>LR812529.1:45021096-45226096 GCA_903798195.1 Danio kyathit
AATCAGAGACGAGACAATGTGCATGTTAATGTTAATTGGAGGAATCTTACAAAGTTTGTCATTTGCCCGGGTTGTGTTCATTCATTCATTTATTCATTTTCTTTTCGGCTTAGTCCCTTTATTAATCAGGAGTCGCCACAGCAGAATGATCCGCCAACTTATCCAGCACATGTTTTGTGCAGCTGATGCCCTTCCGGCCGCAACACAACACTGGGAAACACACATATACTACAGCCAATTTGTTTTATTCAATTCACCTATAGTGCGTGTCTTTGGCCTGTTGGGGAGTCGATCTAGGGCCATATATACTTGCAGAATTAAAGAAGATTTTGCAAACAAAACATAAAGTATTGAGCAACAAAATTTAAAAATAAATGCAAATCTCCAAAAATCGCAAAGCGAAAATAAATTTTTGAGAAATAAAAATAAATTTTCCTAACAAAAATAAAGAACTGCAAAGGGAAAATTAAGTTTTAAAAAATAAAAATGAAATTTGCAAACAAAAAAAGAACTGCAAATAAAAATCAAGCAGTGCGTTTACGGCAGGCCCAGACCTGCCTCTATTTAGGCAATGTCATTACCTGGAGACACAGTATCACTGAGGTGGTCTTACAGACCAATAGGTCCGGGTCTGCCGTAAACGCCCAAGTTTCCTTGACTTCGCCCTCTTGTCAAATTAGGGCCACAAAGTGAAACGCGCAGAAACGAAAGTGCAAAGTGAAAACAGCATCGCAAACTCAAGGTTGACTTAAAAGCAAATCAAAATGAGCATTGCAATTGACTGGACGGGTTTTGTAATGGCAATTTCTAAACATAATAGTTTTAATAACTTATTTCTAATAACGAATTTTTAAGATATTTTTTAAGACACTTCTATACAGCTTAAAGTGACATTTAAAGGCTTAACTAGGTTAATTAAGTTAGCTAGCCAGGTTAGGGTAATTAGGCAAGTTATTGTATAAAGATGGTTTGTTCTGTAGACTATCGAAAAATTTGCCTAAAGCGGCTAATAATTTTGTCCTTAAAATGGTGTTTAAAAAATTAAAACCTGTTTTTATTCTAGCCAAAATAAAACAAATAAGACTTTCTCCAGAAGAAAAAATATTATCAGACATACTGTGAAAATTTCTTTGCTCTGTTAAACATAATTTGGGAAATATTTAAAAAAAGAGAAAAAAATTCAAAGGGGGGCTAATAACTCTGACTTCAACTGTATATATATATATATATATATATATATATATATATATATATATATATATATATATATATATATATATATATATATATATATATATTTTTTTTTTTTTTTTTATTGCAAATATTTCAGTTTTTTTGCACAGCTTTATTTTTATTTGCAGTTCTTTTTCTGTTTGCAAATTTCATTTCTATTTCTAAAACTTAATTTTCTCCTTTGCAGTTCTTTATTTTTGTTAGCAAAATTTATTTTAATTTCTCAAAAAACTAATTTTCGCCTTGCGATTTTTTTTTTGGAGATTTGCATTTATTTACTTATTTATTTTTTTATTTATTTTATAAAAATATAAAAATATTTAATTTTATTTTTATAATTTTTTTTTTGTTTGTAAAACTTTCTTTTATTTTGCAAGTATATATGGTCCTAAATTGTCTCCATAGAAACCAAAGCAAGGGGAGAACATGCAAACTCCACACAGAAATGCCAACTGACTCAGCCGGGGCTCGAACCAGCAACCTTCTTGCTGTGAGGCGATTGTGCTACCCACTTTTTTCATTTTGATGTTACTTTTATGGGGCGACACTGTGGCTCAGTGGTTAGCACTGTCGCCTCACAGCAAGAAGGTCGCTAATTCCAGTCCTGGCTGGGTCAGTTGGTATTTCTGTGTGGAGTTTGCATGTTCTCCCTGCGTTCGCGTGGGTTTCCTCCAGGTGCTCCGGTCTCCCCACAGTCCAAAGACATGCGGTACAGGTGAATTGGGTAGGCTAAATTGTCCGTAGTGTATGAGTGTGAATGAGTGTGTATGGATGTTTCCCAGAGATGGGTTGCGGCTGGAAGGGCATCCGCTGCGTAAAAACGTGCTGGATAAGTTGCCGGTTCATTCTGCTGTGGCCCCCCGGATTAATGAAGGGACTAAGCCGAAAAGTAAATGAATGAATGAGTACGTATCCATAATGAGCCAGGTTTGTGCCGTGCAAATACTAACAAATTTAGTAACACTTTAGAATAATGGTCTATTAGTTAATGCTATTAAATGTATTTACTAACATGGAGTTTGAATAATCTTGTAAAGCATTTATTAATCATAGTTGAGCATTAATTAATGCTTTATTAAAATCCAAAGTTGTGCTGGATAACATTAATTAATGCACTGGGAGTTAACATGAACTAATGTTATTCAACTTAAGCTTAACTAACGTTAACGAAGATGAATAAATACAGTAATAAATGTATTACCAATTGTTTGTCCATGTTAGTAAATACATTAACCATTGTTTTATTACCACAAATTTTAGGCTGAATTGAAAGTTTACCTTGAACAAACCAATAATGACACTTCATCAATCAACTGGAGCTCCTCGGCGTGTCTGCTGGGTGGAAAAAACCACGCTCGACGGCCACTTGCTGCTGCCTATTTAATAGCTCTTTTACAAACTAATAGCAAGCAGCAAAACAGCAGCGCGCGCCCTCATATTTGTGAAGACAGCGAGACTTATTTCCTCCTGAATCTATTAGATCTGGCTGTGATTTCTCTGTGCACTTCATTAAAAGAGCTTTGAGGAGCACAGCTTGAGAGTGATGTATCGCTCGGCTCCCAGATTGAAGCCCCATACATCATTTTCATTGCGCTAGTTTTGCCTTCATCTCACTCGTCTCGAGCGCCTACTAGATAATAAACTTTCTTCGAGAGAGTTATAATTCTCGAAGACGAATATGATATAGCTTTGGGTTTTGGAGAAGTTCCCTGTTTGGTCGATTGTCCGCTCAGCTTTAACACTTTCTGTGACTGTTTAAAGTCCACATGAAACGGAAGTTGGAAGTTTTGAATGTTTTTTTTTTCCTTCATATTGTGACGTAGTTCCTAGAGACACAGAATTTTAATTGTGAAAAGAGTGGGCGTGTCTTGTTTTTTCTACTGCGAGCTGATTGGATGTAGTAAAGTTGGCATTTCATTCAGTAAAATCAACACAATCTCACAACAGTTTGTAACTTTTTGATTAAGTGGCTAATTCGTATGAATTCGTATAATCTCATTCATACAATTCTATTTTTGTACCCCTTCTCCTTCCCCTTCCCCTTCCCCTTGGCCCTTAAAACCGAGTGTGAAGGGGAAGGGCTTTAAATTTTACCCCTAAAAATTGGGACAGCACTACAGCACCTGCACACATCATCATATGTCATCACGATCTCTTGCTTCATATGAGATCAGACGAAGGCGACTGCTGTAGTTATTCCAGTTGTGTTATTATTTGGTATTTATCTTCAGGAAATCACTGAAGGCATATATTATGTTATCATAACGATATAATGTGGCAATAAGATCGTAGCTGTACTGTGTATTTACACAGTGGCCATATTCATCTATGTAAACACACCAAAACAACATTAACATTATAGCAGACACTGTAAAAAGCCCATTCCCAGCCACTAGACTTTTCTCACAGGGTATTTGAGTGTCATCGTGTCACGGTTAGTAGGTGGGAAAAAGGAGCAAGGACTCAAGTGCAGAAATAATAGGTATTTATTAATAATAAAATAAAATAAAAGGTAAAACAAACAACCCCAAGGGGGAAAACATTAATAAAACAAATAAACAATCAAAACAAACTAGGATGGGGAGGCTGGCAGGGATCATAACTGGAACACTCAGGACACAGCAACTATGACGGAACACGGAGAGAAACGATGACGAACTGCCACAGGACAGCAGACATGAGGAGAATATAAGCAGAAGTAAATTAACACACAAACAGGTGAACATAATAAACTAATAATGGGTTAACATTGAAGATGGGGCTAGACAATAGACGGGAGAGCACATGACACAAAGAGACAACACAAGCCATGCGCTCACATAAAGCTGCGGTCACACTAGAGTTTGAGCTTGCGAAATTCTGTCGTATGGCGCTGCGAAAAGGGGCGGGATTAAACAAGATGATTAGACATAAAAAAAAGCCAGCGATTGCTCCATGTTTTAAATTTCTGTTCAGAGAGGTCATGTTTTGATCCTGGATTGGTCTCACGCAGTCAAGTGATGCGATTTCGCAGGTCAGAGTTCACCAAGCTTGAACTTTGCACCGCAGCGAAATGCGAAACTTGACGCATCACCCTGTGTTTTCGGTCTGACGCATTCGCGTGCGTATGAATGGAAGTCTATGGGGAGAAAAGTCCAGTGTGACGCAGCTTGAAAACGAGACAAGAACACGCAGCCAATGAGAGAACTCATTAACCGCGCATTCACAAAAAACAGACAAGACTGAAGCATGCGGCCACAATGTAAACACAGAGCCACGTGCTTGGACAACACAAACATAGACGCAAGACACGAGCACTTGATAAAATTAACACTTTAGCGTGCGCTCACACATAAGCAACGTGCATGTTTCATCTCAGCGGCAATCGAAACCAAAACCAACCAGACTGAGATGCTGAGAATGAAACAGCGCTATGCTGACAGAACAAAACACAAACACGACTACAAGGGCAAAAAAACCGTAAAACACGAACACTGTTATGAATGTTTTGAAACATGTGCTTGTTTGTTATAAAAATTCATGATAATGACAACAAATACTAATTTGTGGATCTCCTTACTTCCAGGTGCTGCTATGCTGTTGTTGTGGCTGGTGTATTCTGGGAAATTTTCTTACCCCTTGGTTTCGAGTGTGGTCCTGTAAAATCTCCATTCGAAGGACTATCTACTAGGGGTGTGACTAGATGCCTACTCCACAAGACGAGACGAGATACGAGATTGGGTTCACGAGAACGAGACGAGATGAGATTTTTACACTATTTTTAAGAAATCCTCAATGATGAAAGATATGAATGGAAAATAGTCTTTTATTTAACTGGGAAAAAAAACCATATCGCAAAACTACTTAGGTGCTTTCTTTAAATCAACTTGTAATTTTACTTCTATTTATGTATTTTACTTCTATTTTAATGAATTATACGCAGTAATGGAATGCAAATACTGCTAAATATTTAGCTAATAGCCTATGTGAATGGAAAATAATATTTTTATATATAATTTTAAATATTACCTAAATATTTGCTAATATATGAATGGAAAATAGATTTTTATTCAACTAGAAAAAAAAAATCACAAAATACAAAACAATTCAGGTGCTTTTTAAAAACATTGTAATGAATGTTATTTTATTTCTATTTAAATGAATTCTATGTCATAAAGGACATGCAAACACTGCTAAATATTTAGCTATAAACTCTACCGACTGGCTTCTCCTCTGTACAATTTCACATGATATATCGAACTTATTTCCACACACTAAAACAAATATATGTAATTTTTTGTATTTCATTTTTAATTTAATAAATGAGTTTCACTTTCATTTAGCAAGATTTCATTCAGGCCCCGTGACTCACTCTGAGCTACTGGATGTGATCATGCGAACGTGAAGGACTGATAGGAAGGAGTTGTTTTAATAGTTTGATACCGCACGCAGAATGAAAAAAAAAACATTCAGCTTTTCCCGGACAGTATAAAGGTGTGTTCCGTGATGATGATGTGACGATGAGTCTCCAGGAGTTCATTCAGTGAGTGTGTGTGTTTGTTTGCATGCGCTTAGAGATGTGTGCATCTGTGGTGCTTTACTGACTCGCTAGGTGTGTAGGTCCTGTTGCAAAATGCGACTAAAAGTCCTTCATGGTGTTAATAGTTTGATTACGGCGTTTACATATCTGCACTTCAATAATGCGACTAAAATAGGAACACTCCACGTCGTAATTCCCTTTGTGTTTACGACGATTATGCCTTTCAGCATATCTGAAGGGCTATTCCATTGCATGAATACGAACCATAATGTGTGAGGCTGTAGTTGTAGCCCATGTTGGAAGCGGCACCTGGTGAACTCCGGTAAAAAAGGGGTTACGTCACACAGGGATTTTTCACATTCAGCTGCTCTGTGTTTCACGGAAACCTGGCTGAACGACATCATACCGGACAATGCGCTTCACCTACCGGGCTATCAGCTGTTCAGAGCGGATCGCGACGAAGAATCGACGCGGAAATCGCGCGGTGGCGAGACGTGCTTTTACATCAACGAAAGGTGGTGTACAGATGTAACTGTTTTAAAAAAGATGAGCTGTCCAGATCTAGAAGCACTGTTTATTAACTGTAAGCCTTTCTACTGCCCGCGTGAGTTCTGCTCGTTCATCCTCGTCAGTGTTTACATTCCTCCGCACGCGCATGCGTGCCTGGCGATACAGAAACTAGCTGATCAGATCACGGTGATAGAGCAACAACACTCGGACTCTGTTTTAATCATTCTCGGGGATTTTAACAAAGCAAAACTATCCCGTGAACTGCCAAAATATAGACAGCATGTTACATGTCCCACGAGAGACAGTAACATATTGGATCACTGCTATACCACAATAAAGGATGCATACCGATCTGTCCAACGAGCAGCTTTGGGGCACTCTGACCACTGTTTGATTCATCTCATACCAACCTACAGGCAGAAACTAAAAACAGCCAAACCTGTATTAAGATCTGTGAAAAGATGGACTTACGAAACAGAGCGGGATCTACAAGCCTGTTTCGATCTCACAGATTGGAGTGTCTTTGAAGCTGCTGCAAACTATTTGGATGAGCTCTCAGAGACTGTAACATCTTATATCAGTTTCTGTGAAGATGTGTGCATTCCTACCAGGACTAAACTCACATACAACAATGACAACCATGGTTCACTGTTAAACTCAAACAGCTACGCCAGGCCAAGGAGGCTGCTTACAAGAATGGGGAGAGGGCCTTGGATAAGCAGGCCAAATACACACTGGAAAAAGGAGATCAGAGTCGCAAAAAGGAACTATTCTGAGAAACTAAGGAGTCAGTTCTCTTCCAGCGACTCAGCATCTGTGTGGAAAAGTTTGAAAACCATTACAAACTATAAAACACCATCCCCCAGCACTGTAGACAGCCAACGACTTGCAAACGACCTGAATGAGTTTTACTGCCGGTTTGAGAAAAACCCCCCACACCCACTCTGAACTGCTGTTTACATCACCATTATCACCTCCACCACCCCCGCCTCCCCCATACCTGCACTTCAGTTCAGTGAAGATGATGTGCGCCAGGTCTTCCGGAAACAGAAGAGGAAAAAAAGCTCCAGGCCCAGATTTTATAACACCAGCCTGTTTAAAATCATGTGCTGACCAACTGGGCCCCATCTTCACCCTGATCTTCAACAGATCACTGGAGCTGTGTGAAGTGCCCTCCTGCTTCAGACGCTCCATCATCATTCCCATACCAAAGAAACCCAAACTCACAGGACTAAATGACTACAGACCGGTGGCGCTGACATCTGTGGTCATGAAGCCTTTTGAAAAACTGGTGCTGGTCCACCTGAAGGACATCACTGAACCCTCACTGGACTCTCTTCAGTTTGCCTACAGAGCAAACAGGTCTGTGGATGATGCAGTCTATATGGGACTGCATTATGATCTGCAACACCTAGACAGACCGGGGACCTATGTGAGGATCTTTTTGTTGACTTCAGCTCAGCTTTTAACACTATCATCCCAAAACTTCTCCTGCCCAAGTTAACTCAGCTCTCCGTGCCCACCTCTGTCTGTCAGTGGATCAACAGCTTCCTAACGGACAGGCAGCAGCTGGTGAAGCTGGAAAAATTCTCATCCAGTACCCGCACAATCAGCACTGGCGCCCCCCAGGGGTGTGTCCTCTCCCCACTGCTCTTCTCCCTGTACACGAATGACTGCACTTCGAAAGACTCCTCTGTCAAGCTCCTAAAGTTTGGTGACTAGTCTGCTTACAGACAGGAGGATAAGGAGTTGGCTGTCTGGTGCAGTCACAACAACCTGGAGCTGAACACGCTCAAAACAGTGGAGATGATAGTGGACTACAGGAGAAACCCCCCCTGCTCTCCACCCACTGAGCATCATGGACAGCACTGTGGCAGCAGTGGAGTCATTCAGGTTCCTGGGCACCACCATCTCTCAGGACCTGAAGTGGGACACTCACATTGACTCCATTGTCAAAAAAGCTCAACAGAGGCTGTACTTTCTTCGTCAGCTGAGGAAGTTCAACCTCCCAAAGGAGCTGCTGAAACAGTTTTACACCTCCATCATTGAATCAGTCATCTGCACATCAATAATTGTCTGGTTTAGCTCAGCTATCAAATCCGACCTCCGAAGACTACACCGAATAGTTCGGACTGCTGAGCGAATCATTGGTACAACCCTCCCTACTCTCCAAGAACTGTACTTATCCAGAGCGAGCAGAAGGGCTGCCAAAAGCACTCTGGACCCCTCACACCCAGCACACTGCCTCTTTGAACTTTTACCTTCTGGTCGACACTACAGAGCACTGCGCACCAGAACAGCCCGACACAGAAACAGTTTCTTCCCTCAGGCAATCCATCTCATGAACACTTGATGATAGTAATTGTGGAACCAACATCACTACCTGCTATACACTTTTTTTTATACACACATACACTTATTTAACAACACACTTTACATGCCAATTTGCACATAACGACTGCACACATTATGTTGTATATAGTAATATAGCTATACATACACTTGTCAATTTGTATATTTGCATTCACTTTTAAAATATATTTATTATCTGTTTTTTAGTCCTGTCTGTAATTCTGTTGCACTGTAGAAACTCTGTCACGAAAACAAATTCCTCGTATGTGTGAACATACCTGGCAATAAAGCTCTTTCTGATTCTGATTCTGATTATACACATACACTACGGACAATTTAGCCTTCCCAATTCACCTATACCACATGTCTTTTGGACTTGTGGGGGAAACCAGAGCATCTGGAGCAAACCCACGCAAATACGGGGAAAACATGCAAACTCCACAGAAATGCCAACTGACCCAGCCGAGGCTCGAACCAGCGACCTTTTTGCTGCGAGGCGATCATGCTACCCACTGCGCCACTGTGCTGCCCCGGTAAACTACCATATTTTATTAATGTATAGTATTACGGCCCATTCACACGGGGCTTCAGCGTCAACGCTTGACAGAGGGTGTGTCTGAAGTTGGGGCTGACGCGATCATCATAGCAGCATCAGCCAATGAAATTAGTCAGCAATAGACCACTGTCTGAGCTTGTGCATTTGCATACAGCGATCTGATTGGCTGACACTTCCATCGGCGCTTGAAAAGTTGAGCAAGTCCCAACTTCTGCAGCGAGCAACGCCTCTGAAGCGGCGCAGATGGATCCACAATGCAGTTCTGCAACGCCTGACGTCACCCATTTAAAGAATGGGAAGCGTTGAAGCTGACGCCCCGTGTGAATGGGGCATTATACACCAGTGTTTTGAGGTACAATAATCTACACATCATACATTTATTTATTTAAAGGAACCATAGTAATTTCAACAAAAAGGCATAAAAAGTGAAGTGCCATGCAGGAATTTTGTGATATATTAAAGAAACCAGGTTACAGATTTTTTTTATAGCATTTTTACTGATTTTTACGATTGAAATTAGGGTCATTTTTATAGTGTATATAGACGATGTTCAGTGACCCTATTTATAGTGTAGAATATGAATTAAAACGCCTAAATGTCCAACCCTCACTCATCACAAAAAAGGGGTTGAAAGGGGCAGAAAGTGAACCAGAGACACTGAAAAAAATGATTCATTAGATTAATTAATTTTTTTTAATGCTAAGTGGTTGTAAACATTTTTACGGGCTGAATTTAAACAAACAAATTGAGTTTACTGATGTTCAGTGTTATTTGTTTGTTTAACTTCAGCCTATATAAATTGTTTGCAACCACTTACCTTGATGAATCTTTACCTTACCTTAATGAATCTTTTTTTCAGTGTATGCAACCCTCACTCATCAGAAAAGTGGTTGAAAGGGGCTGAAAGTGGACTATAGTGAGACTCATATAAACACCAGTTGCAAACGGTAATGTGTCTCCCTTGTGATCTGACCAGCCAAACATGCTAATTCCAGGTGTAAACAGGCTGTTAAAGTTGCACGTTGGTTTATTCCAGTCACGCAAAGCTTGCCGACCCCTCTGGCTTCCCCTCACCGCGCATCACTGAGCGTCCACTTCAACTAGCTGGGTAGAGATGCTCTGTTGCCTTCCCGAAGCCCCGAGGTGAACCAACTTTGGGCTGTGTTTTAATCAGCCCGTCCTGTTTACTCCACTATCAGGAGAGCATCTATAAATACCTACTAGAATGAATAATTGTAGCCCTTGGTGAGTTTCCAAAGGCTTCCAATAAGAACAAAATAAAGCAGAGCGATATTAAAGTGTTTGTTGTTGTTGAGAGCAATGTCTGTGATGTAATGGAGTAAATTTATGTTATGGCCGTGATTTTAACAGTAAAAAAATGCTAAAATGCTACATTAAAAAGCTGTAACTTGGTCAACGGTACACTGTAAAGAAATGTAAAGACAAAAAGTCAAAATATCAAATATTTGCTTTGTTAATATTAATATTAAAGTTAACCAGGTTTCAACAAAAAAAAATTAAGTTATACAAATTTTAACTTAATTTTTTTAGTGGTTTGATTGAAGACTAGAAAAGTCCATTTGATAAATGTAAGGCAGTTTTCTTAATATATACGGCAAATAACCGAAGATTGAATTTCACAGCATTCCTTGCATTTTTTTTGTTATTCACACTCTGGTTCTTTTTCTTTTTTTCTCGTCAGTTATGTACATTAGAGTTGATTACATCTAATTTTGTTTAAAAAATATTGCTATATTAACTACAGCGTGGGGCATTTATATGGATACCCCTTAATAAATTACATAGGCAATTGCCTTCAGATGACCCCAAAGATAAAAGTCTAAGGGGGTCAGATCGGGAGACCTTGGGGGCCATTCAACTGGCCCACGACGACCAATCCACTTTTCAGGAAACTGTATTCAGGAAACCCATTTTATTAAGGTGTATCCATATAAATGGCCCACCCTGTATATTATATTATAGTTGTGTGAAAAATATTCCACCCAGGCTCTGTCACGGTTTATGGATCTGTGTTTTCCTCCTGTATGTTATGTGTCATGCCTTATGTGTTGTCGTGTGCGTGGGCGTGTGCTTGTTTACCTTCTGTGTTGACAGCGTGCTATTGTCAGCTGATGCATCAGCTGACCTAATCATCCTCCAGCTGATCCTCATTTCACTGGCTCTATATATTCAGTCTGTGGTTACTGCTGTTTATCAGTCCGTTGTTGGTTCTTGTCCCTGTCTGTTTGTCTCTCAGGATTCTCTGCTGTGGTTGTTTGATGACGACTTCTTTTGGTCAGTTGGTTTTGATATCCTTTTATTAAATTACTTGCACTTGGATCCTCTCTGTCTGGTTTCGTGACAGAACGGACTGATCTAACATGGATCCAGCGAGTATCCCCGGTCTAGCAGAGTTTTTATCACATACTACCACACGCATGAACAGACATGACGATCAGATGAGCACCACAAGTTGCGCTATCCAGGCGCTGGTAACACAGGTGTCTGAACTCACCACACGGCTGCAACGTTTTCATACTGCCGGTGTCCAGCGTTCTGTTGCAGCTAACATTAGTCCTCCTGTTATGCTGATTCCCGAGCGAACTGCTGTATGTTCCGAGCCGCGGCTTCCACCTCCAGCCTTCTACGCCGGGGAACCTGACTTATGTCGTGCCTTTTTAGTGAAGTGCTCATTGTACTTTTCCCTGCAGCCTTCCTCATTTTCCACGGAGGAATCTAAAGTGGCGTTTATCATCACGCTTCTCACTGGGAGAGCAGCGCTGTGGGGAACTGCGGTGTGGGAGAAGAAGCTCCCATGTTGCTCTTCATTTGACACCTTTTCAGCAGAGCTAAGAAAGGTATTTGATCGAGCCGTGGCGGGCAGAGAGGCGGCCCGGATGCTTGCGGAGTTGCGGCAGGGGCATCGGAGTGTTGCTGACTACTCCATTGAGTTCCGTACTCTGGCGGCAGAGAGCGAATGGAACGCGCAGGCACAGTGGGACGTCTTTCTCCACGGGCTAGCAGAGCGTATAAAAGATAAGATTTTTGCTCTGGATCTTCCTAAGACCCTGGACGGACTCATTGATCTGGCCATCCGTGTGGATTATCGTCTACAGCTCAGGGAGAGAAACATGCGACACACCCACTCACCTCTTCCGGCTGTTACTGTAGTTCCGGGGCTGAAGGACACGCCCCTCTCGGAACCCGAAACCAGGCTGAAGGGCCGCTCTAGGCTGTCGTTGGAGGAGAAGCACAGACACTGCAGCGAGGGCCTATGTTTGCACAGCGGTGGTGCGGCTCACATCGCGATTCAGTATAAAAACCAGAGCCCGCCAGTAGAAAAGAAGTTACTGACGGGTGGGGTTTCTTTGAACAAATCCTCTCTTGCGGCCACTCTTTTAAATGTCAAATTGGAGTGGTCATCTGGGAATTTTATGACTAAAGCACTTATTGACTCTGGTGCGGAGGGAAATATTATTGATTCTGCTTTAGCTCAAAGACTGAAACTTCCTGTGATTTCTCTTTCTCAACCTATTTCTGTTCATGCTCTCAATGGTTTCTCTCTTCCTTCCATTACTCAGTCCACTGGTCCTATAACACTGATCACCTCTGGTAACCACTCGGAAACTATTCATTTTTTTTTAACAGAAGCTCCTGTCACTCCAGTGGTCCTTGGGCATCCTTGGCTGGTAATGCACAATCCACATATTAATTGGAGACAGGAATCAATAATTTCTTGGAGTGAGAGCTGTCATGCTACGTGTTTGTTGTCTGCCTGTTCTGCTGTGTCTCGTTCTGTGTTGCAGGAGGAACAGATGGATCTATCAAACGTGCCTCGTGAGTACCTTGACCTGAAGGGAGTGTTCAGTAAGTCCCGGGCTGCATCTCTTCCTCCGCATCGTCCCTATGACTGTGCCATAGATCTATTACCAGGTACGTCTCCGCCTAAAGGCAAATTATACTCGCTTTCTGCCCCAGAAAGGGAGGCCATGGAGAAATATATTTCTGATTCTCTGGCAGCCAAGATCATCCGTCCCTCTTCTTCACCGGCGGGGGCGGGATTTTTTTTTGTGAAAAAGAAGGACGGTTCCCTTCGTCCCTGCATTGACTATCGGGGGCTGAACAACATTACGGTAAAGAATACTTATCCTTTGCCGTTGATGTCTTCAGCCTTTGAACGTCTGCAGGGGGCGAAATTTTTCACAAAATTAGATCTCCGCAATGCTTATCATTTGGTCCGCATAAGGGGGGGGGATGAGTGGAAAACAGCGTTTAACACCCCTAGAGGGCATTTTGAGTACTGCGTTCTGCCCTTCGGTCTTTCTAACGCACCGGCTGTTTTCCAGGCACTCGTCAATGACGTGCTGAGAGATATGATAGATCAGTTTATCTATGTCTACCTGGATGACATACTGATTTTTTCTCATTCTCTCCAGGAACATGTTCAGCACGTCAGACGAGTGCTTCAGAGGCTGTTAGAGAATGGTCTTTATGTCAAGGCGGAGAAATGCGTTTTTCATGCACAGTCTGTTCCTTTTCTAGGGCATATCGTGTCAGTCAAGGGGATGCGCATGGATCCAGAGAAAGTTCAGGCTGTGGTAGATTGGCCAACTCCAGATTCCCGTAAGGCCCTGCAGAGGTTTCTGGGTTTTGCCAATTTTTACCGGCGTTTTATTCGCAATTTCGGCCAGCTCGCCGCACCTCTGACCGCCTTGACCTCTTCCAAGACGCCGTTCAGGTGGTCGAGCGCGGCCGAAGCAGCGTTCTCGAAACTGAAAGGCTGTTTTGTTTCAGCCCCCATCCTTATAGCCCCTGATCCCTCCCGGCAGTTTGTGGTGGAGGTCGACGCGTCAGAGGTGGGGGTCGGAGCCATCCTGTCCCAGCGCTCCTCCTCGGATGGCAAGGTCCACCCGTGCGCGTTTTACTCCCATCGACTATCACCTGCAGAGAGAAATTATGATATTGGTAATCGTGAGTTGTTGGCAGTCAAGCTCGCGTTGGAGGAGTGGCGTCACTGGTTAGAAGGGTCGGGGGTCCCTTTTATTGTTTGGACCGATCACAAGAATTTGGAATACATCAGAACCGCTAAAAGATTAAACTCTAGGCAGGCTCGGTGGGCATTATTTTTCGGTCGGTTTGATTTTACCATCTCTTATCGACCAGGTTCGAAGAACATCAAACCTGACGCGTTATCCCGTCTTTTTGATTTTTCGGAGCGTGCATCGTCACTCGACCCCATTGTCCCACAGAAGATTTTTGTTTCCAGCATGACATGGGAGATCGAGTCGAGGGTTCGCGCAGCCTCGGAAGGGGTAACGCCCCCGATCGGATGCCCACCGGGTCGGTTATTCGTGCCAGAGGAACTTCGGTCTGACGTTATCCGGTGGGGACATTCCTCCAAGGTAGCTTGTCATCCAGGGGTGAGTCGCACACTTTTTTCTGTTAAACAACGATTCTGGTGGCCAGTTATGGCTCGTGATGTGCGTGATTTTGTCTTGGCTTGTTCTGTTTGTGCAGTTTCTAAGACTTCCAATCGCCCTCCCGATGGACTTCTTCAGCCGTTGTCAGTGCCCTCGAGACCCTGGTCCCATATCTCGCTAGATTTCGTTACGGGCCTTCCATCCTCAAACGGCAACACGGTGGTTTTAACCGTGGTGGACCGGTTCTCGAAGGCGGCTCATTTCATCCCTCTGCCCAAATTACCTTCAGCCAGAGAGACAGCGGTTGCGGTCGTTAATCACGTCTTTCGCATTCATGGCCTCCCGTCGGACGTGGTTTCTGACCGGGGTCCTCAGTTTGTGTCCAAATTTTGGAAAGAGTTTTGTAGACTATTGGGGGCCACTGTTAGTCTTTCTTCTGGGTTTCATCCCCAGAGTAACGGCCAGACCGAGAGAGCCAACCAGGATCTTGAACGCACATTGCGATGTTTGGTTTCTCAGAATCCTGCTTCCTGGAGTCAGCAGCTCACATGGGTAGAGTACGCACATAACTCATTACCAGTGTCAGCCACGGGCCTCACTCCGTTTCAGTGTAGTTTAGGTTACCAGCCACCAATTTTTCCCAGTCTGGAATCTGAAGCCGCGGTCCCCTCCGCCCACGCCTTTGTTCAGAGGTGCCGTCGCACCTGGAGCAGGGCCAGACAGACCCTCCTCCAGGTGGGCGAGCGCACCAAGGCTAAAGCCGATCGCCACCGGTCTAAGCCTCCCGTTTACGTTGTCGGTCAAAAAGTGTGGCTTTCTTCTAAAAACATTCCTCTTCGCACCGTTTGTAATAAACTAGCTCCTAAATTCATTGGCCCATTCATTGTCACAAAAATCATTAGTCCTGTGGCAATCCGCCTTAAATTACCTCCAGCGTACAGGAAGGTTCATTCCGTATTCCATGTGTCCAAAATTAAGCCCGTTTTTCATACGGCCATTAATCCGCACACTCCGGTCCCCCCCCCGCCGCGTCTTGTAGATGGGGAAACTACTTATTCGGTTAAGCGCATTCTGGACTCAAGACGGAGGGGACGAGGATTCCAGTACTTGGTGGACTGGGAAGGTTACGGTCCAGAGGAGAGAAGTTGGGTTCCTGCTGGGGACATATTGGATCACTCTCTTATCGATGATTACAATCGTCAGGTAAGCTCTTCTGGGAGCGCCTAGAGGCGCTCCTAGGAGAGGGGGTACTGTCACGGTTTATGGATCTGTGTTTTCCTCCTGTATGTTATGTGTCATGCCTTATGTGTTGTCGTGTGCGTGGGCGTGTGCTTGTTTACCTTCTGTGTTGACAGCGTGCTATTGTCAGCTGATGCATCAGCTGACCTAATCATCCTCCAGCTGATCCTCATTTCACTGGCTCTATATATTCAGTCTGTGGTTACTGCTGTTTATCAGTCCGTTGTTGGTTCTTGTCCCTGTCTGTTTGTCTCTCAGGATTCTCTGCTGTGGTTGTTTGATGACGACTTCTTTTGGTCAGTTGGTTTTGATATCCTTTTATTAAATTACTTGCACTTGGATCCTCTCTGTCTGGTTTCGTGACAGGCTCATTCTGATTACGTACCCCTATATACATTTCTGGAGAGCACCAAATACATCCAGTTTTTGTTTTCGCGAATCCACCAGAGGCCGCTGTATACGCTTTTTCAGATCTCAAATTTCTTTTACAAGTGCCATTTGTGGCTGCTGTTCTCGTGTAAATCCACTAGAGGCTGCTGTCGACTGAATGACTGATCGACTGATCCGACTCGAACCCTGTCATCACGGTCAACTTCGCTCTGCGTCTCAAATCCTCTGACGTACATGGCGAGCTAACTAGACAAACTGGTAACAGCGGGAAAGCCGTCCAAATGAAGGTAAGCGGTCAGCTGGTAAGCGCAGAAATGAACGGCGTCATACCACCCCATATCGTTCGTTTTAAAGATGAAATGCAGCCATATATTCCACTGGCTAAATACAGTTGAAACCAGAGGTTTACATACACTATAAAAAAGGAACATACATTTTTTTTTTTAAATGTCTGATGGTAAATCATACTAAACGTTTACTATTTTAGGTCTGTTAGGATTGTCTAAATCATTTACATTTGCTAAATGCCAGAATAATGAGAGAATTTTTTTTTGAGAATTTTCTATTAATTTCTAGACAGCCAAAAGTGTTCATACATTTACTTGGTATTTTTTTAGCTTTGCTTTTAAACTGTATGACTTTGGTCAAATGTTTTGGGTATCCTTCCACAAGCTTCTCACAATAGTTTGAAGGAATTTTGGCCTATTCCTCCTGACAGAATTGGTGTAACTGAGTCAGATTTGTAGGCTGTCTTGCTCGCACAAGCTTTTTCAACTCTGCCCACAAATTTTCTATAGGATTGAGGTCAGGGCTTTGTGATGGCCACTCCAAAACATTCACTCTGTTGTCCTTAAAGGGCACCTATTTTACCCCTTTTTAAAGATGTAATATTAATATTAGGGTTCTTCTGAGTGTGCCAGTTTAGGTTCAGTTCAAAACACAATTCAGATTTTTTATTATGATGTGTTAAAAAGTGTCATTTTGGGGGCGTGTACACAGTTCGTCGTTTTAGGGGCGTGTTGCTTCACATGAAAATTAGTTTAGACTTCCCGCCCAACTTAACAAGGGGGCGGAGCCAAGAGCTCCCCCGCTTTGTGTATGGCTACAGACAGGCAGACAGAGAGAAGCAACATGAGTGAGAGGACCAGCATTTAGCTGTACATGTACGACTCGGACACAGACCAAGCAGAGACTACAAAATCATTGGTGTCTTTGTATAGTTTTACAGCCAACTGTGTGCTAGTTTAAAGTTCCGAGCTTGTAGCCTACACCGAGACTAATAACCAAGCACACTGAATTAACTTTGGCTGAAGAGCATCACACACCGGATGCACCGCGATGCGGTGCGCACATGACAGTTGAAAGTATCGCACACTTGCGGCACCGGTGTGTGTCACCTGATAGAAACTTATGTTTATTATTCAGAAATGCATGCCGCTGCGTGGCGCGATGCTGCTTGTCGCCGAGCGGCGCTTCTGGTGTACGACCTGCTTGAGGCTATAACTAAAGGGCGTCATACACCGGATGCGCCGCTCAGAGCCACGACACGGCACACCAGACGCGCATATTCGCATGTTATTTAAAATGAAACTATTCAGATAACGCTCTGTGGCGCGGCAGAAATATGAAGTGTCCTGAGCAGGGCCAGCGCGTCCATAGAGGCAACCTAGGCGGCAAAATAGTGAGCGAACCCCCTGGTCCTCACTTTCATCCGCGACACCCTCCCGGACCTCACTTTCATCCGCGAGACCGCGAAAAGCATGGCACTAGTTCGTTATTTCCAATGGAGGGACACGCACGTGAGGCAACGCGCTCGCACTTTCCAGCTGCACCTAGTTAAGATGACAGGGAGCTTCTGTGACCGCGGGAAATGCAAACCGCTGAAGTTTAAAGAAAGACGCAATGAAATGTACACATGTATGCAAACCCACCAAAACTCACAAACACTGGCGGCGAGGAGAGCGATAACTTGGTGAATGTTGAGCCCAATGAGCCTTACATGATCTAAAAATAGAGCAAAGGTGTTTCTTTGGTGATGTTGCTTTGACTCACATGCTGAAAATGGCGGACGTTAAACAACATACTGAGGACCTGTCAATCATTATTGGTGGGCGGGGGGATCGCACTCTTACGTCAAGTTGCGGTCGGTCTCAAAACCGCTCCAATAGGTCCACCGTTTTATGTTGTTAAATTGAAAAAAAAGGACTGAGTGTGTTTATATCACTCCAATATGACGGTCTATACACTATTCCTACACACATGTCTGTCCAAACAGCTTGAAAGTAGATTTTTTACCATAGGTGCCCTTTAAAACACATTTTAACTAATTTGGCAGTATGCTTAGGGTCATGGTCTGTTTGGAAGACCCGTTTGTGGCCAAGTTTTAATTACCTGGCTGATGTCTTGAGATGTTGCTTCAGTATTTCTACATAATGTTCTTTCTTCATGATGCCATCTATGCTGTGAAGTGGACCAGTCCCTCTTGCAGCAAAACAGCCCCACAACATGATGCTGCCGCCCCCATACTTTACAGTTGGGATGGTGTTCCTAGGCTTGTAACCTTTCCCCTTTGTCCTCCAAATGTAACACTGGTCATTATGGCCAAACAGTTCAAACTTAGTTCCATCAGACCACAGGACATGTCTCCAAAAATTTGTCTTTTTCCCAGTGTAATTTAGCAAATTGTAATCTGGCTTTTTTGTTGATTCTGGCTTGTTGATTTTCCCATGTTGTCACACAAGGAAGCAGTGTGTTTGAGGGTTTCCTTAAATACTATTCTACAGTTGTGCTTCCAATTAACTCAAATGTTGTCAATTAGCCAATCAGAAACTTCCAAAACCTTGACACCATCATCTGAGCTTTTTCAGAGGAATAATAATCTTATTGTATGTAAACTTGACTTTCAAGAAAAGTTATAACAATTTTTCAAAAAATATCTCTCTCATGATTCTGCAATTAAGCAAAATATAAACAAATTTGATAATCCTAACTTACCTAAAAGAGAAAAAGTTTAGTCACATTAACATCTGACTTTTTAAAAACTTGTTATGTGCCTTTTTATACAGTGTATGTAGACTTCTGGTTTCAACTGTAATTCGAGATCTCCAGAAATGTATATAGGGCTACGTTTTCAGAACGAGCCTATGTTGAAAATATACTGATGTACATGTGATTTATCAGGTTTTTATTTTTAATACATTTGCAATAATTTCTAAAACTCTTTTTTTCACATTGTCATTATGGGGTATTGTGTGTAGAATTTTGAGGAAATAAATTAATTCATTCCATTTTGGAATAAGGCTGTAACATAAAAAAATGTGGAAAAAGTGAAGTGCTATGAATACTTTCCGGATGCACTATAAATACCACTTTCAGCGATTTAAGATTTATGAAACTATGATAATGATGCACATCAATATATGTAATTAATAAGTAAAACTGTAATTAAATAAGTAATTATTATTTCTGTATAGGGGCCTCATGGTGGCACAGTGGGTAGCACGATCGCCTCACAGCAAGAAGGTCGCTAGTTCCAACCTTGACTGCGTCAGTTGGCATTTCTGTGTGGAGTTTACATGTTCTCCCAGTGTTGGCGCGGGTTTCCTCCAGGTGCTCCAGTTTTCCCCACAAGTCCAAAGACATGCGGTACAGGTGAATTGGGTAGGCTAAATTGTCCAAAGTGAATGAGTGTGTATGTTTCCCAGAGATGGGTTGCAGCTGGAAGGGCATCCGCTGCGTAAAACATATGCTGGATAAATTGGCGGTTCATTCCGCTTTGGCGACCCCAGATTAATAAAGGGACTAAGCCGAAAAGAAAATGAATGAATAGTTTGCAGTATATGAGTATTCGGACCATACTAATAGTCATTGGAAAATTTTGCATGCCAGAAAAAATAATATAAATGATTTCTGAAGATATGAATGGAAAGTTGACTCAATACTGATGGTTTTTAATTCTCCTTACCTCTTTTGATCATAGGATCATCATGACCAATAGAAGAGGGAAATCCAGACCCTTGAAGTATATATACTGTATATATAATTCTATATTTTTATAGCACTTTATAGTATTCTGATTATTGACTGAAGTAATTGACATGTATAAGCCAACATTGGGTTGTGTTTTAATTAGTGCTCAACCCCTCCACTATCAGGAGAGCATCTATAAATACCAAGTAAAATGAATAATTGTAACCCTCTGTGAATTTCCAAAGGCTTCCTTACAAGACCAAAACAAAGCAGAGAGATATTAAAGTGGGAATATACAGTATCCAAGCCTGTCTAGTGCAAGAAACAGTTGTCTTCACTCCATAAACGTCTCTCGAAACAGTCTTGGATCGCACATCACCCTTTGAAGCGATGTAGCAATTACGTTGTCTCTTTTCGCCCGAGGACCCCAAATTAAAACGAATGAGCCATCAAAGTTCTCCAGCAAACTGTGGGACAGCGAAAGAGACGCATGGAGCTGTAGGTGTAGGCTTTGTTTGGGAAGTCTAAATGACGCTGCTGCTGTTGTTGTTATTGATGCAATCTTGTCTTCGAGCTCCCACAGCGGAGAACAAAAAAGAAAAGAAAAACAGTGCCAGCAGATTTTTTTTTCTCAGTGCGTGTGCTGTGCTGTTATCAGACAAACTATACTACAATAACCGCACTGAAATCAATAGATGTCCTTTTCTTTCGTCTGAAATGCCAGCAAGCAAGTTTACTTTGTTTTGCGAGGATTGCGCGTCGAAGTAATCGATGCATAAAATTGTATAATGTGTGTATTGATGGCGAGAGATGCGATTTAGAAGGCAGCCGGTTTCATCAAAGTGCATCATACTTGGCCACTTCTGAAACTTTTGAACATTTTGGTGTTTTTTAATATTATAGGGTTTGGTTTATTGATCTAATGTTTCCTCTTTTTTTTGTAAAGTACTATGAAATACTGCTCTGATTTTCCCCCACAGTCCAAAGACATTTGGTACAGGTGAATTGGGTAGGCTAAATTGTCCATAGTGTATAAGTATGAATGGGTGTGTATGGATGTTTCCCAGAGATGGGTTGTAGCTGGAAGGGCATCCGCTGCGTAAAACATGTGCTGGATAAGTTGGCGGTTCATTCCGCTGTAACGACCCCGGATTAATAAAGGGACTAAGCCGAAAAGAAAATGAATAAATGAATGAAAAAATGAACTATGAAATACTTTTACAATTGGTTTGACATACACTTTATTAGGTACACCTGTCCAACTGCTTGTTAAAGCTAATTTCTAATCAGCCAATCACATGGCAGCAACTCAATGCATTTAGGCATGTAGACATGGTCAAGACGATCTTCTGCAGTTCAATCTGAGCATCAGAATGGGGAAGAAAGGTGATTTAAGTGACTTTGAATGTGGCATGGTTGTTGGTGCCAGACATGCTGGTCTGAGTGTTTCTGAAACTGCTGATCTACTGGGATTTTCACGCACAACCATCTTTAGGGTTTACAGAGAATGGTCCGAAAATGAGAAATTTCCAGTGAGCGGCAGTTTTGTGGGCGCAAATGCCTTGCTGATGCCAGAGGTCAGAGGAGAATGGTCAGACTGGTTCCAGCTGATAGAAAGGCAACAGTAACTCAAATAATCACTCATTACAACCGAGATCTGCAGAAGAACATCTATGATCGCACCACACGTCCAACCTAGAGGCGGATGGGCTACAGCAGCAGAAGACCACACCAGGTGCCACTCCTGTCAGCTAAGAATGAAAAACTGAGGCTTCAATTTGCACAGGCTCACCAAAATTAGACAATAGAAGATTGGAAAAAAGTTGGCTGGTCTGATGAGTCTCGATTTCTGCTGCCACATTCGGATGGTAGGGTCAGAATTAGTAAGGCAATGATTATAGATTTCGGTTGTACGATTATAGTCTGAGGAATAATCACGGTTTCACTGTTATCACGATTATTATGCGTTCGTTAATTTCAAATCTCTACTAGTTTAGAAAAGCATCTGAAAGCTCTTTATATTTTAAAGTGTTACTTATTGCTGCTCAGTAACCAAATAATGCAGCACATGATAATAATAATAATAAAAAAATAAACAATAGTCCATTTCTCTTTAGACTAAAAAATAAGTGAAAAAAGTTTTTGGCATTTAAACATAATAATGTAATAATTTTACACTGAAAATAAATGACAGAACAATTCAATTCACCTTTATTTCTATAGCGTGTTTACAATGTAGATTGTGTCAAAGCAGCTTCTCATAGAAGATTATAGTAAATTGAAACAGTGTCAGTTCAGTTTTCAGTGTTTCAGTTCAGTTTAGCTCAGTTCAGTGTGGTTTATTCACTACTGAGAGTCCAAACACTGAAGAGCAATCCATTGATGCGCAGCTCTACAGGTCCCAAACCATGCAAGCCAGAGGCGACAGCGGTGAGGAAAAAACTTCAACAATTGGCGAAAGTGAAGAATTTAAAAAACCTCGAGAGAAACCTGGCTCAGTTGGGCACGACCATTTCTCCTATGGCCAAACGTCTTGTGCAGAGCTGCAGTCTAGGCGCCGGAGGCTGGAGAATGCTGGACCTCACCGAAGACTCGTCTGTCCCTAGAGCATCACAGGAATCAGTCTCATGCTCTCCACTACTCCATGACCACCACAGCAGCTGCTCAGGATACGGCCTGGTCCAGGATTATGAAAACCTTGGGATCATCTCGTCGCTGGTCTTGGATCGCATCAGTGGCGCTGCATAGTCTGAGGGCCTCGGGATGAGTACCCCCAACAATGAATAAATAAATAAAAATAAGGATAAATAAAAAAATATTATTCGTTTAATGAAAGTCTAAGCTACATATTAGCTAAGTATTTCTCTTTAAAAGAGAACAAATGTAGTCAAAGGCTGCTGAAGCTCTGTCTGTAAAACACTTTTGATCAACTATATTACAAAATTGTTTGGTCTTTTTCAGTTTGTTTTTATTTTTCTCTTTGGAGTAGAACTGTCTATTTTCCATACAAAGTATGAAGCTGACTGGTCAGTTGTTGTCATGTGACTCGTGGTGCGCTCTGGCATTCTTTCAACTATGTGAGCCTGGAAAATGTGAGCTCTCACAATATGCACACAAGAAAAGAAATAACGAACTTGCACAGGCAAAAAGATGCGACATGTGAACGACCCTTAGTTAATAGCCTCAGCCATGGTTAATCCAGTGTGTGTGGGTATTAGCCCACAAGCTCGGAACTTTAAACTAGCACACAGTTGGCACAACTTTGTTTTATTGCAGCAGTTTTGTTCCATGCAGAAACTCTGTGTTGAGAAGCCTTTACGATTAATTAACTGTGACGAATTATTGCGTGGTTAATAGTGAAATTGGTTAATCGTTGCATCCCTAGTCAGAATTTGGCATCAACAACTTGAAAGCATGAATTCATCCTGCCTTGTATCAACAGTTCAGGCTGGTGGTGGTGTAATTGTGTGGGGGATATTTTCTTGGCACACTTTGGGCCCATTAGTACCAATTGAGCATCGTGTCAACGCCACAGCCTACCTGGGTATCGTTGCTGACCATATCCATTTATTTTTTCCCTCAATTTCTGTTTAATTGAATGAACACATTGCAGCACATTACTAAACATAATAGTTTTAATAACTAATTACTAATAACTGATTTGATCAATATTTGCTATGATATCTTTCAGGATACTAGTATTCAGCTTAAAGTGCAATATAAAGGCTTAAGGTTAATTAGGCAAGTTGGGATAATTAGGCAAATCATTGTATATTTGTCACTGGAGGCTCACTTACAAACGCACACATTGCAGGAGTTATCAAAAAACACGTATTTATTAACAAAAAGCACTGACAAGAGGAACTAGAACATCAACCACAGTCAAGACATGGAGTTTGACAATACAATACCAGACAAAGAACTAAACAAACTCAGGGGATTAAATACACAGAAAAAGATTGAACAGATTACAAACAGGGGAGAGACACAGGTGGAACTAATAAACAATAACAAAAAAAAAAACAGAACAAATCAAACACATGACATAAACAGAAGCACATGGAACAAACATATGGGACCTTTCATGACATAACAACTACATGAACACAACACAGACACATCTGGGGCTTGTTCCATAAACCAAGCTAAGAGAAAAAGCCAGGCTTATTTTGGTAAGTCAGGTTTACTAATGGCGAATTTGGTTTCATAAATCAAATTTACAATAGTTCAAACTCAGTTACTCTGGCAACTTATGCTGGGAAACTAGCTTGGCCCGGGGCAGGATAACTCTCAGGCTAAGTCTTAAGTTCATGCTTAATCAAAGTAATGTTAACTATCGCCTGCCGTAATGTGATGCGATTTTAATTCACTTAACCTCTTAATAATGATTAAAACTTTATAGTCACTTAACTGTAAATATATATACACCAAACATCTTTAAGAATAGAACGAAAATACATTTAAGTTCAAATAAGTTATTGTAAACAAAACAAATGCAAACTGCAACATTTCAACTACATTTATATGTTTTTAAATTAAAATTTTTATTTAATATTTCCCCCAACATATTAATTTGGGTTGACAAATTTTTGGACTGATCTTCAGTTTATTTTTTGTTAGTTTAGTTCCAAATTTTGCTTTTGTACTGAATAACCTAATGTATATGTATAAAGATATTATTGTAAACCATCCAGTAGAAAATCTTAATTTAAAAGAGATCTGTGAGGCGTGTACTTAGCTATATATATATATATATATATATATATATATATATATATATATAGCTAAGTACACCCCACACAGATCTCTTGTATATATATATATATATATATATATATATATATATATATATATATATATATATATATATATATATATATATATATATATATATATATATATATATATCAAGGTTTCCGCTACATTCATTCATCCGTGGCGGGCCGCCATGCCAAAATTCATCCCGCCACGGCTACATTACAACTTCTCATTTAAAACATTTAGTCATGTTTTTTTTATAGCGGGTTATAATCGCACCAAAACATATTAAAAGGTAAGTGAATTATAACAGCGCACACATTTCTGTAACCGTAGTAGTGCTGTGCGCTATTTGTTCAACCCTTTAAGGTGACATGCTGACTGACTGACTGACAGGTGCATGATGCGTGACACGCCAGCAAACACGGCGTAGCTTTCAGTTAAGATGAACACAGTTTCCATAAGTATAGTTATCTTTCTGGAGTTTATAGCCGTTTCACTTTACTTCAGGACGCGTTAATGTCGGAAAACGCACAAAAACGCACTAAATCGCACTTCAGCAGCGCTTACTGGAGAGCGCACGAGAAGATCTGCACTTGAGCATGTAAATTTAAATGCGTGCAAGAAGTTTTGTGGACGAAGAGGAAATTGGCGTGCAAGCAAAGAGATTCGCATGCTCATATTACATGAATGCGTTCTCGACTTAATACTGCGTGAAATATTTGTCTTTGAAATAGTTGGCAGATCTGTGTAAAAAAAAAAAGGCCTGCCGCCACAGCTGGAAAAAATCCTAAAGGAAACACTGTATATATATATGAATGAATGATAAAAATTTAATAAAATAATATTAAAAAAGCAATGACTGATATAAAGACATAGGCTACATTTTTTTTTTAGGGTTTTCTTAACTTTCATTTGGATAGGACAGTGAAGGTTACAGACAGGAAAGTATTGGGAGCAGAGAGAGGGGAAGGTTCGGCAAAAGACCTAGAGCCAGGAATCGAACTCGGGTCACCGTGAGCACCATGGTGCTATATGTCGGCGCACTTAACCACTAGGGTATTGGCACCGACATAGGCTACATTTTTTTAATGAATAACTCTAAAGCTGTAAACCCTGAGTGGAATAATCGGAAGATGCATCCGGCCGAGCAGTAGCTTCAGTTTAATATGACAATATTTTCCCACGAGGCGCAGGAAACATAAGTTTCAAAGGGAAAGCAGCAATTTGCAGCATTTTCGGGAGTAAATTAAAAATCCTGCTGCTTGTGCGTACACGGCTCTTTGTAGCCATTATTTTAAACTTAATGTGCTTACGTTATGCACATGTTGTATGTTACAGTAAGCCTACAATGCATTAACTTTTTCTTGCATTAACTTTTTTTTAACATTAATTGGCCTAAATAATGTGTCACAATGATAAACACAGGAGACCCAAATGCAAGTGAATGCAAGATGATTTATTAAAAGGAATAACAAGAGTCACAACTGGTATCTCTCACCAGATATCGTGTGGAGCAAGGGTGCTCACACCAGTAGTTCAACACGCTGAACAGATAACAGTTCATCCGAGAAACAGATCTGAAGTGAAGTCTCACAATGATATCTCACCAGATATCGAGGGAAGGGAAGGTAGCGCTATGGAGCATCTCTCAAGGAAATCGACACGCTTACCAGCGGTATAGTTTATCAGAGTAGCGGATTCGGGGTGGAGTCTCTCACTGATATAGTTGTCCTCAGTGCAGGCAGTTGCGACAACATCAATGAAACGGAGACGTGTACAAAGTCCAAACATAACAGGCTTACGGCGAAACACCACCAACAGATCGAGCGAGAGCGCCTAACAGGAAGCAGACACAGGATGAACAAACAACGGACTGATAACGCTATCTACAAACACTGAACATATATAGGCGCGCGGTAAAGCGCAACAGCTGTGGCTGATAGAAAACAGCTGAGTGATATGATTGGTAACAAGACACGTGACAACCCAGCTGATGAATGTAAACACACACACACACCACGCGGTGAAGATAACCCCAAACAGACACACCCACTTCCCACACACACAAATGCAAGAAGAACAGATAGATCCACAACCTTGACATAATGGCCTATATTTTAAAATCTGCAATTTCCTGTCAGCCTTCTCTCTTGCTTTGTTGCAAGCTGTACTGTAGTTTTTGATTATTATGTTTAAATTATTATATGTTTGAACTCTAAAAACCAATGCTGCTCACTCGCTGTGCTGTGTCTCGTTTCAGAGCTCTTTCAGTTCTCGTAGGTAGCACACAACATAATCGATGCATCTACGCTCGACCTTCAGAGTTTCACGACAGTAACGTGCACGAGCAGATATCTAGATTCTTTAAACTGAACTCAGATTAGTTAGATCTTCAACTTGCTGTTATGGAAGCAATTTAAGCATGGACGTTTAGTTTGGCTCATTGAAGTCAGGTTTTTGACTTTAATCCCCGTTTTTCTAAACCTCTTTTATGAAACAGCCCCCAGACGTGTAACAATAATGATGGTTTGTTCCGTAGACAATCGAAAAAATAAATATTGCTTAAGAGGGCTAATAATATTGACCTTAAAATGGTTTAAAAAAAAATAAAAACTGCTTTTATTCTAGCCAAAATAAAACAAATAAGACTTTCCCCAGAAGAAAAATTATTATAGTAAATACTGTGAAAAATTTCTTGCTCTGTTAAGCATGATTTGGGAAATATTTGAAAAGAAAGAAAAAAAAAATCACAGGAGGGGTGGTAATTTTGACTTCAACTGAATATTTTTATTAACCAAACAAAATTAAATGGGCAAAATATTGTAAAATAATAATTTATTGTGTTTGAAAAGTCTTTTGTGACTTTAAAGGTCATCTATAAAGACAGGACAAAATCAACCTTCTGGAAAACTTCTCCAAACTGCTGTTTTTCGCTTGCCCAAAGCAATTAGTGAGTTTTCCGAAGCCAGCTGAGCCATTGATTGCATATATTTATAACAATGACAGAAACCTGGAGAGGAGACGGCATTTTCCTCTGCCACCGCCGAGAGGTCAGGACAGCTTTCTTACACTAATTTAAGAATTTAAGACACACAGTAATGCTGGAGTCACGAACACAAGACAGAAGTCTGAAGAAACAGCTATAAAAATTTCAATAGTGATAGCTTGAAGTTTGCGAAGCTCTGCCATTGACCTCATACATCAAGCTTTCTCCGTCCAA
Source organism: Danio kyathit (assembly GCA_903798195.1). NCBI lineage: Eukaryota > Metazoa > Chordata > Actinopteri > Cypriniformes > Danionidae > Danio > Danio kyathit. The sequence continues at coordinate 45,049,266 of LR812529.1, forward strand.
ACACTGGACTTCAAACAGGCTTTGTCTGAGCTTTGAAGAGATCATATAAAATACAGTAAAACCTACAGAATATAGACTGGTAGTTTGTTGCATATAGAAAATAGTGCCATAATTAACAATTTTGCTGCTAAATTGCGATTTTTATTTATAGCTGCTTACTCAAAAGCTACTTACACATCTTAGTGTAGTTTAAGTCAGAATTATTAGCCCCCTTGTAAATTTTTCCCCTCCAATTTCTGTTTAATGGAGACAAGATTTTTTTTTCAACACATTTCTAAACATAATAGTTTTAATAACTCATTTCTAATAACTGATTTCTTTTATCTTTGCCATGATGACAGTACATACCCACATAGCAAACGGACTTGGCCCAGTGTTGCCGGCACTGGCATGCATAATGTCAGCCGAATGTGGGCCATGCATGGCAATGATGGCACTGCATGCATGATGGCAAACTACATTTGGGCCAGGTGTGGATGGGAGGTGTGTGGCCCACATCAGTGTAGCGATTGTTCACATTGTTTAGGTACATTAGGCTGGGTTATGGCTCAGTTTTTGGGGTTTCTGGTTAAAGTATAAACTCATAGCTGAGAATCGTTACTAATAATAAACCTGTTTTGGCCCAGTTCAGGGTCAGTTAAGGGTGATAAATTGCTTGAGATTCAGGCCGGTTATGGCCCACGTGTGGCCCTTGTCTTTAATTCAGTTATGGGCCACTTCAGGACCGTCATTCTTTGTGGTACTTGGGCCGAGGGAAAACTTATTGTGTGGCCCGGAGCTGGGCCAGAAAACATTTGCTTATACACCTCGAATAAGGGGTAATTAGTTTTTTGTAATTTGATGCAAAGATGATATAATACATTCATAAACGTTTATAAATGTTCCTATGTTTTAAAAAAAAATCTAAATATTAAAAACCTTTTATTTTAAGGTTGATTTAATATTAATTTAAGATTATGATGACCGTTAAACACATCATAACAGTCTTGCGAAAAGGGTCCGTTAGATTAGCTACTCTGTTAAAATAGTTGGGTTAAAAATACCCCAACATGCCAAAAGGGTGATTTTGAGAATGTGGAAAACTGAATCTGTACCTAAATTTGGTATGTGGGGTAGAGATATTGTAAACATGCTTGCTTTGGAGAGGTTGAGATGTATCAATAATGATAAATTGCAGATATTTGATCAAACATGGGGACAGATATTAGAACACCTTAATGCATTGGAAGAAACGCATGCTAACCAATAACCCCTTTCAATAACATAATTAAAGATTGAGTGTAATTAATATTCACTATTCATAATCTATAATATTCTTAATAATGTGCCCAAGCTATTATTTGACAATAAAACTGTAGTCAGGATAATGCATTTTTCTGGTGATACAAGAACAATGTTACTTTATAATTGCTTTTATTTATGCATTACCTGACCAGCTAAATTATAATTTTGCTTTCATGTGCATTTGTCCCTCTGTGTTCTGTTGTTTATTTGTTCTGTCATAGGTTAGTGTTTTTTTTTTTTTTTGTATTGTGTTTTATATGTATTATTATTGTAGTGTATTGAATTGCGTGTTTTTTTTTCTTCTTCTTCTCTGTATTCTGTTGTAGTTCATAAAAAGCAAAAAGCACATACTGTAAATAAACGTAAAAAAAAATACCCCAACATATAACCCAACTATAGGTTATTATGGCCCGTTTCCACTGAGTGGTACTGTACGGTACGGTTCGGCACAGTACGCTTATATGGCTGTTTCCACTGTCAAAAGCGTACCGAACCGAACCGTACCATACCACTTTTTCGGCACCCTTTCGAAAGGGTACCAAAGACGAGAAAAGGTACCAAAAGGTGGAGCTACACGTGCAGCTAAACGCTGATTGGTTACAGAGATACATCATGATCTCGTGGAGCTAGCCAGAATGAAAACAAAGGAACTGCCATGTTTTTTAAGCCGAGACAGCCGAGACATTACATGGATATACTATATGCATATAATAACGAGCCATGGTCGACCCAAGCTCAAACAAAGCTTGTCGTTGTCTTGATGTACAGCCACAAAGCCAAAAAGAACAAAATCTGCAGTGTCCTGTTGTTGCTTTACGAGCTCGTCTAAAAGTGCGGGCGGTTTTCCCTTTCTCCAGGGAGCTCGTGATCGTGTCTATATTTGATATAACGAACTTCTTGAGCTGATGATAATAACGTGAGCGTGATTTTTGAAATGTCTTCGACATCTGATCCATTCAGAAAGAAAAGGACAAATGCAAGAGTGAAGCGCGAAAAAAAAGGAGAAGCCCAACAAAACACAGGAGCAAATTGTTTCAGAATCCTGAATCATGAACAAACTGCCATGTTTATCATCGCCTTTTGACTATTATGAACTCAGAATGACGGAATTACTGTCTAACAGAGGCTACATGTGCCAGTGAAGATTAAAGACACAGATGAGAGGTTTGCTCTGACTGTAAGCTATGTTGTGTGTTGTTTTTGAACTCAAATAAGGACTAAATGTATGCTATGTGTAGTTTTTCTGTAATTGGTAACATATCGGAGACTGTAAGGGTCTGTATGTGCTCATATATGTCGCATTTATTTATATATTTTATATAACTGCAGACGTTACAGTAGGCTATTTCGCACTGTCATTGATCTGCAGTTATAATCGAATCATGTTCATAGAAAAGTTAGTAATGAACATTTATACACAAGTATTTATATGTTTAAAGCATCTGTTTTGTGAGAAGTGCTTCTCATATGATATGTGAACGACCTGTACGGCTTTACTGTAGACATTTCCTCGAGCGATAATGACGTCGACTTTCTGACATACACCACGCCCACCAAAAGGGTACCCTTGGTAGTGGAAACGCAAGCCTGATAAGATGACCCCTCTACCGACCGGAACCGTACCAGACTGTACCACTCAGTGGAAAGGAGCCATTATAGCACCTTCCCAACTATGGGTTGTTTTACATTACATTTATGGGTTATTTTACATTACATTTAATCAAAAATAACCCAATGCATTGGGCAAAATTATATAACCCAATGCATTGGGTTATTTTGATTAAATGTAATTTTTTATTATTCTGGTATTACTATTGCTACTATTACGATGTACTACTATTTTTTTAAATTATGGCTGTGTAAATGAATAACATACAGTATTCAAAAATATTGAAAGTGTAATTTTTCCATTACATTTTAGTTGCAGACACTTTTGTTAAAAAAAATTAAGAATCACAAACAATGAACAAACAGAACAAAAACAGTTATAAACTGTGCAAGCAGAAAATCACGTGTTGATGGAGCAGAATATGGAGCTCTGTGTGCTGTAGAGACTGTGCAGCAGCTGCAGCGGGCTTCACTTAGTGTCCACTAGGCATGGGCCGGTATAAGATTCTGACGATATGATAACCTTGGATAAAAATATTACTGTTTCACGGTATCACGGTATTGTGATTACTGCTCTAAAATATTATCTTTTTAAATGTCTGGGTAAAAAACTCAACACAATATATTTTACTTTGAGAAACATTTATAATATTTTGGAGCAGTAAACGTGCCAGGCTAAATAATGAAAATGAATCATTGACGTCTGCTGTCTTCATTAGTTTCAAAAACACAGATTTACCTACAATTTAAATTGGCATTGGCATCTTTGGATATCTTTTCTGCTGGAGATGCTGTTGTTAAAAAAAATGTAAATAAAAAATATTACACATACCTTAGGAACGGTATTAGAGAAAATTTTGGCGGTATGATAACCTTGACTTTTCCAATCCGCGGTATACCTTGAAAACAGTTATCGTCCCATGCCTAATGTCCACAATGTACAATATATTTTAACCATGATGGTCTTGGATGGTGAAAAGGATATAAAAAACACGACACGGAGAGGCAGTTTAATAAAAAAATAAAAACAATACTATTGCGTTATAGCTTAAATAAACTTTATAACACAAAAACAACATTACACACGCATAATACAGCTGTTTTGTGTCAGTTAAATCAGTTGACTGTTGAAATTCAAAATTTTAACCCAACTGGGGTGCGTTTCCCAAACAACGATGTAACTCGCGGCTGAACTATCATAGTTCGATGCATCGTTTGGGAAAAGAACGATGTAGTGACGAGTGTTTCCCAAAACCCCTAGTTTCTCTGTCGCAGATCCATCGCTTGAACCACGTTATAGCGTAAAGCGTCCATAATGATGCTCTAAACAGGGTGGAGTTACTACTTCTTTAGAAAAAAAACATAATTTCTTTGTGCAAATTATATTGTTTTACACGCACACGCATTTAAAATAAAATCCAATATTAGTTTTGGTAAAAACATGCACTCGCTTTCCATATTTATTGAAATATATGTAAATGGCACATATAGGGCCTGTGTTTGCTTTACTAGTATTATTGAGAAGTTGAACATTACAGGGAGTGCAGAATTATCAGGCAAGTTGTACTTTTGAGGATTAATTTTATTATTTAACAACAGCCATGTTCTCAATGAACCCAAAAAACTCATTAATATCAAAGCTGAATGTTTTTGGAAGTAGTTTTTTAGTTTGTTTTTAGTTTGAGCTATTTTAGGAGGATATCTGTGTGTGCAGGTGACTATTACTGTGCAGAATTATTAGGCAACTTAACAAAAAACAAATATATACCCATTTCAATTATTTATTTTCACCAGTGAAACCAATATAACATCTCAACATTCACAAATATACATTTCTGACATTCAAAAACAAAACAAAAACAAATCAGTGACCAATATAGCCACCTTTCTTTGCAAGGACACTCAAAAGCCCGCCATCCATGGATTCTGTCAGTGTTTTGATCTGTTCATCATCAACATTGAGTGCAGCAGCAACCACAGCCTCCCAGACACTGTTCAGAGAGGTGTACTGTTTTCCCTCCTTGTAAATCTCACATTTGATGATGGACCACAGGTTCTCTATGGGGTTCAGTCCAGGTGAACAAGGAGGCCATGTCATTACTTTTTCTTCTTTTAGACCCTTTCTTGCCAGCCACACTGTGGAGTACTTGGACGCGTGTGATGGAGCATTGTCCTGCATGAAAATCATGTTTTTCTTGAAGGATGCAGACTTCTTCCTGTACCACTGCTTGAAGGTGTCTTCCAGAAACTGGCAGTAGGACTGGGAGTTGAGCTTGACTCCATCCTCAACCTGAAAAGGCCCCACAAGCTCATCTTTGATGATACCAGCCCAAACCAGTACTCCACCTCCACCTTGCTGGCGTCTGAGTCGGACTGGAGCTCTCTGCCCTTTACCGATCCAGCCACGGGCCCATCAAGACTCACTCTCATTTCATCAGTCCATAAAACCTTAGAAAAATCAGTCTTGAGATATTTCTTGGCCCAGTCTTGACGCTTCAGCTTGTGTGTCTTGTTCAGTGGTGGTCGTTTTTCAGCCTTTCTTACCTTGGCCATGTCTCTGAGTATTGCACACATTGTGCTTTTGGGCACTCCGGTGATGTTGCAGCTCTGAAATATGGCAAAACTGGTGGCAAGTGGCATCTTGGCAGCTGCACGCTTGACTTTTCTCAGTTCATGGGCAGTTATTTTGTGCCTTGGTTTTTCCAAACGCTTCTTGTGACCCTGTTGACGATTTTGAATGAAACGCTTGATTGTTGGATGATCACGCTTCAGAAGCTTGGCAATTTTAAGAGTGCTGCATCCCTCTGCAAGATATCTCACTATTTTTGACTTTTCGGAGCCTGTCAAGTCCTTCTTTTGACCCATTTTGCCAAAGGAAAGGAAGTTGCCTAATAATTATGCACACCTGATATAGGGTGTTGATGTCATTAGACCACACCCCTTCTCATTACAGAGATCCACATCACCTAATATGCTTAATTGGTAGTAGGCTTTCGAGCCTATACAGCTTGGAGTAAGACAACATCCATAAAGAGGATGATGTGGTCAAAATACTAATTTGCCTAATAAATCTGCACTCCCTGTACATATTCTGTTCTAAAACATAAAATCACTTACAAAAGCTAACACTATTCTAATATCATATATAAATCATATAAATAAATAAATAATGAGGCTATTTATTATAAATATATTTACTTTAATAATAATATTAATAATATTAATGATGCTGATGCTGATGCTGATGATTATTATTATTATTATTATTATTAAGTAGGATATTAATTAATTAATAATTTATTTTGAACTTGTCAGTTAATCCAACATTTATTACCATTGCCGAGCGATCGCCTCCCGCATCATTCAAATCGCGTGCATGAAAGCATTTTGGCTTCCCTGTAAGATAAGATAATAAGTAATGATGACGGGGAAAGTTGTGGTGGGACCTACTTTCTTTGTCTATTAATTTAAGGTGTTTTCTATCACTGCTTGTTTAGCCTGCATTAATGCATTCAGTGTAAAGCTGAACAATTAAACATTAAAAGATCGTGATCTCAGTTAGAACCCATGCAACATGAATGATAAATGATAATGATTTGCATATGCTTATTAATCCTTCACAGCGCTGCATTCAAATCTGCATCGAGAGAGATTCAGTTTTTACACTTTTTCAGTTACAAACAATTAAATAACAGAAGTACTGGGAGAACAGTTTATAGTTCAGACATAAACACTGATGTTTATGGTAAAGATTTAAATCACCTTTAATAAAACATGACGCTGGTGAATTTTTTACGCTGGTAAAAGCAAGTACATTGTGTAACCAACAGATGGCGACAAACAACCATCAAAATTATGTCACTGAATAGGTTTTCAAAAATGATCCATCTACAGTATAATAAAACATGAAGTTTGATGTGTGAATTGTTGAATCAGTAATTGAAGATAAATATGATCTGTTGTACAAGATGTTAGATTTCTATATTTAGCATTATCAGCAACAGTAGCAAAGATCATATTTTGTATTGAATACTTTTCTTTTTTCAGCTGGTTCTTTCTTGATTTTTACAGGTATTACAGGTTCTAAGTTCTGTTTGTTAAAGCAATGTTTTTTGCAGTAATATTTTTATATAAATGGAAAGCAAATGACATTTGTCGTCTCACTTTTTGCTGATCCGAAAAATGGTCCGATCCGTGACTAAAAAACCGTGGTGTGATCTGTGATCTGTTACACCACTAGTTTCAAGTGCTCAAGTTTGCGACACAGTTTGCGAATGTTCGTTGGAATGATGGATTTGGGAAACGGCGACTCAACGAACTATGTTTGTAATGACGGAACTTGCGACCTTAGTTGGCTAACGGTGGTTTTGGGAAACACACCCCTGGTTGAGTTATTAATAGATAACCTAATAAAGGTTAAAAATAACCCAACAAAGCACCAAATATGTTTAACTCAACCATTAGGTTAAATAAATAACTCAACGTTTTTTAGAGTGTATAAAATGTAACTTTTGTCAATTAATATTTCCCCAGATGCATGTCTCACACTAAGGTCTTACTCACACTATGTACAGTTGCCTTGAACTGGGCCAAAGCACGCTTGTCCCCCGTCCCATCTCCCCCGACGGCCCGCACTCACATTACATTCGGGCCTGGGCACGCTTTCGTCATCGATGACGCGCTGTTCAGTAAGCGCTCTCGCTCAGCACAGTGGATATTTCTTTAGTTATATCATTTAAGTCGTTTGATATGCGGTGACACGCAGTCTAACATTTCGCCGAACAGATCAGCCACTTTTAACGCTCATAAACAATCATAAAGTTCTCGTGCTGCAGGAATTAGGAGGTTTGCTGAAGGCGCAGCGGTGGTGCAGTGAGGGGTTTGAGTCTTTAAAAAACTACGACAGTTTGTGTTCATTGAACAGTATGAATGATTAATTAATCCATATGAAACAGTCGCTTAAAAGTCACGTCTCGCTTTCAGTTTTGGGCTTAGGTGCATTTTGCACTCACACTGTAAGCGTACCACGCCAAAGCTAATGTGAACAGCGCTCTGGCCCACCTCTTCCAACCGGGTCAGGGCCGGCCAAGTGTACCGTGCCTGAGCCCGATTCAGAGCACTCACACTTCTCAAACGATCCGGGGGCCTGTGCACGGTTTGGATAGCATAGTGTGAGTACGCCCTTAGGAATTCCTATGGTATTTTGGCCTTCTCTAACCAATGAACTCTCTAGGGGAGCGCGGGGCACAAAGTAACGCGGAGTTAAATGTGACACAGAGTTTTAAGGTATTTGCTCAGGGTTAACCATGGCATGCTTCAGGGTTTTTCACCAGTGCCGGCAGACGTCTTCCTGCCAATTATTGAAAAAGTTCGGCGAAATTTGGATGAGAAACACTGGAGAAACCATTTTTACAGCATAAAAGTATTTTTTAAAAGTGAAAGTATGAGCGTAAAATCTTATATTGTTGTGATCACCGTCTTCTAGGCTAAAAGATGAAACCATTTTGAAAGATGTAAAACACACACAGTGACTGCTAGCCAGTTTTGAGGAAAACATGACACAGCGGGGTTAGTTGTAACAGGGTGTTACAATTAAGCCACACACTGTTGGACACCAAATAAATTAACTAAATAATTTTTAGAACTTTGAGTGTAATGTTGAGATTTTTTTAAATAAAAATGTTTTTTAATAGAAAATATTGTTTTAATAATAAAAAAATATATATTTTATTGCTAATAATGCAAGTAAATGCATTGTATAATAATGGATAAATGCATAATAATGCAAATAGATTCAAATGTGTTTATCCAATAAACAAATAAATAAATAAACATACTGTGCTATGTAGAATAAAAAAAGAAATGAGCCAATTACTGAGGAAATATAGCTACTATTTAAAGTAAACTGAATTTAAATTAATAGTGTGAAATCTGCCTTTATAAGCATGTGTTACAACTAACCCTCTGTCTGTTACAACTTGCCCCGCAGGTGGGGTAAATAGTAACATTTACTGTACGTTCACACCGAAAGCGGCGAGAGCGTCAAAGTAGCCGGAAGTCATTCATTTTCAATGGGAACCGGCGGCGATAAGCGGCGAGGATCACCGCGGCGCGTCTTCGCTGGTGTGAGCGTCGAGGAGAGTTGAAATCAAGTCAACTTTATGGTAATGAGCTATGACGCGGTTCGGCGGCAACCCAAGCAATCAGAATGTAGAAGTCCACCGCTTGAGGAGTCAGAGAACAAAGTCACTGTGAACTTTGGTTCCGACCACAGTTGTTCCCAAGGGTTTAATTATTGCAGTCGCTGGATTTCCAATTATTTGCAATGTTTTCTTACTGGAACGTAGATTTAAAAAGTTACTGGCGAGTTACTGATGTGCATCAATGTTATATATATTTTTTTCTTTAAAAAAGCGGGAATTTCATGCGACAATACAAAACAGTATTGCTGCTTCAGAATATTTCAGGCATATGGACACATCGTGGAGCAAAGCCACACCACATGCAACTAGATCTTCCGTAGTTAAGTGAATTAGTTAATAAGTGTGCAACACCTTCACGCTAAAAGCATGTTTTATGCGGGAGTGTTACAGATATGATATGCTGCAACGGGTCCTTTAAATACGAGATCAATGTGTAGCAAATTTTGACGCTCTTGCCGCCGGAGCTCAAGGCAGACAGCGTTGTCGCCATGGCGGCCAGAGCGACCTTTGACGCTCTCGCTGCTTTCGGTGTGAACGTACAGTTATACTCCTGGCACTTTTGGCAATACTGCACAGAAACCATAGGTCCGGCGATCATAATTTCAGTGCTTATTTGTAGGAGAGGCTTGTGTGTTATTTGTAAAAAAAAATATATATATATATATGATTTGTCTAACCCTATTACTTTGTTCATTATTTGACCAAAACCAAAAGGTGTTACTTTGTGCCCCGCTCTCCCCTATCTCTCCAGACACAGGTGTGTCAACAAGCCAAATTCCCCATTTCTCTCCCTAAACAACAGCAAGAAAAAAAAGACCAATCCACCAAAACTGGGAACAAGCGTCCGTGCCATACCTGAGCTTTCTCAGATAGATCAAACAAAAAAAGCTCAACAATGAACAATCCTGAGAGCAAACACAGAGAAAGGTCACTTTTGAAAAAATATGTAATTCCTGTTTATACGAATGCGATCAGTCTATACTCCCAACGCACAGCGCAGTGAGCGGCAAAAACGAATTCGAAAAAGCTAAAACAATAGACCCCTGTGACTTCCCTGCGCATTCTTCGAGGATTAGCTTGCATGGTGAGACGCAAGAAGAGGAAGAAGGGGCCGCGAAGGCTTTTAATCGATTCCCAGGCTGTCGGGACCACCGGCCTCACACAAGGGAGCTATTATGAAGGTTTACCTGCCTTCCAGTACCCACAGGCTCAGTTCAAAGGGTCTCGAGATGGACTTTCAAGCCCGGTGGGGAAGTGTCACCCTACACCGCTGTGAACAGAGCGTGGGTTTTGATGATCCGAGGGTCAAAATATCAATGGGACGCACGGCAGCTGTAAATGGGCACTCGCCGCCCAAACCACAACAGGTCAGACGAGGATAAGATGCTTGAAATGGGCTTTTAATAAGTCTGGGCTGATAAGGAGGTGATTAAGAACTGAAGAGGATGAGACGCGTTTAACGGTTTGTGCCTCTGGTTATGTCTAAAAAGTGAGACTCGCGACTGGATTGAATGCTATAAATGAAATTGGATATGTGGTTGCCTGACTCCTATAGTCGAAAAACACAATTGAAGGGATAATTAAGGTGTTTCTATCATTTCTGCAGGGTTATCTCATACTGAATTGAAAATATTACTATTCTTTTTTCTACGGAGCAAAAAGAGATGTTTTACAGAATGTTCACACTGCTTTTTCTTAATAAATTGAGCATTTTTCCAACACCAAAATGTTAAAATCTAAAGAGCATGACTAACTAAATTAAACTAAAGAAGATGAGGTAAATTTTTAAATGTATACCATTGTTTTCACCTCGGGTTATCTTAAAAGTTTGAATCACGACTGGCTTAAATGCTATAAAGGAAATTTGATATGCGGCTGCGTGACTCCTACCATCAATAAACACCATTGAGGGGATTATTAAGGTGTTTCTATCATTTCTGCAGGGTTATCTCTTACTGAAATTAAAAAATTGCTGTTCTGTTTTCTATGGAGCAAAATGAGATGTTTTACAGAATGTTCACACTGCTCTTTTTTCAGAAAATGAAGCATTTTTCCAAACACCAAAGTGTTCAAATATAAAGAGTATGACTAACTAAACTAAAGAGGATGAGATGAATTTGTAAATGTACACCTTGGTTTACACCTCAGGTTATCTTAAAAGTTTGATTCACGACTGGCTTTAATGCTATAAATGAAGTTTGATATGTGGTTGTGTGTCTCCTACCGTCAAAAACACCATTGAGGGAATTATTAAGATATTTCTATAATTTCTACAGGGTTATCTCATACTGAAATAAAAATATTACTATTCTGTTTTCAACGGAGCAAAATAAGATGTTTTATAGAATGTTCACACTGCTCTTTTTTTCAGAAAATGAAGCATTTTTCCAAACACCAAAATGTTAAAATCTAAAGAGCATGACTAACTAAACTAAACTAAAGAGGATGAGGTGAATTTGTAAATGTACACCTTGCTTTACACCTCAGGTTATCTTAAAAGTTTGATTCACGACTGGCTTGAATGCTATAAAGGAAGTTTGATATGTGGTTGTGTGACTCCTACCGTCAAAAACACCATTGAAAGAAAATGAAGCTGTAGAATGGCCCAGCCAATCACCTGATCTGAATCCAATAGAAAATACAAAATAAAGCTCAGATTTTATAGACGAGACCCACAGAACCATCAAGATTTTTGCACTCTGTTAAAGTCTGTGAAAAACTCACACCTGAGCAATTCAGGTGACCTCATCCTCCATACGAGAGGCGTCTTTAAGCTGCCATCACCAAAAAAGCCTTTTATATAAAGTATTAAATACATTTCAGTAGTTCAGTACTTTCTCCTTGTGTCATTTCATTGTTCATTTTGGTTTTTTTGTTTGTATTAAAGTTTCAGTTTGTATTGTTTGGGTCTTTACCAAAAATCTGCTTCAATCCCACATCAACAGCTCCTTTAGAAATATTATTCTCAGGAAAAACATGACATGTTCAATACTAATTTATTAGTATATTTGATGGTCTCATAACTAATGAGGATGAGATGCATTTGTAAAGCTGGCTATGACTTACACCTCAGCCTAAAAGAATGATTCACGACCAACTAGAATGCTATAAATGTTCAATATGTGGTTTGTTGACTGGAACGCAACTCATACTTTCAAAGCAATTCATGAAACAACACCACTGAGTAGATGATTAAGGCGTTTCTATAATTTCTCAGCATCATCTTGTTTGCTGTTCTCTTTGTCATAAGTCTTTGAGGAAAAGGAAGTGCACTAGAGTTTCTTTGAGGTGAGATTAATTGGTGCAGAACTCATACTAAAGGTTTTGAGTTCGGATGTTTTCAAGCATGTGTGAAACCCTCATTATAATGTTTATATCAAAACTCTAGCAGGACTTTTCCTTGGTTTCTGTCTGCGGATGAAGGAAAACATGATCAAAGTGTGACTCGCGCTAACCAAATCCCACCAGAAATGTCGGATACAAAGGAGGATTGAAGTTTTTTTTTTTTTTTTTTAACTGAGGTGCCAACATGTTGAGCAAAAAAAAAAAAATCCCTAAAAAAAAATCAAAAGGTTGCATCAATAGTTTTCAGGGTTTGTCTTTTTATATCCTTTGCCTTATATTTACCTCTGTTGTCAAAGGATTGCTGTTCTCCTGCTACGATTCAAACACCTCGGAGATGAAGAGGATCCAAGATGGAAGCTTTTGTTGATGCTGTCATATCTGCGTAGCACTGTGGGTTCAACTAAAGGTTATCAGGTTCTCAGTGGCATCGGTGCACCTGGCATAGAACGAGGAAGAAGACGTGGATTTTACATCGTCCACAAACTGGCATCCCACAGGGTTCTGTCAGCGGACCGCTATAGTTATCTTCTCAAACAGTTCGACTTTGTTCATTGGTGTAATATTTTACAATTGTTGTCTGTTTGAAGGTAGATCAGGAGGCTCTGAAACCAGAGAGGGTCATGGACAGGTCAGCTGGAAGCAACTCTATCACCTCTTCCCATGTGAGAAATGCCTTTTTTCCATTTGTTTAATTATAGTTCACACTTATAATTCACACATACTAAATATTTTCATATCAACTTCACTTGTTATGCTGACCTGTAAAGCAATGATGCAATTATTTTCCCTGTGCAATACTATCAAACATATTTCTTCTTATAAATAATAAAAGTTTTTCTTATTTCACAGGATTAGCTCATCCCAAAGTAAAAAATATTACTTTACTGTCTTTTATGGAGCAAAATAAGATGTTATACTCAATATCTGCACTGCTCTTTTAAACACATTGAGCATTTTATATTAATTCTGAACACTAAAATGTTTAAAAATTAACTATAATGTAGTCTGTATTCATTATTTAGTGCTCTATTAACAAAGTCTCCTAAATATCTAGCATTATTTTCCCATTCTTTTTAAGTGTAAAAAAAAACTATTCAACCCCAAAAAGAAGACATTTTGAGAAATGTTCAGCATTTAACCCATAATGAAATCAAGTCACGTGTTTCAATGTTATTTGTATCGGGGTTCTGCCACTCTGGTCTTGTAAATTCTTGTTTTGATGGCAGAGTCCAGACACTAGCTCTGTCTTGTCCTGTATGTCATTGTATCTCTGTATGCGTGCCGTCGTGAGCTCCCGCTTGATGCGGGCGCGTGGGGTCTGTGCGTACTTGGGACGCGCGCGCTCTTGTACTCGTGTTTGTGTTTTGTTCTGTCAGCATAGCGCTGTTTCATTCTCAGCATCTCAGTCTGGTTGGTTTTGGTTTCCGTTGGCATTGAGATGAAACATGCGAGTTGCTTATGTGTGAGCGCACGGTAAGTGGTTTTAATTTATTGTGTGCTCGTGTCTTGCGTCTATGTTTGTGTTGTCCTAGCACGTGGCTCTGTGTTTACATTGTGGCCGCCAGTCTTGTCTGTTTATTGTGAACGCACGGTTAATGAGTTCTCTCATTGGCTTCGTGTTCTTATCCTGTTTTATGTGAGCACATGGCTTGTGTTGTCTCTTTGTGTCATGTGCTCTTCCGTATATTGTCTAGTCCCACCCTCCTTGTTTACCCATTATTAGTTTTTCATGTTCACATGTTTCTATGTTAATTAAATTCTCCTCATATCTGCTGTCCTGTGCCAGTTCATTGTCTTCCACTTAGTGTGTTGGAGTCATACTGTCTTGTGTCCAGTCCTGCCTTGCCAGCCCAGTTTTGGTGATGTTTTTTCCTATGGGGTAATTTCTGTTTGTTTATTTTGTTTATTTAAATAAATATCATTCCTTGCATTCTGGAGTCCTCGCCTCTTCCCTTTACCTGAACGTGACAATTTGGTAAAAGGTGGTGTATGTATTCGTTTTTGACTCTTATCTTTATCTGAAAAAACAATGCTGCAGTCAGATATTCTGCTTTGAAAATGTGTTTTCCGTGCCGGAATGGCTGTCTTTGTTTTGTTTTTTTTTAACCCGCCCACTGCCAGTTTAGCCAATTATATTTCAGTAGCCCAGGTTGCCTTGTTGGGAAACAGCGTATTTTATTTAATTCCATTCATTCATTAATTCATTCAGAAAGGTTCTCAAAGCATACGTCCGTGACCGAAATGCGACCTCCGGTGGACAGTTACAGACTCCGAAATGAGACGCAGCTTCAAAGTTCCACATCCCACATAGCAAATGTTTTCTGGCCCAGGTCCGGGCCACACAATAAGTTTTCTCTCGGCCCAAGTACCACAAAGAATGACGGTCCTGAAGTGGCCCATAACTGGATTAAAGACAAGGGCCACACATGGGCCATAACCCGCCTGAATCTCAAGCAATTTATCACCCTTAACTGGCCCTGAACTGGGCCAAAACAGGTTTATTATTGGTACCGATTCTCAGCTATAAGTTTATACTTTAACCAGAAACCCCAAAAACTGAGCCATAACCCAGCCTAATGTTACCTAAACAATGTGAACAATCGCTACACTGATCTGGGCCACACACCTCCCATCCACACCTGGCCCAAATGTAGTTTGCTGTCATGCATGCAGTGCCATCATTGCCATGCATGGCCCACATTCGGCTGACATTATGCATGCCAGTGCCGGCAACATGGCAGCAGTGCCATAATGATGTAAATATTACAAACGTAAACATTAGATGAGCATGCTGTTGGTTAGAACAAAAACTCTTTTTAATATTGAAAATATTTCTTCTATCGTGTGCCGTTACATTAATTTAGAAAATGGTTTAAATCAGCGTTTAGACTCGAGCCTTCTGTTGGTCATTTGGCAACCTGCACTTGCATTTGTTTTGATCCAGGAATGCAATACCTAGTTCAAGGACTGGGTGTCAAACTTATATACTGCACCTTTAAAATATCTTACTCAGGGTTTCCACACTTCTTGAAAGTACTTGAATTTTAGACATATAAATTCAAGGCCTGGAAAGTACTTAAAAACAAACATAGGTTCTTGAAATTGCTTGAATTTAAAGTTTATGGTGTTATTTCAACAATTGTACTGGGCGGTTTTCAAAAACTGAATGAAAAAACTAAGAAATTCTTAATTTAAAAATCTTAAATTTAAATCTTATACATGAACTATGACAAATAAGGCATTTTATAAATACTTCAGAAATCGGATTCGAATATAACCACTGTTGAATTCAACTAATTGTATACATGTATACATTGTAAACATGACTTTAAAATGGGGCGGCGCAGTGGCGTAGTGAGTAGCGCTGTCGCCTCACAGCAAGAAGGTCGATGGTTCGAGCCTCGGCTGGAATAGTTGGCATTTCTGTGTGGAGTTTGCATGTTCTCCTCATGTTGGCGTGGGTTTCCTCCGTGTGCTCCTGTGTCTCCCACAGTTCAAAGACATGCGCTATAGGTGAATTGGGTAGGCTAAATTGTCTGTAGTGTATGTGTGTGATTGAGAGTGCATGGGTGTTTCCCAGTGATGGGTTGCAGCTGGAAGGACATCCGCTGTGTAAAACATGTGCTGGATTAGTTGGCGGTTCATTCCGCTGTGGCGAAAAAAATATGAATAAATGAATGAATGACTTTAAAATGGTTGTTTAAAATGGTCAACATTTTTGAAAATGACACATTGAAAACATCATCATTATGACATTTAAGTGTAAATATTAAGTGTAAGTGAAATGACAGAACTTTCATAGCACTACACAGTTGAAACCAGAAGTTTACATACACTCTAAAAAAAGGAACATAACCTTTTTTTTTTTAAATGTCTGATGGTAAATCTTACTAAACGTTTACTATTTTAGGTCCGTTAGAATTACCTAAATCATTTACATTTGCTAAATGCCAGAAGATTTTTTTTTTTTATTGAGAATATTTTATTAATTTCTAGACAGTCAAAAGTTCACACACATTTCCTTGGTATTTTTTTAGCTTTGCTTTTAAACTGTATAACTTTGGTCAAATGTTTTGTGTATCCTTCCACAAGCTTCTCACAATAGTTTGAAGGAATTTTGGCCCATTCCTCCTGACAGAATTGGTGTAACTGAGTCAGATTTGTAGGCTGTCTTGCTCGGACAAGCTTTTTCAACTCTGCCCACAAATTTTCTATAGGATTGAAGTCAGGGCTTTGTGATGGCCACTCCAAAACATTCACTCTGTTGTCCTTAAAGCACATTTCAACTAATTTACCAGTATGCTTAGGGTCATGGTCTGTTTAGAAGACCCATTTGTGGCCAAGTTTTTAATTCCTGGCTGATGTCTTGAGATGTTGCTTCAGTATTTCTACATAATGTTCTTTTGTCATGATGCCATCTATGCTGTGAAGTGGACCAGTCCCTCCTGCAGCAAAACAGCCCCACAACATGATGCGGCCGCCCCATACTTCAAAGTTGGGATGGTGTTCCTAAGCTTGTAAGCTTTCCCCTTTGTCCCCCAAATGTAACACTGGTCATTATGGCCACACAGTTTAATCTTAGTTTCATCATCAATGGAATTGCTCTTCAGTGTTTGGACTCTCAGTAGTGATTATTAAACCACACTGAACTGAGCTAAACTAAACTGAACTTAAACACTGAAAACTGAACTGACACTGTTTCAATTTACTACAGTCTCTATGTGAAGCTGCTTTGACACAATCTACATTGTGTAAGCACTATACAAATAAAGGTGAATTGAATTGAATCATCAGACCACAGGACGTGTCTCCAAATATTATTCTTTTTTCCAGTGTAATTTAGCAAATTGTAATCTGGCTTTTTTGTGGATTCTGGCTTGTTGATTTCCCCATGTTGTCACACAAGGAAGCAGTGTGTACTATTCTACAGTTGTGCCTCCAATTAACTCAAATGTTGTCAATTAGCCAATCAGAAACTTCCAAAACCTTGGCACCATCATCTGAGCTTTTTCAGAGGCATAATAATCTTATTGTATGTAAACTTGACTATCAAAAAAAGTTATAACAATTTTCTCTAAAAATATCTGCTATTAAGAATAACAAAAACAAATGTGATAATCCTAACTTACCTAAAAGAGAAGAAGTTTAGTCACATTAACATCTGACTTTTTAAAAAATGATTATGTGCCTTTTTGTACAGTGTATGTAAACTTCTGGTTTCAACTGTATATGCTATGCTGGGTGTAAATTGCAAAGGTGTCTGATTTAAAATATTAGTGAAAAAGTCATTGATTTTGGTCTCCATGAACCCTGCTTACTGTGTTTCATAGAAGAAGCTAAATTATACATTGACTTAAAGATGAGTAAACAATGACAGTATTTTCTTTATAAATAAAAGTGTGGAGCTATATTTTTGGAAGAGTTGAGAACTAAAGTTGTTTCAGAAGCATTTTTAAATTTAATATTGAATATGCTCAACACTAAGACCAAGAGTACGCATTTAAGATTAATTTCATGTTGACTAAGTTGTTACTCAATGCAAATGAGATTGGAGACCTATAGCGAAGAACACTTTTAGCAAATAACTTTCACCCGTTCCTCGCTTTAACGCTACAGCAAGGCTCCAGAAGACTTGGAATTTAATGAACGAGTTGCATGGACTGCTTTTATGGCGCTGCTTTGTCATTTTTGGTGAGTAAATGTCGACATCATTTTTATTTTTGGCTGAACTATTCCTTTAACCTTTCCTGATGACATACTTCAAGAGTTTTATAACTTTCAGCAAGGCGTTAATTCCCATTAAACTCTGACAGGCGCTGCTGGGAGGCTGATTGTGAGCTCGGCACTGTCGAAATAGCAGTATAGCATGAAACAGCTTCGGCCCTGACATCTGCCCAGCTCCTAAACACTGCTCGTCCCGCTGTGTCCTTCTGTTCAGCAGACCACTGTCCTTCATGTTTACAGCAGCAAGATGCATAAAGACGTCTGCCTGCAGGATCCAGGCTGTGAAACTCTGTTTGTGTGCTTGAGCTGCCTATATTTCTGACTTAAAGGTCCTGTGAATTTAAAATAAAAATATTTAGATGTTAGTTTCACTCTGTTAGTGTTAAGGGTATCTATAAGCTAGTGCGCTCCAAAACAGTGACAAAATTCGCATTTAGAAAATAATAAACTGATATAAACATCCAAAGCTTGCAGTTTGGGCTGCACGGTGGCGCAGTGGGTAGCACGTTCACCTCACAGCAAGAAGATTGCTCGTTCGAGCCTCGGCTGGGTCAGTTGGCGTTTCTGTGTGGAGTTTGCATGTTCTCACCGTGTTTGTGTGGGTTTCCTCTGGATGCTCCGGTTTCCCCCACAAGTTCAAAGACATGCGCTATAGGTGAACTGGGTAGGCTAAATTGTCCGTATGAGTATAATTGAGTGTGTATGTATGTTTATGTATGGGTATCCGCTGCAAAAAAAACATATGCTGGATAAGTTGGCGGTTCATTACGCTGTGGCGACCCCAGATTAATAAAGGGACTAAGCCGAAAAGAAAATGAATAAATGAGCTTTCAGTTTGTCACTTCCACCTAAATGAAACAATGATTAAAATTCACGTCACCTTATACTTCCCCACATAGAAAAATTTCTATGGCTCACACAATCAGCTTTTGCTTGGCCCACATGCCGCAGTCAATTACAGTACTGACTGGACCAAATCTGGATGCCAGACAATGGCGAAACATGGACCATATCTGGGCCAAGTCTCAGCCAAGTTAATAACCCATAAGTGTCCCTGAACTGGGCCAGATATCGAAATTGATAAACCCATAAAGCATTGCTCTTTTTTCTCGAAGGGATCTGATTGGTAGAATTTTTAACCTAAAATAATAAAAAATGTATTTTGAATGGGGTAAAGAGAGGCCAAACTTACATGGCCCACATATCAATAATTAACATCTGGGCCAAATACTACATTTTACATTTGACCCAAGTATTGTATGCCACCTTAAAGACAGTGCCATCTCTGCCAACCCCGGGCCATGTTTGGCCCACATGCTGTATGCCAGTGCTGGATGAAATCAAATCTTCTCTATCAAATGCTTCTACAATCAAATGCTCTCTAGTATCTAACATGCCCTGCCCCCTTCTAAACGCTTGTCATTGGCTGTTTCTCAATATGCGTTCTTGTCTTTACTTGCGTTCGTGAAACGTCATCAACCGTCGCCAACATACAGTACTGTTCCAAATCAAAGTTCACATCTTGCCATGTACAGATAAATTTCCCGGACGTGTACTTGCTACGCCCCTTTTGTCAAGGATGCATTGAGAGGTGACTTGTGCGAACTTGCAAAGCACAGGTAACCCAGAATGCATTGCAGCCAAACCAGCAAAACCTGCCTACATAGCAAAATATCTCTGGCCCAGCTCTGGCCCACACAATCAGCTTTTGCTAGGCTCACATGCCGCGGTACATGACTGGACCAAGTCTGGCTTCCAGACAAGGGCCAAAAATGGACCATATCTGGGCCAAGTCTCAACCAAGTTAATAACCCATAACTGAGCCCAAACTGGGCCAGATATGTTGGTGTGTCACAACTGCAATGAAATTGATAAATCCATGAAGCATTGTGCTTTTTTCTCGAAGCGATCTGTTTAGTAGAATTTCTTTTCTTCATTCAAAAATGATAAAAATGTATTTTAAATGGGGGTAAAGAGAGGCCAAACTTACAGGGCCCACATATCAATTATTAACATCTGGGCCAAATACTACATTTTACATTTGGCCCAAATCTTGTATGCCACCTTAAAGACGTTGCCACCTCTGCCAAACCTGAGCCATGTTTGGCCCACATATGCCAGTGCCGGATGAATGCCTGCTGTGCCAGCTTTATGCCAAATCTGGGCCAGAATTCTTTGCTACCTGGGTCAGTTTCTCATCAAATCTTCTGACCAATCAAATGCTCTCTAGTATCTGACATGCCCCTCCCCTTTCAAAACGCTTGTCATTTGCTGTTTCTCAATATGCGTTATTTACTTGCGTTCGTGAAACGTCATCAACCGTCACCGAAGTACTGTTCCAATTCAAAGTTCACATCTTGCCAAGTACTGATAAAATTCCCGCATGTGTACTTGCTCCGCCCTTTTTGGCAAGGGCGCGTCGAAAGGTGACTTGTGCAAACTTGTGAGGCACAGGTATCCCAGAATGCATTACAGCCAAACCAGCGAAAGCTAATGGCGGAGGAGAAAACCTGCACAATTTTAAAAATACTCTTTTGCTGTGTCACAAAATAAAGCTTTAAGAGTTTTTTAAACTGTCAGTTAGAGCTCCATCATCACCTCCTCCGCCAAGAGCAGCTTTAATCGGCCAGTCTATCTCGAATCCACCGCTGGATTGGTCATTTATATCTATTATTTGTTTTCAGGTGTATTTTTTGGCAGTGTTATTTTGTTACATTTTATAATTTAATTTGCCGGCAGCTAGCTCTCTGCAACTCTCACATGGTCGCCCACTGAAGCTAAGCAGGGCTGTGTCCGGTCAATACCTGGATGGAAGACCACATGGGAAAGCTAGGTTGATGCCGAAAGTGATGTTAGTGAGGCCAGCAGGGGGCGCTGAACCTGTGGTCTGTGTGGGTTCTAACACCCCAGTATATTGATGGGGACTCTATATGCCATCTTTCGGATGGACGTTAAACTGAGGTCTCTGTGGTCGTTAGAAATCAGGATGTCCTTTGAAAAAGAGTAGGGGTTTAATCCCGGCATCCTGGCCAAATTTGCCCACTGGCCTCTGTCCATCATGGCCACCTAACCATCCCCATATCATAATTAGCTTCATTACCCTGTCTCCTCTCCACCAATCAGCTGGTGTGTGGTGTGCGGTCTGGCGCAATATGGCTGTCATCCCATCATCCAGGGTGGATGCTGCACATGGTGGTGGATGAGGAGATTCCTCCAAAAATGTGTAAAATGTTTTTAAAAATGTGTCCAGAAAATCACTATATAAATGTAAGGAATTATTAATTATTATTATTTATTATGCTAATGTTACGTTGTATGATGTTTGTCTTTGTTTACCGAATTGCTTAACATTATGTTTATATCCTTTTGTTACATCATGTACATCAGGGGTGTCCAAACTCGGTCCTGGAGGGCCGGTGTCCTGGAGAGTTTAGCTTCAACCCTAATCAAGCACACCTGAACCAGCTAATCAAGCTCCTACTAGACATACTAGAACAGGGGTGGGCAAACTCAGTCCTGGAGGGCTGGTGTCCTGCACAGTTTTGCTCCAACACTAATCAAACACACCTGAACATGCTAATCAGTGTCTGATTAGCAAACTGTGCAGGACATCGGCCCTCCAGGACCAAGTTGCCCACCTCTGTACTAGAAACTTCCTTGCAGGTATGTTGAAGCAAGTTGGAGCTAAACTCAGCAGGACACTGGCCCTCCAGAACCGAGTTAGGACACCCCTGTTGTACATTATACTTGTATGTCTATTGTAGTTTATTAAATCTGATAATCAAAGACACGAGTCTGTGTATAATAACTCATTTCTCTTCACATTTATGGTGATTTATGTTTAAATGTTTTCAAATCAAACATATTGATTCAAATTATTAATATAAAATTAATTATAAGGCTGTGCTTTATATAATTAAATCATTTTATTGTTGATGTCCAGTGAAACCGATGAATCTATGGTGAGGTAAGTGACGTTATAAAGTACACTGCCGTTCAGAAGTACCTGACTTGTGTTTTCGGGAATTCATTCGCTTTTCATGTCAGAGCTGTGAATGTAAAATTCAACCTACACATACAATACAATATTATTTTCATAAGTTCTCACATTTAGATTTGCAAGCTCTCGAGGTTTTCTACTGATTTACCTTCATAGAGCTCTGTCTACTATGTTTTTTCAGTTAAGATTACATGAAACATCAAATAAATAAATAAATGCACATTTCAAAGCACATCACAGGACTTTAAATATTAGTTATTGATTAAAGATCACATGCTTCTTTCATAAGATGTAAAATACATCTCTGGTGTCTTGTTTTTAGATAATTTATTGTGTGTATATATAAGTATATAGCCATTATTTTGCTTTGTGGAAAAAAGTAGCATCTATTTTGTTGTGAGTAAAAAATGTGCCGTTTCTCTGTGTGTGTTCCTTTAAATGCAAACCAGCTGCTGATTTTCTGAAGTAGGCGGAGCCTTTACGCTATTCTGCTGAAGTAATTAAACAAGCAAAACTCACACAGCTAAAATGTCAGAAAATGAACCGATTAAAGCGTTTTATGTTCAAACCAGAGTCAGACAAGGATGGAGAGGTAGAGATTACAACTTGTGGACTGAACCAGGACAATTCTAAACGGTCAGTGGGTACATTTGTTGAGGAGTAAAAGTTGATTAAACTCATTGAGTTAAGCTCTGCTCTGTTTTAGTGGGCTGCTTCATAATATATGTGTGCTTATTACACTAACATTTTTAACATAGCTCTTAACTAATGCTAATTGTAGCCACATTAGCCGTGCAGAATGTTAACAAGCACATTCAGAAAGGAAATTTGGCAACATTCTGAAAATATGAAATGACGCTTGTTTTGGATATGAATTCAGCTATTTTCAGAATTTTAGCTGGTCGACCAGCCTGGTTTTAGAGGAGGTTTTGGCAATTCAAGGTTGGTTTCCAGCCAATTCCAGCATGGTCTTAGCTATTCAGCTATTTTCTGAATTTTAGCTGGTTGACCATCCTGGTTTTAGAAGGGTTTTTTGGCATTCCAGGATGGTCAAGCTGGTTTTAGCTGGTCATTTTCCAGCCTGACCAGCTAAGACCAGGCTGGAAATGGCCAAACCCCCCCTAAAACCAGGCTGGTCGACCAGCTAAAACCAGTCAACCAGCATAGGCTGGTTTAAGGCAGTTTTTTTCAACAGGAAAATGTTTAAATCGATCCTTCATTCAGAAAAGAATTAAATTGATAAAATATAGACAAAATGTAAGTTTGCACAGACATATAAAGTAACACTTCAGCCTACTGACATTCTTTGGCAAATTCCTTCAAGAATGAAATTCAACCACAATTTCCTTAGATAACGCAAGTCTATGGCGACGCTTGTTCATCCAGCAACAGAATTTGTATTTTTTTTCTGGTGCAGATATATTTGGTGTAATCTAAACGGCATACGGTTTAAGCCAAAATTTTAGCCCTGCTGATTATTATTTTTTCTTTTTAAAATATTTCCCAAAAAATGTTTAACAGAGCACTGCATTTTCACAGTATTTTCTATATTATTTTTTCTTCTGAAGAAAGTCTTATTTGTTTTATTTTGGCTAGAATAAAAGCAGTTTAAATTTTTTTTTTTTTTAACCATTTTAAGGTTAAAATTATTAGCCCCTTAAGCAATTTTTTTTTCGATTGTCTACAGCCCTGCTGAAAAATCCAGCTTAAACCAGCCTAAGATGGTTAGCTGGTTTTAGCTGGTCGACCAGCCTGGTATTAGAGGGGTTTTGGCCATTTCCAGGCTGGTTTCCAGCCATTTCCAGCCTGGTCGTAGCTGGTCAGGCTGGGAGTTGACCAGCTTGACCAGCCAAAACAAGCTATGTCCAGTTTAAACCAGGTTGGTCAAGCTGGTTTTAGCTGGTTTAAGCTGGTCATTTTCCAGCGTGACCAGCTAAGACCAGGCTGGAAATGGCTGGAAACCAGCCTGGAAATGGCCAAAACCCCTCTAAAACCAGGCTGGTCGACCAGCTAAAACCAGCCAACCAGCTTAGGCTGGTTTAAGCTGGATTTTTCAGCAGGGAGAACAAACCATCGTTATACAATACTTGCCTAATTACCCTAATTAAAATAGTTAAGCCTATAAATTGCACTTTTAGTTGAATACTACTAGTATGATGAAAAATATCTGGTAAAATATTTTTTACTGTCATCATGGCAAAGATAAAATAAATCAGTAATTAGAAATAAGTTATAAAAACTTTTATGTTTGTAAATGTGTTGAAAAAAATCTAATAATTCTGACATCAACTTTATATCGCTCCCCGAAGGGCCCTTCAGAGTGAAAAAAATCATGGCCGTCATATTTAAGTGACATTCCAAACCGAAGTGCTCAAAACTGGCCACTTCAAAGGGCCCTTTGTAATGAAGAGGTTTAAAAAATACAACTGATGGACACTTCAGGCCATGATCCTTTGAGCAGTGAAGTTGTTTGGTGTCACACACTGCACTCAATTTGGAAGGGTTCATTCCTATGTTTTAATGCCTTCAGAGGGACCCTCTAAGAAACATTAGGCCATAGGGATGAGCCTTTCCAAATGGAACCCACCCTGTAACTGCTACAGCGAGTAAATAGAAATAGTGCCATGGGTGTAAATGTGCAGATTAACACCGTGTCCTAACAACACACAACCCAACAAGATTCCAGTGACAAGCAATTTGGCAACATGACAGAAAAATGATCCAACAAAATGGTGAGGTTTATAATCTAAATAATACATACTTTGCACAGGAGACCCGATTACAACACTTAAACATGGTAGAAGTCTGGTTTTCATGATATGTCCTCTTTAACGTCCTCCTCATCTGAAATGATTCATAGCTGATGAATAACTGAGATGGAGAAAGCCATGGCGAAGCGTCCACCGAGACTCAATCGCAAACAAAGCTGGAATTAGTGTCAGCCGAACGTTCTGTACCGGCGCTGAAGAATATGAGCATCGCTGCCTCATTATCTCCAATAAGCATCAATTAGCTGCTCCATAACGATTGCTACTGCTAGCACACATGCCAACAAGGCCAATTTAAATAGAGCTATTAAAAGCAAAATGATCTGTGTTTATGATAATGAAATGTGGATTGGGTACGATTCAACGCTCTTGTTACAATTTGTAGTTTTGTTTTGAAAAGTATCAACATAAGGGCTTTGTTATTTCGGAGTTTCTGTGATCCGAATGCAGATCATCAGGTTAAAGGATAAAGTTGTGTTCAGAAGCACAGATGCTACTGCTAAAACTCGCATGATGTCGGGTAATGACATGAGGTTGAAGTCAGAATTATTAACCCCCTGTATATTTTCCCCCCAATTTCTGTTTAATGGAAAGAAAGAGTTTTTTTTAACACATTTCTAAACACAATAGTTTTAATAACTGATTTCTAACTGATTTCTTTTATATTTGCCATGATGACAGTACATAATATTTGACTAGATATTTTTCAAGATACTAGCATTCAGCTTAAAGTGACATTTTAAAGGCTTAATTGGGCAAGTTAGGGTAATTAGGCAAATCATTGCATGGTTTCAGCTACATTCATTCCTCCATGGCGGGGCGCCACACCAAAATTCATCCCGCCATGGCTACATTACAGCTTCTCATTCAAAACCTTCAGTCGGTGTTTTTTTTTTTTTTTTAATAGCGGGTTATAAAACGCTCCAAAACACATTAAAAGGTAAGTGAATTATGACAGCACAAACTTTTCTGTAATCGTAGTAGTGCTGTGCTGTTGTTTAACCCTTTAAGGTGACATGCTGACTGATTGATTGACTGACTGACAGGTGCGTGATGCCAAACACGACCTAGCTTTTAGTTAAGATGAACACAGTTTCCATAATTATACTTTATAGACAAAGGTCTATGGCTCTGCCTACAATAACTTTATCTTGCTAGAGTTTATAGCCGTTTCACTTTACTTCAGGACGCATTAATGCCGCTCTGTAAGTCTGTAATTCCTTTTTGATGCCTGAGGTCAGAGGAGAATGGCCAGACTGGTTCCAGCTGATAGAAAGGCAACAGTAACTCAAATAACCACTCGTTACAACAGAGGTCTGCAGAAGAGCATCTCTGAACGTGAAACGCGTCCAACCTTGAGGCAGATGGGCTACAGCAGCAGAAGACCACACCGGTGCCAATCCTGTCAGCTAAGAACAGGAAACTGAAGCTACAATTTGCACAGGCTCCCCAAAATTGGACAATAGAAGATTGGAAAATGTTGCCTGATGATGAGTCTCGATTTATGCTGTGACATTTGGATGGTAGGGTCAGAATTTGGCGTCAACACCATGAAAGCATGGAGCCATCCTGCCTTGTATCAATGGTTCAGGCTGGTGCTGATGGTGTAATGGTGTGGGGGAGATTTTCTTGGCACACTTTGGGCCCAGGAGTACCAATTGAGCATCGTGTCAATGCCACAGTCTACTTGAGTATTACAGTTACTATGTAATCTTCTCACCTAATGTTTACGTTTATAATATTTATATCATTTGCTAATTAATAACCTCATGTGGAACTCTGAATCTGCGTCTCATTTCAGAGTCTGCTACTGTCCATCCGAGGTTGCAGTTCCATCACAGGTGCATGCTTTCAGTGCCTTTCTGAATGAATGAATGAATGAAATACGCAACCCGGGGTGCTAAATTATAATTGGCTAAACTGGCCTTGGTCGGGTTAAAATGACCAAAACAAAGACAGCGTTCCGGCACGGAAAACACATTTTCATAGCAGAATATCTGACTTCAGCATTGTTTTTCAAATAAAAAAAAATGTTTACTTGGCATGTTTCTTAAACATCTGCAAACATAATATGGTATTTTTATGCTTTAGAAGAGTCAAACACTTACATACAGCACCTTTAAGTGTCACCAGGAAAAAATGTTAGAGTTGTTATCATATTAACGCTAAAATAACCTTATCTAATTTATGTATTCATTTGTGTATGGTAGGGCTGGGCGGTTTTTTCGATTTTTTTCGATTAATTTGAATTTACGTTTTAAGACGATTTTATTTTTTACAAAATCAAGGAATCGCGGTTTTTTTAATAAAAATATTAAAGCCGCTTTTCCACTATCGTGCCAAACCGTTCTAAACTGTTAGACAACCGTGCTGAATTGTGCTGATTCTGTGTGTTGATGTCGCGGCTCTGTTGATGTGCTGCCACAGCTGGTAGCGGAAGCGCGCCAGGGCGGACCGGTCATTGGGAACACCGGGACATTTTCCCGCTAGAGCAACAACAGCCCCGCAGTCAGACAGCCAGCTTCGCGAATGTTTCCATGCGCGTCGTGCTGTTGTTCGCGTCCTGCAGCCATCTGTGTCTCCCGCGCGAGCTGCGAGACGGGGACCCGCGCACCACCTGAAGGACGGTTACGGCGTGTTGTAAATGTCGGTCACCGCAGAAAGTCAAATCTTTCTTTAATTTGGACTTTTGCTTGAATTAGGGAGTGGCACAGTAGCTGTCCAAGGTACTGTATGAATTAAATCATAACCCATATATGCACCAATAAACAAGTAAAATGAATGAATGAATAAAATAAATATGGATTCTTAAATGTCGGCAGTTTTTACTTCAAAAAATATCAATACGTATCGACAAATGTTTTATAAAAAAAAATTAAGCAATTTCCAACATTTCAGCTATAGGCCATTATACGATTCAGTTAAATATAAATATATAACCGTGATCTTTAATATACACTGGGTGGTGGAGCTACGCACAAATATTTTCTAAAACGTCAAGCAGATATTTGTCTATAGCTCGTTAGTTATTTATGAAGACAAAAAATAATTAAAATAACAAAAATAAAACTATAAAATTACAAAGATAAAAAGAGCAGCATTCTGCTAAATATAGTCCTTTATATCCTGATATGCTGTGTTGTTTCATTCGTTTTTTTATATTTAACTTGATGCATTCGTTATTTAATATTTAAATACAAAATCGTTTAAATGGTTATATTTTACCATCAAAATGTAGTATATTTTATATCATTACCAATTTTTGATATAAAACCGCTGTTATTTATTGATTGTTATGAAATAATTTAAGTGCTATATTTTTTATTAGTGAAAGTGCCCGCTCACTTTGACAAGGCCTGTCTAAATCTATATTTCTGCCATGCCACTAATACAGATTAACTATTGTTGCATTATCATTGTTTATTTTTCTGTTATGTACAGAGATTTGAATATTTATTTCCCCTCCAATCCTTTTTAATCTTCAAGTTACATTTTGGTCATTTTCTCTCCAAATAAAATTTGCCCAAAGCTGCACAACATATGACCTGCTGTGACTTCTATTGTAGCTATGTTTAGCATCCCTATATGAGAGAGTGCCATAACCGCGTTTAGTCACACTATTGCTTTTCTTTTACAAGTGAGCATGAAAAAAACTAGTTTCAGCATTTATTTAAATTTAAATGAACAAGGTAAGCTGGTAAGGTAGTTACACAGTAAAAAAAAATTAATAAAAAAATAAATAAAAAATCGAAATCGAAATCGTGAATCGGTCAAACTTTATGAAAAAATCGAGATTTTTTTTTTTGCCATATCGCCCAGCCCTAGTGTATGGTTTTTATTGCATATTTATTCATGACATGACATGAAAATAGCTATTGTTGCTGATATGGCATTACATAAAATATATATGATTTATGATGTGCATGCATCAAGCATCAGAAAACAAAAAGGAAAAGACGCATTAAAAGAGCTTGTGTAAATGACTTTCCATTCATCCAAACATATGTAAAGGGTTTCTGCTAATATTCTCCTGACAGCTGGGAGGATCATTGGCGTGCTTCTTATTTACTCCAGAATCTATTAATTAAAGAGTGTTGTAATCTGACTTGTAAGCTTTAGAAAGTCTGTGCTGGAATCACTGGAATCCCTGATGTCTTTCTGTATTGTCGGAGTATGTTACTACTCAATGTTGAAATACAAAATGAACAATGATGTATGCTGAGTTTTAAACTTGTGCCATGTCAACGTATTTACATACATTTACATATTTCCCAAAGCCATTCAAATGATTAATGCACACATTATTGAACAACTATTCAGTTTAATGTTTCAGGGACAATGCAACATTTAGCTGAACTTCAGCTTTGGTTTAAGTTGATGTAATATTTTTATTTTCAGTTTTTCACAAAAATTAGTTGGAGATTAAGCAATAATTGGCAGACCCCCTGCAGTACGGCTGCGGACCCCCTGTTGAAGCCCTGGAAGGTGGAATTTTTTATATCCTAGTTTATAAGCTGAATAACACTGAGCTGTGTGTCAAAAATATACTTATGATTTATTTTTTTTTGCCTCCAGATTATAAAACAGATGAAAACAAAACCATTAATGTAGAGGATTCACGGCAAGAGACCTGGATGTGGACTCCTATCACTTATTAAAGCCTGTTCATGCCTGGAGATGAAAACTAAAAAGGTAATTTTTATAAGATATTGGCTGCAATGCAGATTTTTATAAGATATTGGCTCACAATTAGAACTACATATATATATATATATATATATATATATATATATATATATATATATATATATATATATATATATATATATATATATATATATATATATATATATACAGTGAATTATGGGGGAAAAAAGCAGCCATTGACATCCATAGTAAGAACAAAAAAATACTATGGAAGTCAATGGCTGATTTTTTTATTATTATTTTTTTTTTACCAACATTTGAAACAAGAAACAAGTGGAGGTTCAATAAATGATGACATAATTTTCATTTTTGGGTGAACTGTCCATTTAAACAACAAAAAAGGAACACTCCACAAAGTAGATTTGTGTCAAACATTCAGGAAATGGCCGATACGGTGGCTCAGTGGTCCCAGCTGGGTCAGTTGGCATTTCTGTGTGGAGTTTGCATGTTCTCCCCGTGTTGGCGTGGGTTTCCTCCAGGTGCTCTGGTTTCCCCCACAGTCCAAAGACATGCGATGTAGGTGAATTGAATAAACTAAATTGGCCGTAGTGTATGTGTGTGAATGAGTGTGTTTGGATGTTTCCCAGTACTGGGTTGCAGCTGAAAGGGCATCCGCTGTGTAAAACATATGCTGGATAAGTTGGCGGTTCATTCCGCTGTGGCAACCCCTGATGAATGAATTCAGGAAACGATTAAAAAAAGTTTTGTGTACAAATTTTTTGTTCAAAAGAATGAAGCAAAACAGTTCATTTGCTGGTTTAGTTTGTTAAATCCCACACAGCGATGCCTGTCATTTGAAAAAATGTTGTTGGGTTTTTATTTGTGCACATAGCGGTCTGCCAGGATGAAAAAAAATCATTACTAAAATCATTGAATCATTACTCACTGGCCTTGAAATTTAGTTTTTTTTCCCCAGTTATTTTGACAGTAACTCCAGAACAGTGGAATGATTAGCTGTCACAGTGTGTTCGGTAATGACATTGGTTGCGGTGCACCCTACATACTAATAATGCCAATAGTCTCATTGTGTTTAACGTGCCGTCCTGCATCCAATTTCCCACCAACAAAAACCCTGTCATTGAGGATGAGTCCAATCTTCAACCCAATCAGCTATTAGTATGTCCCCCCAGCCCCATTTGCATATTTATTGCCCAATCAATGTGACTCCTGTCATATCTCAAACATATGTTTACCAGGCCGTGCTCAAAGAACTCCCCGAATATGTGAAATGATAGATATTTAAAGGATTACACAGAGGTCACAAATCAATGTTTAGGGATGTACTGTAAATACTCACTATCATCTTTAGAGAGCTGTAAGGATCCATCTATTAGACGGAACTAACAGTATGGGTGATGGTTAAATGCGTGTAAGCCTTATCAGCACATGTGAAAAGAAATATTTTTACTTGTTAAAATTTATTTTAATTAGTTTTCAACTCCGAATTTAATCTGACTCCAGTTTATGATAATTTAGATTCATCCAATTCAAACTGATCACCTTATAGGTTGTGATTTGATCTAATTTAGATCGATTAACCTAATAAATCCTTATTTTCAGTTAATGCTTCATTATTTACCCGAGGTCGCTTAGAGTCAGTATGCTGGCCAGTTCCATCTGCTCACGGACACATCCTCACCAGTTCTGTTTCTTAGATAGAGGATATAACTGTAAACTAATTTCCTTTAAGTAATAATAGGCCTTATCATACTAAGTCAGTGATTGTCAGAAATCAACAGGGGCCTCATGTATCAACGTTGCGTACGCACAAAAACTTTGCGTACGCCAGATTTCACGCTCGCGTTTGGATTTACTAACGATGAAATTAACGTGAGAATGTGCGTTGGTCCACGCCAACTTCATATCTGGCGTACGTGCATTTCTTGTGTGTGTTTGTTTTATTTACATTGGCGACTCCTAGAGGCAATTATGTTAAATTGCACACTACAAAGTATCTTTGAGCCGTGCAATGCCAGCTGTATGGGACGGGATCATCCGCATGTCTAGCAGGTATATAAGGTTTCAATACCATGCAGTTGACCAGCCAAACATTAAAGCGCAATTTGTAACGATCGCCGGTTCTCCCAATGTAATCGAAGCGATCGACTGCACGCACATTGCTATAAAGGCGCCATCTGAAGACGAATTTGCATGCGTGAATTGGAAACATTTCCATTCAATAAATGTGCAAATAATATGTGATGCTCAAATGCGCTTAACAAATATTGTAGCAAGGTGGCCTTGGTCAACCCATGATTAATTCTTCCTCACAAACAGCATGGTTGGGATGAGGCTCCAAGGTGGCAGGCACTCGGTCAGTTGTAGAGCGGGCGATTGGGCAGCTGAAATGCCGGTGATTTTTTTTGATAAGTGCGGAGGGGTGCTGCTATACCGCCCTAACAAAGTGTTCCTCTAATACACAGGTGTCAAACTCAGTTCCTGGAGGGCCGGAGATCTGCACAGTTTAGTTCCAACCCTAATTAATCACACCGGATCAAACTAATTGAGTCCTTCAGGCTTGTTTGAAACCTGCAGGTAAGTGTGTTAAAGCAGGGTTGGAACTAAACTGTGCAGGGCTGCGGCCCTCCAGGATCTGAGTTTGACACCCCTGCTCTAATACATCTGTGTCTCACACAGACACTGATACTACTCCAGACAGTAAAGTGTCACCCACAATTGAGGCAACTCCCTCCTCAAAGGGTGTTAATTCAGCATCCCCTGTTCCCCCGCCTGTTCGGTCCACACCTTGACTGTGGGCCGCTGTTCTCCTCTTAACCTGCACCTTTACATTGGACCATTTTCTTTTTTAATTCACTCACAGTGCGATGTTCAGACCCCACTGTGTTAACCGCGTCAGCTAAACTCTCCCACTATATATTTTTTCCTTTTGTTATTAATTCCGGAGGACAAACTTGCAAATAACACCGTTTTTCTACAATCTACCTCCGATAGGAGCACCTCCAATTCACATTCTGTGAAGTTTCTCTTCTTGCTTGCTTTTGCCATTGCTTTTTCGTTTGGTTTTGCCAAAGTGGAGTCATTACCATATTTATTAGGGGGAGGAGGCAGGGAGGGGTTTTGCGTTCGTGCACGTGCGCTCAATTTCACGTTAATTCGGATGTACAAAGAGAATATGCGTGGGATTCCGTGTACGCAGTGTTTCATGCATCTGATTTTTTTACTGTGTACGGACAAAGCTGTAAATGTTTTAGTATTAATTCTACACAAGTCTTTGTACATGAGGCCCCAGGTCTCTAATGCTGTGCTCCATCCATTGAGCCTGAATGTGAATGTATGACTAATCCTGGTCGTAGGCTGTGGAAACATCATCCTAAACAATCTACTAGATTTAAATGATTTCAGGAGATATTAGAGTTAAACAAGAATTTTACATTTATTTGTCAGGGAAAGATTTTCCATTCCAATTCACATAATTAAACAAAATAAGCCAATTCAGATTGTACAACATCAATCACCCAAAGATTTATTGAAGAGTTAGAGATTAGATTAGATTAGAATCAACTTTATTGTCATTACACATGTACAAGTACAAGGAAACGAAATGCAGTTTAGGTCTAACCAGGAGTGCAATAGCAGCAAGTGCAGGATACAGGTAGAAGTTATAAAGTGCAGTTATAGAAAAACTATGATGATATTTACAGATGGATGTACTATGAACATTATATACAGGTTGTATTAGCTATGAACAAAGATTTACAATAGATGGATATATGTACAGGTTGCTATTAATAATTAGAAGTGTGCAGATAGATAAACAATTACAAATGTATATGTACAGTTGGTATGTACATAATTACAAATGTGCAGTGGGTATCTACAGTTCAAATAAATAAATCAGTGCAATGAATATGTGCAATTTTTAAATAGTGCAATGATTATGAGGAGTACAAGTTATGAGGAGAGTGGGGGGTGTATTAGGGGGCAAAGAGTCAGTGGGGGGCAGAGTTCAAAAGGGAGACAGCTCTGGGGAAGAAGCTGTTCCTTAGTCTACTGGTTTTTGTCCGGGGGAGCCTGAAGCGCCTGCCAGAAGGCAGGAGAGAAAACAGTCTGTGAGCTGGGTGAGAGGAATCTTTAAGAATACTGCGTGCTCGGCGCAGACAGTGTTTCCTCTGGATGTCCTCTATGGCTGGCAGTGTGGTCCCTGTGATGCGTTGGGCAGTTTTCACCACCCGCTGCAGTGCCTTAATACCTGACCATGTAGAAATACAATGCAGCATATACAGTTGAAGTCAGAATTATTAGCCCCCCTAAATTATTAGCCCCCCTGTTTATTTTTTTCCTAGTTTCTGTTTAACGGAGAGAAGATTTTTTTCAACACATTTCTAAACATAATAGTTTTAATAACTCATTTATAATAACTGATTTATTTTATCTTTGCTATGATGACAGTAAATAATATTTTACTAGACATTTTTCAAGACACTTCTGTACAGCTTAAAGTGACATTTAAAAGCTTAACTAGGTTAATTAGGCAGGTTAGGGTAATTAGGCAAGTTATTGTATAACGATGGTTTGTTCTGTAGACTATCGAAAAAAATATCGCTTAAAGGGGCTAATAATTTTGACCTTAAAATGGTTTTTAAAAAATTAAAAACTGCTTTTATTCTAGCCGAAATAAAATAAATCAGACTTTCTCCAGAAGAAAAAATATTATCAGACATACTGTGAAAATTTCCATTGCTCTGTTAAACATCATTTGGAAAATATTTAAAAAAGGAAAAAAAATTAAAAGGGGGGGCTAATAATTCTGACTTCAACTGTATATATATTTTTTATAATTATTTTTTTTTTAGAGGTTTTCACCTTTATTGTATAGGACAGTAGAGAATATTGACAGAAAAGCATGGGGAGCAGAGAGAGGGAAAGGATCGGCATAGGACCACGAGGCAGGAATCGAACTCTGGTCGCCGTGAGCACTATACTGTAGTGCATGTGTCGACACACTAACCACTAGTGGTTCTCAAAGTGGGGGTCGGGACCCCCTGAGGGGTCGCGGGACAATGAAGGGGGGGTCGCCTGGTGATTTCTAAAAATCTATTTATTTTTATTAAACCATAAGAATTACCATATTTTATCCATAACCTATTGAAGAGAAAAAATAGTCGTTTATAGTTACTATATACTTTATAGCTACTATAGTAGCTTATAGTTCCTAGTTCAATTGTATTGCGACCCCTGGGGTAATTACATTATATTAAAGACACAGCAATGGCATCAGATGCAGCAGATTGATTTTATAACAACAGGTTAAACTTTCTGGCACATTTACAGCACTGACATACATTAAAAAAAAACTAAACGAAGAATAGACTTGGGTCTATTGGTGTGTGTGCGCCATTGCATGCAAGGTTTCTGTATTTATAACAACCTCAGAGGATATTGGGGGTCGCGAGTCACTGGCATTGTTATTTTGGGGGTCGCGGGCTGAAAAGTTTGGGAACCCCTGCACTACACAACTGGCGTCGACAGTAAATAATATTTTACTATATTTTTCAAGATACTAGTGTTCATCTTAAAGTGACATTTAAAGGATTAACTATGTAGGTTAATTATCATTCATTGTCATAGCAAGTAAATCATATGAATTTGTATGAATTAGACACTAAAATAGTGAAAATAGTTTGTAAAATAGTTATGTTTCCTCCTGGATCAGGCTGGAATTTTCACATAGTTTTTATAGACTTTTTATTTTTTGCAATCGTGACTTTCTAGGCTATCTAACAAATCTGACATTATTTCTTGTCATTCCTGCATTTCTAGAAATTCTGCATTTTTCTTTAGAATTGTGCCTTTATTTCTCACAATTGCAAGTTTATAGGCTTTCTTTCTGAGTTTACATCTTGCATGTTCTTCCTTTTTTTATTGTAACTTAATTTCTCGTAAATACAAGTTTTAAGGCTTATATTTGCAATTCCGACTTTATTTCTTGCAATTTTGACAATTTGTTGTCCAAATGATGAGATGTTATATCACAACTGTGAGAGATGGCTAAATTACACACTGAACAGCTACATTACACACAACATAAAAGCTAATATTTGTAACATGCACTTTACATTTCTGAACTTGAGTATCATGTAGCAAGTATCACTAAAAGCAATAATGCAAGCAAAAACTATATGCAGCGTCTCATGTTTACTAATAAGTGCATGTCTGCATCACTGGCACGCATGCGTTTGCATGTGTGGCATGTCTGTTTAACTCCGTAGACCTAGATTTAGAGTAGCCTGATAAGTCATTTATGATGCCAAGTACATTCATCTCAAGGGTATGGGTGGTACTACTGGTAGAGTTAGACTGACGTGCAAGGCTTCTGTGTTGCATGTCACTTAGATTTTTCTGCTGAAAAGAAGGTGGTTCACAACAAAAGCTGTTTCCATCCCTCTGAGTGCAGCAGTCAAGAACTGTGCGTGCCGGTGGTTTGAAAGTAGAAGTGGCATTTACAGAAATTGTACAGCTGATGCACACACAGACACATATTCTGGGTTTTTGTGTTTTATAGGGACTTTTCATAGACATAATGTTTTTTGTACTGTACATATTGTATACACTGTCCCAATTCTACCTTTAAACCCAATTCTCACAGAAAATACTTTACATTTTTCAAAATAATTCTGGATAATTTGTGAGTCGAAAAATGTCCCCAGAATGTTAGTTATTGACTGGTATTGCTATACTTGTGGGGACATTTACTGGACATTTTATCTTCTGTGCAAAAGAAAAGAGGCAGAGTGAGTTTATAGGGTCTCTCATTTCCTCATGGGGATCACAAAATGTCCCCAAAAATGTCAAAATTGACTGGCATTGCTATACTTGTGGGGACATTCGGTGGACATTTTGTCCTCTGGCCAATGGACAAAATGTAGAATTGCAGTCTAAAAGATGTCAGTGGTCTTGCACACAATGCACATAATGTAACGCTTTACCCACTAGACGCCTTGATGTCAAAATGACAGAACACTTCAAAAATGCATCAAAAACATGTAAAAATGCAAAAAATACATACTTAATTTGATAAAGGCAATGTTGCTTTTGCTAAAAAAACTTAAATTTACTTAATTCTAGATTCAGATTAAAGATAATTAACTTTTATTTTATTTAGGAGTGTTAGGTTAAACATTAAGTCATTTTCATAGACACAATGGGACTTTTCATAGACGTAATGGTTTTTGTACTGTATATGCTGATACTCTTATCCCAATTCTACCTTTAAACCCAAACCCAAATTTACATTTTTCAAAATTATTAATTCTGGATTATTTGTGAGCTGAAAAAATGTCCCCAAAATGTTCAAAATTGACTGGTATTGCTATACTTGTGGGGACATTTGGTGGACATTTTATCTTCTGGCCAATAGTAAAGAGGCAGAATTGCAGTCTAAAAGATGTCAGTGGCCTTGCACATGTAATGATTTACCCAATGGCCACCTTGATGTAAAAATTACAAATCACGTCAAAAATGCATCAAAAATACATCAAAAATGCATCAAAAAAGTTAAAATTGCAAAAATATATATTTAATTTGATAAAGGCAATGTTGCTTTTGCTAAAGAAACTTACATTTGCTTGAATAGTTAAATCCAGATTCAGATTAAAGATGATTAACTTTAATGTTTAACCACTTCTAAATTCATTCATTCATTTTCTTTTTGGCTTAGTCCCTTTATTAATCAGGAGCCGCCACAGGAATAAACCGCCAACTGATCCAGTATCCAAATTTTACGCAGAGGATGCCCTTCCAGCCGCAACCCATCCCTGGGAAACATCCATACACACTCATTCGCACACACACTCATACACTACGGTCAATTTTAGCATACCCAATTCACCTGTACCACATGTTTTTTCCCATTTTGGACAGTTAAAAATAGGGTTTGGGACATTTCATATGCAGCAAAACAGTTGCAGGATGACACTGTTTGTCTGAAACAAAATATCAAACATTCAAAGTATTTTAAATAGTCACTTAAGAGCTAAAAATGTGCTGTCCACGTATGTGGACACTCAGGCCCCATCACTTTTTGTGTCATTATTTTGGTGGTCAAAAGGGCATCAATGCCTGGATGTAAAATAGACAAATGGATCAGCATTTTTGACATGGTTTATCCATATTTTTTTGACATCAACTTACCTCTGTGTTATTTTTAAAGCCTAAATGCTTTAGTTCTAACTCCTTGTTATTGCTTAAAAATCTGATTACTATTGAACATTTCTCCTTTTGTCTTCCATACAGGTTTGCGATTTTCATGAGGGTGAGTAAATCATGACAGAACTTTCTTTTCTTTTGAATGAACTCTTCAATTATGTTCCATGTGTGAATCGTTTGGTTGCATCAGTGATGTTGTGGCGCAAAAACTCTCTCATAAATCTCACCAACACCTGGGCTATTTATAAACGTGGTAACACAACCCAAAGAAAGTGTGGTTATTAGATTCATAAACACATTTATGACAGCCAGATCCCTAAATAACTTGCAGAAGTGTGCTGGAGGTGGACTGATGGAGATAATGAACGCGCTGGAGAAAACCGTAAACACTGCTAAAAATGCCAAACGTCAGTATCACACTGCTGACTTTATATCGAGAAAGAGGGGCAGGTGGAGCCTCGGCGGAGGGGTTTGATATGGAAATGATGTCATAATTAAAAGAAGATCAGCCCATGTGCAATATATCATCCACAAATGTGAGCCTCTTGGGCACAGCACAGATGCAGATTTGAATTTAAAAACCGTTCTCTGTAGGAAATTGGTAGAAATGAGCAAATTTGGTGGTTAGTACTGTATTTACAACAAATACATATGCAAGATGTTGTAGTGCACTGAAAAGAAAATGACTTTTTGGTGTGGTAAATTAAACTAATACTAGAATTTAATCAACTAGTAATATTTTAATATTTTTATAATTGTAAAATAAATTGTGAAAGATTAAAATGAAATGATAAAAACTGAATAAACGTAACAATTTAATTAAATCTGGATTCAAAATGAAGATAATTAACTTTCACTTATTTATTTAGGAGGAACTCTGGGAGTCCTGCATTAATGCTTTCTTTGCCATTCCAGATGATTTTATTAAGTTATTTGAGTCATTGCAGAGATGTATGGATGCAGTCCTCCAAGCTCATGGGAGTCAGACACATTATTCATTCTTTTTCCACTGCAGCATGACTTTATATTCTACATTATTTCTGTTAAGTGACAAGACCTTTGTCTAAGCGAAGTCAGACCTTACTGTCCTAATTAAATCATTAAAAATCAA
This sequence comes from Danio kyathit, assembly GCA_903798195.1. NCBI lineage: Eukaryota > Metazoa > Chordata > Actinopteri > Cypriniformes > Danionidae > Danio > Danio kyathit. The sequence continues at coordinate 45,088,182 of LR812529.1, forward strand.
GGCATGATCATATTTTATTTTGGTGAAATAAGTGTAATCTAGAGGCCTTTACCTTTCATATAAGCCACTTCAGATACCAAATGATCAACTAGAAGTAATTGTTTGTTATTCCTAAAACTTGGATAGGAGACAAGACTTTTGTCAGGTAGTGTACATCATTATATTGTTATATTAATACATTTTGTATCATTATTTTGTTGGCCAAAAGGACATCAATGTGTGCACATGGGCTGATCTTCTTTTAATTATGACATCATTTCCATATCAAACCCCTCCGCCGAGCCTCCACCTGCTTCCTTGATTAAAAAGTCAGCCGTGTGATACTGACGTTTGACATTTTAGCAGTGTTTACGGTTATTTTAATGTTTTTGTAATTATAAATAAAAATTGTGAAAGATTAAAACGAAACAATAAAAACGAAACGTAACCTGAACAATTTAATTAAATCTAGATTCAAATGAAAGATAATTAACTTTTACTTATTTAGGAGTGTTAGGTTAAACATTAAGCAATTTTTACATGATGCTGACAATAAATTGAAATTGTGGTTTGACGTAAACAAATTTTCATTAAATATAAGTTAAACAAAGGTTATGTTATTTGGGAAGTTAAAAAGTAGTCATAATATAGATTTACAAATTGATAATGAAGTTATAGGAGTAAATGCAATTAGGTTTCTTGGTGTTGTATTGGATCATAAAATTAGTTTGAAACTGCAAATAATGTGATATCAAAATGAGTAAAAACTGTAGCAATAGAGTATAAAGGAAGATTTATCCTGGACAATAAATCAATGTATGTATTATATAACACACTTATGTTGCCATATATGAGTTATTGTGTTGAAATTTGGGGGAATACATATAAATCTAACTTACGATCCCTATGTACAGTGCAGAAAAAAGTCATTAGACTGATAGAAAATGTGGGGTATTTAGAGCATACAAATCAGTTATTTTTGAATTGAAGATACTTAAGTTCAGTGATTTGATTCAATTTAAAACAGCACAATTTATGTTTAAAGCTAGGAATAAATTACTTCCGAAATGTATATAAAAGTTTTTTGAAGAAAGACAAGGGGGATATAATCTGAGAGAAGAACAACATTATAGGAGGTTGAAAACAAGGACAACTTTAAAAAGTTTGTGTATGTCTGTATGCGGTGTGACATTATGGAACAGTCTGGAACAGACTCTCAAACAATGTCAGGATATTAATCAGTTTAAAAAGTTGTATAAATATATATTATTAAAGGAATATGATGATGAAAAGAGGTGATTGAGAAGGGATAAAATGAGAAAGGTATGATAAAATTTCAATTAATTAATGTTTGCAATACTATGTATTTTTTGGGTCTATGTTCTAAAATGTACATGTACAAATGGAATCAAACATATATGTCAGAGGCCAAAAGGATAAAAATATGTCTCATGTAAAAAGAAGAGATAAGTAAAAGAAGAAATAAGTTTAAATAATAGACAAAGGATGTATGTAGTTATGGGGTGGGAAAATAATAAGCTTGTGCTTCATCCCGCTCCATTTTCAACCATGTTGAAATGTATTTTTTGTTAAAGATATTTTATGTATGATATTTCTGTTCAAAAATAAATAAATACAAAATAAATAAATAAATAAATAAAGTTAATTGTCATTTATAGTATTTGATTAGTAAAAAAAAAAAAAATTTAACATTTAACGCATTTAACGCTCATCAGCATCTTAAATCCTTGAAAGTTTTTAATATTTAGATTTTTTTTTAAACGTATAAACATTTATATGTATTTATTTATGTATGTATGTTATCATCTTTGCTTCAAATTACCGCTTGTGTGAGGTGTTTCTAATGCAGCTTCTATGGGGCAGGACAGTAAATTTGACGTTATTCTCTCTTCTAGATGCCATCATCAGTCTCACACAATTATTATTTTTTAATAGTCTTTATAACATCATCCTGGAGTTCTCCTAGTTTCTTTTATTATATGAGCAAAAAAGATTGTAAAAAAAAATCTCTAAGTTTTCCCAACTATAATGACTTCAGCTACTGAGAAACCCGGAAATGTGAAAAGAGTCTATTTTTAGTAATATTACATATCACTAAAACAGTTTAGGGTCAGTAAAAAATGCAATTTAAAAAGTAATTGGATTTCATTTTTCACAGTCTACATTTATTTAATAATGTGAATAACATTACAGTTTAAAATAACTTTAGTTTTTTATATATCCTTTCAGAAAATCATTATCCAGTTGTTTAGTTCCTTCATTGTAAAAATTATTTGACATACAAGTCATGACAACAAATGTTTAAAGTTATTTGAAACCTATTTTAATAAACTAAACAGGTTTCAACTACAAATTTTAAGTTTAAAAATGTATTCAGTATTGATGCAAGTAGAGAAAACTAGAAAAGTTGTTTGATTCAACAAATAAAAAATGAAGGTAGTAAGACTTAAATTTTTACAGTGTTTAAATCATGGCAAGAATGTATTACTGCGTTAAAAAATGGCATTGAACCATAAAATTCCTTTGCATGTTTCCTCTTGCAGAATTGCATTCATTCATACTGGTTTAGTGGTCCAGTATCAGACTGGGGAGGGGGAGTAAGTTTACTATTGTTTTGACTGCTGGAAGAGTAGATAGGTTTGCTTGAGTCGTAACATAGATCTAAAGGGGCACTTGAGTGAACGCGCGTGCAGCACTTAAGAGGCAATTACACGTCAGTGTGGCCCCGGTCCCCATTCGAGCATGCTCTTCATCCTTTTTTAATGCTGTTGAATGCAGCACGCGCTCTCTTTCACAGCAGGGGGCTTCTGGGTAAGTCACGGAAGCCCAGACTCACGCCATACACACACACACACACACACACACACACACACACACACATATACACACACACACACACACGCACACACACGCACACACATGCACACACACACACTGCTCTAGTTCTCCTAGACAGACGTATTTCACCAGCAAGATGCACTGAGCTACTTTTGAGGACAGCCGTGCACATGTATGTATATAAAATGAGTGTATAGACGAAAAAGGGCATGAAATTTTCATGCTGCCTTTCCTGTATTTCCTTGGAAATTTGTTGCTCTTAAAGAACTAAAGGCATAGTCCACCAAAAATACTATTCTGTCATCATTTACACATCCTCGTCTAGTTAAAAACCTGTTCGAGTTTCTTTCTTCTGTTGAAAAATAAAAATATATTTTATAGCCATTGACTTCCATAGTATTGACAATAGCTGGGTTTCTATCCCCCTGTGTTAATGTACGTGTTGAAGCATCGCATGAGAAGTGAATGAAGGAAATGCCATTTCGAATAAAAATCACCTAATTTACAAAAGAGTTTTTTATGCTCAATAGAGATGGTTTTGGACTTGGGCGAAAAAGGATTAATTCAAATGATTGGAGGAGGAAACGCATTTACTGAAAAAAACTCTGACGTATAGTGAACATTACACCCACGTGACTTGTGCATTGTTTAATGTTGGTTACCAATACTACACTCAACCACTCTAAAAACTTGATGGAAACGCACCGAATTCATATTTAGGATGGAAACACAGATAAAGGTGCAGTAGGTGATTGTCTTCAGAAACATGTTCGGTTGTGCTGGTTGAAAGTCTCTTCACATTCCAATAGTAATGATTAAAGTAAATGATCTAAATGTATTTATATGTATTTTTATATTCATAAAACAAAAATATTTTCATCCAATTAAAATTTGTCGGGCCGATAATTCCCATAATTTTGATAAGTAGCCCAAACTGTCTGTCAACAAATGTAGATTTGTACATCTGCGCACCTCTGTTCATGCAAATCCTTCATTTGGGCATGTCTTTCTCGCGCGTGTCCATGAGAGAAGCCAGTCGGCTTGTTGTCCATACAGTACAGTATACAGTGCATTCAGAAAGTATTCATAGAGCTTCACTTTTTCCACATTTTTTTTATGTTAAAGCCAGGGCTTAATTTGTTCCCAAACACGCCTGATCCGGCACCTCTGAAGTCTGATCCGGCACCTCATTTTACTGATCCTCCTCCTCAACCGCCTTCCTCCTCCGACTGCTGTTCACGTTTCACTTTTTTCCGTGACTCCCCAACCCTCTTCACTTTCATCCCCAACAAACTCCGCCGCTCTTTACTTTCGTCGGTGACACCCATCCGCCATCCAATACTCTACTCTCTGGAATTTGCCAAAAGGCATCTGAAGGACTCATCAGACCAGAGAATTTTGTTTCTTATGGTCTGAGAGACTAAAATTAATCTCTTTGGAGTGAATGTCGGGCGTTACGTTTGGAGAAAACCAGGCATCGCTCATTACCAGGCTAATACCATCCCTACAGCGAAGCATGGTGGTGGCAGCATCATACTGTGGCGATGTTTTTCAGCTGCAGGAACTGGAAGACTAGTCAGGATAGAGGGAAATATGAGTGCAGCAACGTACAGAGACATCCGGAATGAAAACCTGCTTCAGAGTGCTCTTGACCTCAGACTGGGGCGACGGTTCATCTTCCAGCAGGTCAATGACCCAAAGCACACCGCCAAAATATCATTGGAGTGGCTTCACAACAACTCGTGAATGTCCTTGAGTAGCCCAGCCAGAGCCCAGACCTAAATCCTATTGAACATATCTGGAGAGTTCTGAAAATACACCGTGTACACCGTCGCTTCCCATCCAACCTGATAGAGCTTGAGAGGTACTGCAAAGAGGAATGGGCAAAAATTCCCAAAGACAGGTTGTGCCAAGCTTGTGGCATCATAATCAAAAAGACTTGAGGCTGTAATTGCTGCCAAAGGTGCATCAACAAAGTATCAACGAAGTATTGAGCAAAGGCTGTGAATACTTATGTACATGTGATTTTTCAGGTTTTTTATTTTTAATAAATTTGCAACAATTTCAAAAAATCTTTTGTCACATTGTCATTATGGGGGATTGTGTGTAGAATTTCGAGGAAATAAATGAATTTAATCCATTTTGTAATAAGACTGTAACCTAAAAAGGATAACAATTTGGATAACAATAATGTAGAAGTGTATAAACCTAAACGTTAGCCTAAACTTAACATAAACTGTAAACATGTTCTTTAATTCTGATTGGCTGGTTTGAATGTAGTTCCAGGATCAACATACAGTAGATGTTAATCCAGGATCGCATCGTACTTGGCAAAATCATGACATGCCCTAAACCTACCCCTCATTGTGGATAATTCTAAAATTGTGCAAATACGAAACGGTCACTAAATCACGAAGTTCCGAATAGCCGCGAGATTGCGTTGGAATAGTTTATATTGAGACATTGAATCACGTACTGTCTCTTGAATGTTATATGCGAGCAATACGTTTCTGCTGCAATTCACATTATGGCCACCGGTGTCACCAAAAGCAAGGGTTTCTGAACTCTACTTGGAGCTCCTTTAGAAGAAACTCAAATTGTACTCCACTGAATAACACGATTGCCATTTCTGACTTTCCATACCCAGCAGACATCTTTTTCTCGCTCACTGGTATTATACAGACACGCAACAGCGTCTTGTGGGATCTGTCCTCAACCGTCGCTCTCTTCCTGTTTACTCACAACTAGCCTTAATCCTTTTATCTGTCCTTGTGCAGTCTTTTGTGTGTGTGTAGAATTAGTGCCTATTTAACAATGCATCATCTTAGACACACATTTCCATTATGTGTCCTGATTACACTGGGGGTGGCACTGTCGTTTCGGACTTATTTATAGCTGATTAACGGTAGAGAGTCAGTCTTAATACTTCAAATCTAAACGAACAACTCTTCTGACTGAGATTGCATGTTCGAGTTCCTCTTATGAGCTCTGATATTAAATACTGATTATGTATGTAGTAGTTTTGGTAGTAAAATGTGAAAATCAGCAGCTGGTGGAAGAAGTTCTCTTAACACTTTAAATACCAATACTATTATTTATTGGCTTGTTCACTTTCTATTAATAATATTGGCTGTTTATTAGTACTTATAAAGTACATATTCTGCATGATTTTGTTCTACATCCCTAATCCTACCCAATACATAAACCCAACTATTAAAGAGCCCCTATTTTGCATTAGAAAAGGTCATATTTTAAGTTTTAGGGGTCTCCAACAATGGTCTGATATTCATGCAAGATCAAAAAACACTTTCATTGTCTTATAATATGCACTTATTTTTACCTAATTATCCCAGCGACTCCCATATGATTCATTCAGCGATTCATTTGTTTCCAAAGCTCTCCTTTGTGTGAGGCTAATCTGCTGTGATTGGTCCGATGACCCAGTCTGTTGTGATTGGTTGACTGGGTTCAGTGCGAGACAGAGAGAAATGCCCACCACGGCTATGAAGTAGCAGAGAGTGTTATTGAGAGCCCAATACAGGAATGCATTAAAGCAATGCAGTTAAACACCAGCATATTGCTCTACTCTTAACCCTAACCCCAAGTAATAACAATGACACACATTCAGTATTAATCCGTCCTTAATTCTCTCTTAAACACTATATTGAAAACTGACCACGCGTGTGAGGAACAGCTGATGGTGCCATAGCAAGGACAAACAGCAGAGGATCACGAGTTCAGAAAAGCATTTAAATCGTTAAAGGAAGAAGCATGCATGGCATTTTTAATGTGGCTTTGGACGCAATATGTGACTAGCGCCATAAAGATTTAACCTGAGAGATACAGTACAAGCACTGATCTATAATAGATACGTGATTACAGGCCGTGCGGAGTGATTACAAGTTACAACACACTCTTAAATACATATTTTGAAAACTACACAAAACAAACAATTTTAATGACACTTACATGTTATAATCCGAAGGAAGAAGAAACTGGTTCATATGAACTGTAACAGTTACTAACAAAGTTCCTGTCAAAGTCTGACAAAGTCCCATACATAATAGTCACTGCTGCTCCTTTAATAGCAAATGGTGACGAATTCTGCATTGCAGTGTAGGTTATTGTACCAAAAATCAGAAAAATGACAGGAACAAACACAGCACTAGGTTGGCTATACTGTGGTATTGTTGTGAAAATGAACTTTAACCCTTTATTTAACACTTTAACACATTTTTGTGAAAAGTGTTGTGAAATGTTTAGCAAATAATAGATCTGTTGATTTATGTAAATTATTTTTTATTCTTTATTGTAAATGGAAAAGGTGCATTTACACAAAAATAAACTATTTTTTTTTTTTTTTTTTTTTTTTTTTGAACATTGATTAAATTTATTTGATGTTTTATATTTACTGAAAATAAATTGACGCATTTTGGATAAAGCAAAATGCCTTTAAATAGTTCTTGAAGAAACACATTTGACACTGTTAATGTACAAATTGTCTTGTCACTGTGGTGGTACCTTCATGGATTAGATTTATACCTTTGATGAAGGTACAATATTGTATCTGCAGGTTTTAAAATCCAAAGGTACATTTTGATTTCCCATGATACAAATCATATGCTTAAAGGTACAAACTGCGATGGTACAAATATGTTTCTTTGTCTTAAGGTACAATTCTGTTGCATAAAAAGGTACTGTCTCAGTGACAAGGGTTTGTACCTTCTTTGGTACAACATTGTACCATTTTTTTTCTGAGAGTGTAGGTGCAAAGTCTAAAGTGGGTTGTACAAAAGCATTAAGGCCGTTTCTGAATCAACTTTAGCTATTTTAAGGACAGAAAAATGCAGTTTGCGCCACGGCACATGGTTGTGTTGCACCATGGTGCATTTGCTATTTAAGTGGAAAAACTGAATAGAAAAACTGAACGCTTTACTAGCGAGAAAACCGTTTAACAGACCATCTGCAGTGAGGATAAAGAACGAGCCTCCTCCATTCAGCCTCTTTACTTTACTTTTACCCTTTACTTTAGTCCTTTACTTTCGTGGATAAGGAAACATGTTGTACGCACAGACATCCATTAGCCTACATATTTAATTTTGTTTGTTAAGCACAAAGATTTGTTTCAAAACTATTTTTAAATTCAGTTTTAATTTCCAGCAAACAAATAAACATATAAATAAACATATCCAAACATGTCCTATTATTATGCCCTATATGGTGATGCAGACGTCTCCAAAACGTGACAGATGGACAAACCTAAACTTGTTTTTATTAAAACAAATATAAATATGCATATAATAAATAATACGGCTAATAATAAGAACATTATAATAAAAAAAAAAGCCTCCCCTGGACATAAAGAAGGCATGGAGGTAGTGTTCTTTATATTTATGTAGTAAATAATAATTTTTGTAACATTTTAATCCTTTAATTTTTTTCATATGTAAAGATATTTGTGTATAGCTGTACATCTTGGGTGTATTAAGCATTTGAACTTGCATAGGTGCAACTAACGCGCTCTGCACTGGACTATAGAGCAGCTTTTAGTTGGTCAGTGGCGTAGTCTATTTCAGTTCCTCAAAATAGCAACGGACCAACAATGCGCCTTAACACATCTCCTTTCTAGACCGGCACACCCATGAGTCCACAAAGTGGTGCAAATGGATTTGCTATTTTAACAACGTGGTGCAAAACGTGAAAATTAGGGTTGCGCTGGTCTAAAAATGCAACAAGTCGCTCAAAACAGGTCTTGCACCTTATTGGTGTATGATAGGGCCCATTATCTTTTCAGGTCTTTATGAAAAATGGTACTTTCGTCCCCTTCTCCCCTATAACACGCTAGTGAAGTGGTGAACATGCAAAAATAATAACAACTTGATATGCTAACATGTTAGCAACCATCAAGAACATACTATCATGAATGAACAGAATAGCATTTTCAGGATGTGATAAACTACGCTGACAACATGTGAAAACTTTCTAACGCAGTGCTATAGCATAGCTAAACATGCTATGAACATGCATCTTTCTGACAGACCGTCAAGGCAATCAAGCTGCTACTTTAAACCGAAAACCTACAAGCTAATTTTAAAAGTACTTCAAACTTTCTCATAAGCTTCCTCGACAAACTTTGATTAATTAGCAAAGTGAGTTAGCCGGAGTTGCTCTTTTATTTGCTTCATGCCTCGTTTTGAAGGAGAACGTGTCCCCATTAAGTAAGATTTAGCTCTGCGTCATTTTCGCTTCCGTAATCATGTTATGTGAACCTTAACCGACAGGCTGTTTACCAATAGCGCTCGCTAGCTATTCCTGAGCCCAGCCTGAATGCAGTAGTGATGGATTCTTTTTATAGTTCACTCCATTCTGGCCTTCCTCAACCCTACGCATTTTTCTTGCACTTTTCTGCCTCGTTCTAACAAGGTGTAGCACAAATAGCCGTGCTGAGAGTATGGAGGGAAAGTCCCAGCGGGTTTAGAGAGTCCCAGAGGAGCTGTAGAAGATGAACGTGCGCACCAGCTCCACAGGAAGATGCACGTCATCATCATTATATCAGAGTCAGCACCTAATCATGAGCAAGACATGAAAAATATCCGCCCGTTCTTCTTTTGTGGAACATGAGCGACATTAACATAAAGTTATGCAGAACAAAAGAAGAAGTCAAAGAGTTCGAACTCCGACAACGCTGAATCAAGATTGATATTAAATAATAATCATTCAGTGTGGACTTGGATACAACTTTATCATTTTTATTTCTTTTAATATATATATATATTTATATATATATTTACATCCCAGCAGTTGATTCTAAAATAATAAACCACAAGGCACTGTTGTTTTGTCTTTTACTGAGAACTAAACTCACCCTAACCATCCTAAACTGTCTGGATCTCTGGAAAAAAGAGAAAAAATGTTAAGATATGCACTCAAACATTTTAATTTTTAACTCATAACTTCATTTTCATCTCATAGTTCTGTGTTTCTATAACATAATTACTTTTTTTTTCTTCTTTTTTTAGAATTGTAACTTCATCAACAACAAATTTTTTTTTAATTATCACTGAAATTTGCAAGCATTTTTGCACTTTCTTTATATATATATATTTCACCTAAATTTCTATTTAATTATTATTTATTAAAGAATAAATATAAAATATTTTATTAAATACTGCATTTTAATGACATTTTAAGCACTTTTTTTGTTTAAATAGCTTATCGGATGGTTATCAGAACCAAACTTTTTGATGTAGCAAAACATTTCATTAAAGATTTTTTAAAAAAAATACTTTAAAATACAAGTTTTATTACATGATTTATCATTAAGAAAAAAATAGAATTCTTTTCAATTTTTTAAAATTGAAACACTGTTACTTAAGTAAATTTATTAGGCAAATAACACTCTGGCCAGCACATTCAGTTAGAATTTGACCATTTGAATAAAACAAATAAATAAACATTAATAGGGTAGAGCTTCACAATTTTTCTAGATTTTTTTTATTGTACATTTTTTTAATTAAAAATTCATGGATAACAGTAACCTGATTAGTAATAAAAGTAACTTTAATATCGGCCACCTTTGGTGCTTCACACCTTTTTATTGATAATTTTTTGTTTCATGAATAAGGTGCAAGATTTACAATAAAAGTTAGTTGTAAAATGTTTTCTCTATTTAACAACAATACAGTAGGTCAGTAGTGAAAGATGATTTTCGTCAGATTGTATGTTTTCTTGCACAGATGTCCTGAAAAATAATTGTTAGCATTGGCCAAAACTGATTAGCTAAAGTCACAACAGGCTACAGAGGATTCCGCTTTGTCCTATTTTCACAATTTATGATGTAATAGGAGTCAAAATAGGACAAATGAGCTCATGTTTGGGACAAATTCTGGACCTTTGTCCATATATATTTGTGTATAAATATGTGTGTATAAATGTGTGTGTGTGTGTGTGTATGTATATATATATATATATATATATATATATATATATATATATATATATATATATATATATATATATATATATATATATATATATATATATATATATACAGGGAGTGCAGAATTATTAGGCAAGATTTTATATATATATATATATGTATGTATATATATATATATATATATATATATATATATATATATATATATATATATATATATATATATATATTATATATATATATATATATATATATATATATATATATATATATATATATATATATATATATATATATATATGTATGCATACATACATACATACACAGTTGAAGTTCGAATTATTAGCTCCCCCTTTGAATTTTTTTTTTCTTTTTTAAATATTTCACAAAGGATGTTTAACAGAGCAAGGAAATGTTCACAGTATGTCTGATAATATTTTTTCTTCTGGAGAAAGTCTTTGTTTTATTACGGCTAGAATAAAATCAGTTTAGAATTTTTTAAAAGCCATTTTAAGGTCAAAATTATTAGCCCGTTTAAGCTATATATTTTTTCGATAGTCTACAGAACAAACCATCATTATACAATAACTTGCCTAGTTAACCTAATTAACCTAGTTAAGTCTTTAAATGTCACTTTAAGCTGTATAGAAGTGCCTTGAAAAATATCTAGTAAAATATTATTTACTGTCATCATGGCAAAGATAAAATAAATCAGTTATTAGAAATGAGTTATTAAACTATTATGTTTAGAAATGTGTTGAAAAAAAAATCTTCTCTCTGTTAAACAGAAATTGGGGAAAAAATAAACAGGGGGTCTAATAATTCAGGGGGGCTAATAATTCTGACTTAACTGTATAGCAATTCTTTTTTTATATCTTGGATTTCTGTTTTCTCCCCTTGCTATACCAAAGGAATATCTCAAAATTCAGTAGTTTGTCATGCAGGCCTCACTTTATTTCTTGCAATCCAGCTTTAGGTTACAAATCTATTTTACATCATGCAATTCCAGCTTTATATATCACATTTTATATTAGAAATTTTGTTTTGCAATTCTAAAATTGTCTTTCCAGGTTTCTGTTTTACACTTCTGACGTTTCTCCTCTCATTTTTAAGTATAAATCTCCCAATTCCAAGTTAAAATTGAGCTTTTTTAAAAACTTTGTTCCCCTTTACAACGATAGATCATATCGTGCAATTTCAAGTTTTTATGTTAGAATTCAGAATTTATATTGTGCAATTTTGAGCTTATCTTGCAATTCTGAGTTATCTTATAATTTCAAATTTACAAATCTCTTATTTTATTTCATTTCTTTTTTTTTTTTTTTTTTTTTTACTTTTTTCTTGAATTCAGATTATATATCTTGCTGTTCCAAGTTCTGACATTAGTCAAAAGGTAACATTTTGCTTGAAGAGGTGTTCAAAAGGCAATGAAACATTTGTAGTCATGACATGACGCGTAATAAATGTGAAGGAGATTGTATGCATGCTTATGACTTATTATTTGCTCAGTTTTGTCATTTTAAATGCAAATATGACACTGTTTGGCCATTATAATTGCACCATGAAAATTTTCTGGTTACTTTTTCAGTGGAACAAACAATATTTGTCATTAAAATGCCTCATTAAAAGTGTCAAATAATTTTTAACATCGTCATTAATATTTAATGACAATTTCAGCTTGTACCACAGTAGTTGAGGTCAAAAATAATATTAATAATGCTGGTATAAAATTCATGACATGTTTAAAATGGCTTTATGACAAACATGTTTATGACAGATTTATGACAAGTTTTGTTGTGTTGGTAATGTCAAATTGTCATGACAAAGACAAAAGCAGGTTGTGATGTATTTGTTTGTCAAGTTATCATAACAAGCAACCTCATCTTTGCATTTGAAATGTCATAACTGAGTGAATGACACTTAATGACAATTATAGGAATACATCAAATCTCATTCACATTCATAAATACAAAGGTTTCATGACAGTCTTATGAAGACCCCTTCAAGTAAATCCCCCTCAAAACTGCTTTATAGTATGTTTTCATTAGTGTAGTGCAATATTACACACCATAATTTATGTAATGCCACATACACATCCTGAACCTTGTTGTCTGATTCATGATGAACTGATTATTTTCTACGAGGCTCTCAAAACGATTCACTATACAACAATGCTTGTGAGTTTGTGAGCTTGTGATTTGAATCAGATTCACCCATTCAAAGAATTACTCATTGAATTCTGAGTTGTTTTTTTAATGTCTTTTATGTCTGATAAATTAGTGTTTTGTTCTTTCTTAAGAACACAATAACTACTGACCTTTTGGTCATATGAGAGCTTTGTTGAATAAATTCATAACATAAAATAATGATAATGTTAAATTCATCAGCAGGAGGCCTTGGTTTTGCTCGGAAAAATCGTGTGCTAAGCTGAAGCAAATGTTTAGTGAATTATGTTCCCTTCCAGACTCCACAGAGCTGTTTCACAAGTTACAAAGTTAATAACAGGACAAGAGGGCTCTCAGGTTTAATTAAGAGGGAGCTATCTCTGCCCACACATCTTTAAAAATAGATTTCACATCCACCGTAACCTGGAGGTTTCTCTGGTTAATATGCCAAAGCTTTATCAGATCAAAGACTGAGAATGAGGAAGACACAGAAAAACAGTTGGCTGACCTCAACAGTTGGCTGAATTAATGCTTACAGATCAGCACATATCAACAGGAATAAATGAAGGAAAGCAAATTTAACGACATTACTAACTGAGCATCATTGAGTTGAACAAATATTGATATTAAGACCTGGTTTACTACAAAAAAGTGCTGAATTCTACACAATTCCTTCATGTTGGGGCAACACTAATAGATTAAGTTAACTTAATTGTTTTGACTCAGAAGATTGAACATAAAACAATTACGTTGTCCCAAAGAAATTAAGAATTGTGTTGTTTGAACTCATTTTAAATAAGTAGTTTGAACAAGCTGTATGTTCAATTCATGTTTATTTCTATAGCGCTTTTACAATGTAGATCGTGTCAAAGCAGCTTAGAAGTTCTAGTAAATTGAAACTGTGTTAGTCCAGTTTTCAGCGTTGAAGTTCAGTTCAGTGTGGTTTAATTATCACTGCTGAAAGTCGAAACACTGAAGAGCAAATCCATCGATGCACAGCTCCACAAGTCCCAAACAAAGCAAGCCAGTGGTGAGGAACAAAACTCCACCAATTGACGAAAGTGAAGGAAAAACCTTGAGAGAAACCAGGCTCAGTTGGGCACGACCGTTTCTCCTCTGGCCAAACTTTCTGTACAGAGCTGCAGTCTAGGAGCCGGGGGCTGGAGAACGTTGGATGTCCATCGTGGAGAAGCTGCAAGCATGAGTAGGTCACCGGCGGGTGTACAGGCTGGCCCACGGGATCAATGTGGAGAGTCGTCTGTAACTGGGGTCTTTCAGGAATCACTCTCATGCTCTCCACTCCTCCACTACCACCATAGCATCTGCTCAGGATACGACCTGGTCCAGGATTATGGAGACCTCCAGAAGTCCTCTATGGTTGGCACCATCTCTTCACAGGTCTTGGATCACATCAATGGCGCTGCACAATCTCTAGAGACCACGGGATGAGTATCCCCAGGTGGAAATAGAGAACAAAGAAAACAATTAGTGTAGCTGCTGTTCATAGTGTATTTAAACAAGATGTCGGTGCTTGTGACATGAACATTGTGTAAGGAAAGAAATGTGGACGACGTAGAAAATCTCAGTGAGAATGTTTATTCAGCATAGCAGTCACAGAGTACACGGCAGTTCCCTGGTTTCATCGGAGTCAGAACAAACCCTGAACATTCTTAAACTCAAACCTTTTGAAGTTCAGTTTAGTTCAGTTCAGTGTGGTTTAATTTTCATTGCTGAAAGTCACTGAAGAGCAAATCCATCAATGCACAGCTCCACAAGTCCCAAACCAAGCAAACCAGTGGTGAGGAACAAAACTTCACCAATTGACGAAAGCGAAGGAATAACCTCAAGAGAAACCAGGCTCAGTTTGGCACGACAAACTTGTGTATTCTGGCCAAACTTTCTGTGCAGAGCTGTAGTCTAGGCACCGAGCTGAAGAACGCTGGACGTCCATCGTGGAGAAGCTGCAGGGATGAGTAGGTCACTGGCAGGTGTTCAGGCTGGCCCATGGGATCAATGTGGAGAGTCGTCTGTCACTGGGGTTTTCAGGAATCACTCTCATGCTCACCACTCCTCCACGACCACCACAGCATCTGCTCAGGATACGGCCTGGTCCAGGATCATGGATACCTCTAGAAGTCTTCTATGGTTGGCATCATCTCTTTACAGATCTTGGATCACATCAGTGGCGCTGCACACTCTCTAGAGACCACGGGTGGAAATAGAGTACAAAGAAAACAATTAGTGTAGCTGCTGTTCGTAGTGTATTTAAACGAGATGTCTGCACTTGTGACATTATCATTGTGTAAAAAAAAAAAAACGACGTAGATAATCTCAATGAAAATGATTATTCAGCATAGCAGTCAGAGAGTACACGGAAATACCCTGCTTTCATTGGAGTCAGAATGAACCCTGAACATTCTTACCTTTTATACTGTCTTAAATGTTGCATTTAGACTTGCCTTTAGATGTTAATGAAGTTGCTCCTTGGCTGTTGACGCAGCTGTTGTCTTTATCTCTATATGTTAATGCAGTTTCCAAACCATTGATGAGATGGTTCTCTGTGCTCCACACCCATCCCCATTCTACAATCGTTACCTTTCGGTCAAGATGTTTTTGGTCTTCTCAAACAATGCAGAGACAACAAACTGTTGACTTTTTTTCTCTCATAATTCAGCCTTTTTGGAAAATGTGCATATTATTATAAGCACACTTTATAGAGTGGAAGTTAGGTGGAGGCAGACTCATTTCTTCCAATTGTCGCTGTATAATATTTGTAGTGATGCATTCTTTATTATAAATCGCTTGTATAGAAATAGTTTTATAATTAATATACTTAACAGGTCACATTTGCTGTTTGTTTAAAGTACTCATTTAAAATTAGTCAATTCTTGAGTTTTTTTGCATCAACTTAATTTTTTTTTTCAATCCACTTAAATCTTTAATACTTAATACATTAACTTAATTCCTTCATGTTGTCCCAACTTAGATTGTTTGTGTGGAAGCTGGCATTTTTTTTTTACAGTGTATTAATATGTTAAATATTACATAATTAACACAAATTTAACTATTTATAAGGGCTGAAAGAGCCCTTATTATACGTTAAAAAGGGTCATAATTTGGTTTTGGGGGTCTCCAACAACGTTCTGATATGCATGCAAGATTAAAAAACACTTCCATTGTTTTATAATATGCATTTATTTTTACCTAATTATCCCAGCGACTCCCATATGATTCGTTCAGTGATTTATTTGTTCCCAAACCCCTCCTTAGTGCGATGCTAATCTGCGCTGATTGGTCCGATGACCCAGTCTGTTGTGATTGGTCGACTGCGTTCAGCGCGAGACAGAGAGAAATGTCCACCGCAGCTTATAAAC
Source organism: Danio kyathit (assembly GCA_903798195.1). NCBI lineage: Eukaryota > Metazoa > Chordata > Actinopteri > Cypriniformes > Danionidae > Danio > Danio kyathit. The sequence goes on from LR812529.1 coordinate 45,104,498, forward strand.
AATATTGAAGTACTCAGAGTGCAGAGTGTATGTGTGAGCATACCTGTCAACACTGCCGTTTTTCCGGGGAGTCTCCCGTATTTCAGACCCATCTCCCGCCACCCTCCCGTTTTGTTATTTGTCCCGGAAAACGCCCGTAATGCTGAGGTAGTTTTGCAAAAATAAACTTCAACCACTGACTCTTCACAGCCTCATCTTTGGGTAGGGAAAATAACACTAACTTTCCCTCACACTTCAGAGCACAGCCTCTACATGACTTGATTCAACCAGGATCTGCTACAATGTTCGTCTTTCTCTTTTTCTTTAAACAGTGTTTGTGGGTGGGGTTTCAATTTTATCGGGTTTGTGCGTGCAACAAATGGGCGGGGCTTGAGTTCCGTATCGACGTCATGCCGACACGGCTAAAGACTCGTTACATCGGCAATTCATTCAAACCACTATGAGTCGACTCTTTTTATAGATGAATCAATAGTTTTAAACACTGTGCACTTTCAGATGTAAGCCTTAGCTGGAAATTTCACTTCACTTAGTGCTTTTACACACTGCATGGAAGGTCATATTTAAAAACCCATAATAGGGGATCTTTAATTATTAACATTCTGGCAATGTCTGTTTTCGGATAATTAATTAAATTTACAATTAAAAGTATTTTTTCATTCATCATAATTATAAATATTTTGTTTTATTTGGAGCTTGATAAATATCCGGAAATCATTTTAATTTCTAAAATTAGAAAAACTTATTTACTTCTGTGAAACACTTTGATTGTTAATGCAAAACATTAATATAAGCACTGTTATAAAATGTTTGTTTTTGTTCTCTTTTAATTGATTGAAATATTATTTAAGTTTTAATAGTTATATTAGTTTAGTTAATAGTAAATTAAGCTAATAAACAGATATATATCCAAATTTATAAAACGATAATACATGAAAAAGACATCATAGACTGAAAAAAATGATTCATTGGATTATTAAATAAATTTTTAAGGTAAGTGGTTGCAAACAATATATATGGGCTGTATACTATCATGATCACCAGCCTGTGCAGATCGCTGATAAACACACAGTATTGCATAAATCTACAAATCCGCCATTAAAGGACTACAAGATTCAGTCATGCACCACTCACACACCTGGCCTAGATCCCCATGATTGCAGACAGACACAGCTGAAGCTACTCATGAACTGATTACTAGGACTATTTATACAGCACGCACAGACACTTCAGGGGCTGAGTCTTGTTGAACTGTTAGTGAACATTATGACACTGTTTCCTTCCCTGGCCTTCCATGGTTTTGAACCTTGCTTTGTTTTGTTTGTTTTACCTTGTCTGGTGCCTGCCTTCTGACCACTCGCCTATTATTTTGACTACGAATCTGGATTTGCCTGTATATATCTGTTTTTCCCTGTGTTGACCGTTGCTTACCTGACCATTAAATAAACCTGCGTTTGGATCCACACCCTTTTGTCAGCGTCCGTTTCACATTAGCTTAAATTTAGTAAATTCAATGAATAACTTAAACAACAACAAAAAACGCTAAATATTTAAAACAATATTATATACCTCAAACTCTTAATTAACTGGCAGCAAACAGTAAACAACTAAACTTAGTTATACACTGTACCTAAATAAGTTGTTTCCACAGACTGACACCTTTCTGCCATCACACAGAACATAGTATCATACGTCTAGCACTGCTTCAGTGCTGTAACGAGATGCTAAATTATAGAGCGATAGCTGAATGGAGACTGAATGACATGCGTGCCATTCTGCTTTGACTTTTAATTACAGTTTGTGTATGACCGACCGGCAAACTGCGACTCAATAAAAGCTCAAATCTCACTCGCTGCCTTTCAGCCGTCTGTCAGACGTGTGCGCAATGCATCAGGGCACAACTCCATCTCCATAGCAGACAGCCGGAGCCCAGACTGGGACATCTTAATGTCTTTTTTTTTTTTTTTTTCACTATGGCAAGCCGCTTTCTCTTTTATACTGAGTTCAGACTGCACGATTTTCAAAGTAGTCGTGTCACAGATGATTTCACACTGCATGACTATCTGCGGTAGCGTTCCATCGCTGCTGTTTACACTTTAAGATCAGGACAGGGGGTTTCACACTGCATGAGTAACAATATGAGAATCGCCGACAACTTTGTCTTGGTCCGCAAACTACGTTTCACAACCAAACACACGCGAGAAGTGACGTGGAAACAGCACGAGATCACATAGTATATCTTTTTTTTTTATTAACTACATAATGAGAAAGAAGCCTTTAGTGGGGTAGAATATATACTTATTTTGCTCACCTGACTAGTTTTTTCTTCATTTCTTGGGTCCAAATAGTCCGAAAAGAAGAGTCCTTTTAACTTCTCCCCCAACCTCCCGCTGGCCTGCAGATACCCATACTAGTGGATGCTGCTCTCTCATTGGCTGTAGGTAATCGCTGATGTTATTTTTAATCAGAACACATTTCACACGGCATGATTTTGAATCGCTAACAGCTCCCGATATTCAGCATGCCAAATATCTCACAGGTGTCGGAGACTCATCTGCGATTCTCTCAGATCGCATCTTTGATAGTTCATACCATGTAATTGTCACTCGCGTGAACGAGAACCGATTTGCCTTTGATTTCAGGCATTTGTCAGCGAACTCTGCATTTCTTAGTCTCAGGATATGAATACTTGAAATCTATATTCTATTCAGTTTTCCCTATAGTTAAAATGTGAAATTACAGTTTAAGTCAAAATTATTAGCCCTCTTGGGAATTAATAATTTTTTTTTATGTTTCCCAAATGATGTTTAATAGAGGTAGGAATTTTTCACAGTATTTCCTATATTTTTTCTTCTGGAAAAAAATATTTGTTCTTATAGTTTTATTTTGGCTAGAATAAACGCAGTTAAATTTAAAAAAAAAACCGTTTTAAAGTCAATGTTGTTAGCCCCCTTAAGGGCGTCTCACACAGGATGCGCTGCTCAGTACCGCGACACGGCGCACACATGACAGCTGGTAGTATGGCACACCAGACGCGCACATTCGCACGCTATTTATAATGAAACTATTTAGATGGTGCTCTGTGGCGTGGCAGAAATGTAAAACGTGTCCTGAGTCATGGCTGGCCGCCGCGGACAGCCACCGACTTGCATCGCTGGTGTGTGTACCCTGATAGAAACCTTTGTTTAGAATTCTAAAATGCATGGCATGATGCGGCGCTTCTGGTGTGCGACCCCTTTTATGGCCGATCACATTAAATGTGCTTTATTGCTTTGAGAGGCGCCTTTTTTTTTGAATGATTTACTAATGGCCATGAGCATTTTGCACGTTGCAAGTTGAAAAAAGTCAACTCTGAGCGAAAAAAGTGTGTTAGATCAGTCGCGTCTGTTTCATTTTCTAATCCAATGAAAGCAGAGCCCGTATCCGTTGAAGTGCCTGCAGTGTTTGTGTTGTCAAGACAACTACAGAGACTTTTGGAAATGGAAGAGAGACTTGCACTTTTGAGTTATCCGGAGCTGTCTGACTCGCAAATCTTGAATTTCACAATATTATTAAATATTAAAATTATACCAATATCAACAGCAACACTCTTGCATAATACCCAGCTGATTCAGTCATTGCGTAGTGACATAAAAGGCACACCGCGCTTCTTTTTTTCTTGTCAACAAAAAAGACAGTTTGATGCACCTTGCATTTTAGGAATATAAAAGCGGGTTCGGTGTGATCAGCCCCATAATTATCCTAGTTAAGCCTTTTAAATGTCATTTTAAGCTGAATACTAGTATCTTGAAAAATATCTAGTCAAATATTATGTACTGTCATCATGGCAAAGATAAAATAAATCAGTTATTAGTATTTATAGAATATTAGTATGTTTAGAAATGTGTCAAAAAAATCGAATTTCCGTTAAATATAATTTAATAATTTAGGGCTAATTATTCTGACTACAGTTGTGTACAGCATGTATATATATCAACCTGAATGCAAAAACAGCTTGCCATATAGTTCTCCTCACAGCACTCAACCCACAGTTAAGATATCTTGTTAGTAGATAACAAGCAGTCTCTGCTGGGATTTCGATAGGCACACTTTTATTCCACCAGAGGATGTAGAAGTGTGGGGAGAAAAAAAAAGCATGTGCAGGAGGAAAAAAAAAATGAAAAGAGCTCGCTGTCAATTATCTTCCCTCCACCAGGCTCCAGGAGAAAGGGAGCGGGTAATGTTGGGGTCCTGAGCTGCGGGCTGTCCATCAAGGCCCGGTTCGCGCCAGCTCTGCCAGCCCTGAAAAATGGATGGGAGCAGGAGCGCAGTGAAAGGTATTGTGAGTCACAGAGAAGAGGGAGAAGAAAGAGCCTGTCCTTTTGACTCGTGTTAAAGGCGTCTGTGTCCACATCTGTTCAGAGGAGACCACACTGGAGCCGCTGCACATTTGTGCCTGCACATAACTGGTTGATAAAATGCACTTATTACACTTATGGAGGTAATATTCAAAACATGAACAGAAGCTCACTAACCCAAGTAGTCAACTTCACATCATTTATACGTCTTGACAAACAAAGTATTGGGTTAACTAAATTGACCGTAGTGTATGAATGTGTGTGAATGTAAGAGTGTATGGGTGTTTCTCAGTACTGGGTTGTGGCTAATGTGTGTGAATGTAAGAGTGCATGGGTGTTTCTCAGTACTGGGTTGTGGCTAATGTGTGTGAATGTAAGAGTGCATGGGTGTTTCTCAGTACTGGGTTGTGGCTAATGTGTGTGAATGTAAGAGTGCATGGGTGTTTCTCAGTACTGGGTTGTGGCTAATGTGTGTGAATGTAAGAGTGCATGGGTGTTTCTCAGTACTGGGTTGTGGCTAATGTGTGTGAATGTAAGAGTGCATGGGTGTTTCTCAGTACTGGGTTGTGGCTAATGTGTGTGAATGTAAGAGTGCATGGGTGTTTCTCAGTACTGGGTTGTGGCTAGAAGTAGGGTGGGGTCAATAGACGATACCATCGTCCATCGCCGATAGCCGATAAACATCACGATGCTGAGTCGGCATTGTGATCCTCCACCACACCCCTGTCACAGCAGCAATCTGCTCGCGAAAAATACACATTCAGGCCCTGTTTACACTAATACGTCTTAGTTTTAAAATGCCATTTTAGAAGCATTTATGGACTGTGGGGGAAACTGGAGCACCTGAAGGAAACCCACACCAACATGGGGTAAACATGCAAACTCCACAAAGAAATGCCAACAGGCCTAGCCGGGACTAGAAGCAGCAACCTTGTTGCTGTGAGGCGACAGTTCTAACTACTGAGCCACCGTGCCACCTTCACAAAAAACAGAACTCAAAATTTCATCATGATTATTTTGGCTCCAAAAAGAGAATCGCTGCTTAATATCCAGTGTAAAAATCAGTGTCCTGAAGCAGAATTAGTTGAGAGATTGATTGATTGACTGCAGTGGGGTGAACCGTGTGATTCATCCCCATTCTTGATCTTGGTCATCTTAAATCATTTAAGGTCTGTGCATTTAATTTATGGTCCATCTAAGTGGGTTTTGATAAATAATAAAAGACAAAAGATCAAGCAAAGGCAGAGAGCAATTCAGATCATGATAAAAGAGATGGATGACAGAAGAACTGCTTCTGTAGTACTTACACATTCCCCTTTTGAAGTCAATGTGAATTCAAGACCTTTATTCTTTAAAAAGGCCATATTTTTCTTTAGTGTGTAATGTATCTTCTGTGCATGTTTAAGAACGACAAAAAACGTCCTCAAAAGGCATTTATTCTGTCTGACATGTAGTATGTGGCGTATTAGAAATACCCTTCGAAAAGCAAATACAAAGAAACTTCACAAAATAACTTGATTTATTATTATTTTTTAAAGAAACACTTCACATTTTTTTTAATTGTGCCACTGCCCTAGAGTTAAACAGTTGAGTTTTAGCATTTTTAAATGCATTCAGCCGATCTTCAGTTCTGCGGAGCACTTTTAGCTTGGCTTAGCATAGATCATTGAAACGGATTAGACCATTAGCATCTTGCTCAAATTACCAATTCAAAAATTGTCCTATTTAAAGCTTGATACTTCTGTAGTAACATAGTGCAATAAGACATATTGAAACTGAAAAGTTGCTATTGTTTTAGGCAATTATATTACACAGTGCCTAAAATAGTCCCTAGCACCACTTGCTCCACCAGTTAGAATCTGCATAATATCATTGCACATTCTCCAGCGAAAGCACCGCAGCAAAGTTCCTTGATCATTACCCCAGAATGGGAGTATAGTTCCTACACATATCGGCCTAGAAAATAGGAACTTTTAATTTCTGTTAGTCTTAGTACAAGATGTAACAACTTTAAATCTCGATCTCGAATCTCAATATCGAAACTCATTCATTTTTCTTCGGCTTAGTCTCTAATTCAGAGGTCACCACAGCGGAATGAACTGTCAACTATTCCTATGGACAACACCCATAAACACGTATTCACACACGCACTCATACACTACGGCCAATTTAGTTTATTCAATTCACATATAGTGCATGTCTTTGGGCTGTGGGGGAAACCGGAGCACCCGGAGGAAATCCACGCCAACACGGGGAGAACATGCAAACTCCACACAGAAATGCCAACTGACCCAGCTGGGATTCGAACCAGCGACCTTCTTGCTGTGAGGCGACAGTGCTAACCACTGAGCCACCATGCCACCAATTATCGAAACTCATTTCTACATATTTTTAGTGAGATGCTAATGGTCTAATCCAATTTAATTATCTATGCTAAGCTAAGCTAAAAGTGCTCTCGCCAGAAAGTGGTGTGTTCCCTCAAAGGAGTTTTGAAGGAGTTTTAGTTGTGGCTGTACCATAGTAATAGAAGTGTTCATATGCACTTCAACAACAAAAAAAGGGAACAGCAATTATTGGATCACTCACAGTCAAGGTTACAACAGTCCAAAAATATGTTGGAAGTGTAAAGGCCAAATTACTGCAGAATAGCCAGCTTGATCTCACAAGGAAACATAAGTATTTTTTGTTTTGTCAGTTTTGTGGATAATTCATATAAATTCATACAATTTCAGTCGAACAAAACTGTACGATTTTAAAAAGGTGACATCAAACCCCACCCCTAAACCCAACCGTCATTGGAGGATGAGCACATCAAACTAAAAAGCAGGAATGCGATCGTACAAATGATCATTCATATGAATTAGCCACTAAATCAAAAAGTTACGAATTGGCGTGAAATGGTGTTGGTATAGCATAGTAATGCATAATAATGTAAATAATGAAATATTCTGGAAATTACAGATTTGTAGTGACCAGCTGAAAATGCAAGATAGGCTCCTATATACATTTCTAGAGATCGCGAATACTCTACAGTAGGTGATAGTTTAATATGGCCATTACTGCTGCACCATGTACCGCCGCCTCTCTAATGTTGCATTCACACCAGACGCGGAATGCGCGGATAAATCGTAAATAGACGCGTAAACATTTGAGTTTACCTGCTTCATTTGCGCGTCAAACTCCGCTTCATTCGCACGTCAAATCCGCTTCATTCGCGCCTCAAACTCCGCTTCATTTGCACGTCAAATCCACTTAATTCGTGCGTCAAATTCACTTCAGAACAGACGCGGATTCGCGTGATGGGCTTCTGTCTGCCCAGTTCGTTAGCTTCGTTGCTAAATGGCTAACATGGATTTTATTGATAAAATAACTGTTTTTATGTGCTTTTATGAAGGCTGAAAAACAGCGTTGATACGTTTGGAGCAGTGTCTGAGTCCACTAGATACTTTCAGAGGTGCACCCAGTTCTGTGAGCTCATAAACTCCCCCAGAAACCTAACCTTGATGAAGGAGGCTTTCAGCTGTGCTTCTGACTGAGCCGAGCCCAGTTTGATCAACTGTTGTTGGTGTCGGCTGGAGGATTTCCCCCGGAACACTAACAACAGGTGCTACCTCACAATCATGCCGCCACAAGAGCAAGCTCCTGATTGGTTAACACGGCGCGAATGTCCGCAGAAGTTCAGATTTTTGAACTCAAGCGATTCGCTCGATTTGCACGTTAAGCGCATCAAACGCGCAAAATGCTCAATTCGCGCCGCACCATTTGCGCATAACACGCCATCCGCGCTATTCACGGCATTCGCGCGAATCGCTCCGCAGTAGTCTATTTGCGCGTTTGCATTGACTTAACATGTAAATCACTCACGCTTGATGCTTCTTCCGCGTCTGGTGTGAACGCAGCATAAAGGAGAAAGAATGTGTTTTTTAGGCATGTCGCCAGGTTTAGGGACGGGATGCGAATGGACAGGATTAGCCTATTCATTAGCTGTAAATACTCTGCTACTTGTAAATAAAGATAAGCAATGAAAAAGCATTATAATTCCTTCATTAATAATTAAAAAGACAACTAGGCTACATTATTTAAAGGCATGGCATTGATAGGATCAAACTTATAATTCCTTTTTACTATTAAGATATTTTCTTTGAAATCTAAATGTATATTTTCCTGCCAATGTTGCTATTAAACACTGCGCCTGAACATGCTGCCAGCAGCTGTATGACTTTAAAAATCTTGAATATCATAATGCTATTAAAAATTACAATTATAACAACATTGACAGCAACACTCGCACACAATACGGCTCAGCTGATTCAGTAGTTTCCTAGTGACAAAAAAGAGCACCACGCTTCTTTTTTTTCCTGTCAGCATGCGTAAAAGGCAGTGAGGTGCGCCTCGCATTTTTGGAATGGAAAAGTGTTCACTGTGGTTGACGTCTTTACCTAAAACTTTAAACATTTATATAATTTGAAATAAAACAGAAAGAAATAAGGAGAATAAAATATGATTTAAAGCACTCATTTGGCGCTGAAGCTGATTCGTCTGCGTTTATGTAAACGTGTTGTTGCATAACCTTCATTGATAAAATCAGTAATAGCGAAACTGTGCATAATATTATTATTATTTTTATTATTATTACTATAAAAAGTATATTACTGCCATTAGTCAGTAACTTAGGCAGTAATGCAAAGTAATAATAAATAGCTTAAACTCTAATGTCTAGTGTCCCCCTATGGGATTAAAATGCCCCCTCAGTTATGACATCCTGGCGCCGGGCCTGCATAAAGTACCGTCCTTATGTAAAAAGGCAAAGCTGAAAATCTATGCTCAAAGCGCCACCCAGCGGCTAAAAGCTGCTGGCGCACGCAAGTACCTCCAAGGCAGGATTAAGAACGGCGATATAGGAAAAGTTTTGAAGTAGTGACATCTGTAGCTTTTTAAAATGAATGCTACGATGCGATATGATGCCGTTCCTTTTCGCGCTTACCAGCTGACCGCTTACCTCCATATGGACTGCGTTCCCGCTTTTACCAGCTTGCCCAGTGGCTCGCCATGTATGTTGGCGTACTTGAGACACAGAGAGGAGTTGACCGTGTTGACAAGGTTCGAGTCTGGTGAAGAACGGTTCTAGAAAGCGGGTAAAACAAACACAAAAGCCAAAAAAAAAATAAACAAGTAAATAGCAGGGTGAGAATGTGGTAAAATCTGAAAACGTGGTAAAAATCAGGCGAGGGCTTTTCTTTTTCTGGATTGCTTTTTAAAACTGTCGGGTTGGGTTTAGCGAAGTGTGTGCATGTGTTAGTCTGTGCTTTTGAAAACACTATTAGTTGGGTTTAGGGAAAGAGGAGGGTAGGTCAGTTGATAAGTCATTCAGTCAGTCAGCCGACAGCGGCCTCTGGTGGATTTACACTAAAGAACAGCAGGCATGAACGGCACTCGCAAGAAAAATTTGAGATCTCAAAAAGCGTACACAGCGGCCTCTGGTGAATTCATGAAAACGAAAACTGCAAAAAACTTAACTCCTAGGATGTATTTGGTGCTCTCCAGAAATGGTTGATGAGCATTTTCAGAATGAGCCTGGGTTGAAAGTGTGTGAATGAGATTGCACAAATTCATATACGAATTAGCCACTAAATCAAAAAGTTGCAAACTGTCATGAGATAGCATTGGAATAGGATAGTAATGCGCATCGTAATGTACAAATGAATTATTCTGGTAGTCACAGATTTAGAATGACCAGCTGAAAATGGCCTTCATCGGGACAACCTGCTTTCAGAGGGTTTCTGTCACCATCACTTGTCTTCTTTAAAAATAAGTGAAAACTTTAAAGTTAGACTCTAAAGTGTTTGTTGGATATTTAAGGAAATTACCAGGTGCAAGATTAACACCAGCAACTGGAAGTGTTCTCCAATTCTAATCAGTTTTCTTCCTTAAATGTCTCATTTAAAAAAACTTTTAAAACTGCCCTGCTGAAAAATTCAGCTAAAACCAGCCAACCAACTTAGGCTGGTTTAAGCTGGTCAACCAGCCGGGTTTTAGAGGGGTTTTGGCCATTTCCAGGCTGGTTTCCAGCCATTTCCAGCCTGGTCTTAGCTGGTCAGGCTGGGAGTTGACCAGCTAAAACCAGCTTGACCAGCCTGGTTTAAGCTGGACATAGCTGGTTTTGGCTGGTCAAGCTGGTTTTAGCTGGTTTAAGCTGGTCATTTTCCAGCCTGACCAGCTAAGACCAGGCTGGAAATAGTTGGAAACCAGCCTGGAAATGGTCAAAACCCCTCTAAAACCAAGCTGGTCGACCAGCTAAAACCAGCCAACCAGCTTAGGCTGGTTTAAGCTGGATTTTTCAGCAGGGTGTGCTTCAAAAAATATGTAAAATATATGTAAAACACATTCTGGAGCTCAATCAGAGAGTTTAAGAGAGAGTGAGTGCAAAAGGAAATGCCGTAATAATGTACAGTATGTGAAAAATAATGTTTTTTTTTTTTTTAACATTAAAGCAATCTAGTATACCCAGTGAACCAAATAATTACCTTTTAAAATAGCATCATGTGGCCTCTATAAGCAATTTTGTCATGGCGTTAGAGAAAAGTTGGGAAATCAAAAGTCAAACTCAAAAGTCAGAATTCATATTTTCCTACTGCACATTTCCCCCCCCATCCGCCTCTCCGCTTTTCCCGGCCAATTATTATTCTGAAACAAATCCAGCAGTCCGTCAGGTGCCAAATGACCGAAATGTGAACCTGATTCATTACTGATACTGCATCTAAAATTAAGCAAATGCTTATAGGCTTTATAATACGAGGGCAGCAGTGAACGCTTTGCTTTGTGCACGCCGGCTCCCAAGAGCACCACAGTATCAATGCTGTACAAACCAATTAATTCATAAGGAATCTCTCTGAGAATTTATGGACTAGGATGACTTCATCATTGCTTATAATTACTTTCATAGCCCTTGGGTTGCTTCTAAACGAGCAAAAACCACAGAAAATAAAGTATGGTGTGTCAAGGAAAGATGTACTGTCTAACACGGCTAAGTCTGAGGTAGCAGTGCTAATGCATGGATCTGGAAACTTCACACTGCCCCTGTCAAAACAAAACCTGAGGTAATCAGTCTTTCGGTGTTCAATCCTATGCAAAACATCTTGTTGAGATGTTTAATGTATGCCTGTGACTTTATGTTGAGGATGCTGTAGCTTGTGTCGAAGCCAAACGTAGCATATGTTAGCAGACATGCTATGCTTCGACTTATTTTCCAGCCTCAGGGTCGCTGTGGAAGAACAGATTTGATTTAAAGACTTGCTTTCTAATTGATGAAGTGGAAAAAACATCGCCTGAGAGATAACAAAGGACCAAGGAATGCTCTTTCCTTGCAAATTGAATGTCGTCTGGTGTTTTTTTGCACATCACCTCAGTTGTCCTCTTCGACAAACTTTTGGCTTCAGGCGACCAAAAGACAATACAAACAAGAGTGCAAAAAAGGAGGCAGCAACACAAACGTCTGGTTTTGAGTCCTTTGAGGTCGACGCCGAACCTTCCCATCTTTCCCTCAAGGTTCAGACGACACATCGACAGCGAAAAACGGAGCTCGTGGGTTAATTATTTCATCGAGCAGATGCTACACTTTCGTGGCTCTGGGTTTTATAGAATTCTTTTTTATCTGGCAAATCCCTGTAGTGTAATTACAGCGGTAAAACCATTTACTCATTAGCATAGTTATGTAATCTGAACTAATGAACTGTGCTGGAATCACAGTGAAAGTGAGAGCGGTGCACTTCTGATGACTGCTATGCGTTTCTGCTTTTGTAAGACATCAGAGATGTTCATATATCAGTAAGAAACATGCTAAGCTATTTGCAGGTACAGAATTATTCGCCCTCCTGAATTATTGGCCCCCCTGTATTTTTTTCGCCAATTTCTGTTTAACAGAGAGGAGATTTATTCACAAATTTCTAAACATAATAGTTTTAATAACCCATTTCTAACTGATTTATTTTATCTTTACCATAATGGCAGTAAATAATATTTTACTAGATATTTTTAAATACACTTAGCTTAAAGTGACATTTAAAGGCTCAACTAGGTTAATTAGGCCAGGAGTTTTCAAACGGTGTTAGCTCCACATCTAACCATCAGGCACCTGTAGAGATAATGCATTTGAGTAAAATATACACAATAGAAATGCGCGGATTAGCTGAAATGTCACCCGAATCCGCGGCTTCATACTAATCATCCACCTGCCACCCGCACATGTAATTTTATCAGATATATGTATCCGCACCCCATCTTCACTTTAATAATTTAATTCTTTGTTTTAGGCATGATGATAGGTCATCGTGGATATTAACAGCAGATTCAGTGAGCTAATCTGCGCATCTCTGATAGTAAAATAATACGCTAATCGTAAATGTTTTTAAATGAACACTCATTCATTTTTTTTCCGGCTTAGTCCCTTTATTAATCTGGGGTCGCCACAGCGGAATGAACCGCCAACTTATCCAGCATATGTTTTTACCAGCCTGATCTCACGAGGAAACGTAAGTATTTTAGGTTTTGTCAGTTTAGTGGCTAAATCGTACGAATTCAGTCGTACGAAAATGTACAATTTTTTAAAAGTGGGCGTGGCACCTAACCCCACCCCTAACCCCAACCGTCATTGGGTGATGAGCAAATCGTACTAATTTGTATGGATTAGATCGTACGAAGTCATACGAATTGCCGTGAGATTGCGTTGGTTTTTATGCAGTGGTTGCCCCTCCAGCTGCAACCCATCTCTGGGAAACATCCATACACACTCATACACTACGGTCAATTTAGCCTACCCAATTCACCTGTACCGCATGTGTTTGGACTGTGGGGGAAACCGGAGCACCCGGAGGAAACCTACTCGAACGCAGGAAGAACATGGAAACTCCACACAGAAAAGCCAACTGGCCCAGACGGGACTCGAACCAGCAATCTTCTTGCTGTAAGGTGCTAACCACTGAGCTACCATGCCGCACAGCCAGTTACATTTACATTTAATTATTCATTGTTAATTATTATTGAATTATTAACTTTAAATGCTAAGATTCATCTAAGAAATGCCAATACATCTTTTAAAAATTATTTAATTAATTTGACAACACAACACAAATTTTTTTTTTACGTGAACTCTCCCTTTAACAATTAATTCCTGCTACATCTCTATGAAGAGCAGGATAAATTATGCTGAGGATATTCAGGGACACATATAGAAATGTTGATATGCTGAATATTCCTGCCTCACCCGGGCTTTCCTATGAATAGTTATTTCATGTGCAGAACATTTGCATGCATGAATATGGTGAATGCGTGTTTGTCTTAACTTCCCCTGACCTCCTGCGCTCATTTACTGCAATCCATCTCCAATCTCAGACCCACGGCAAACATTAAACGCAAAATCCACAAGATTCAACACGTCCAGTACGCGTCGTCAGTCAGTTCTTCATTCAGCGCTTTTCTACAGCCGAATGCCTGTCTGTGTGCATGACAAGCTGTTATAAGTTTTAATAAAGCATACTATCTATCAATAAAACATACAAATATGTACATGCTATTAGTCCCTTTTTTAGATGCACTGTAAAAATATATGTTATTTAATAGTTTCTGTTTTTTTCAGTTTTCGGTTTATTTACCGTTGTGAATTGCTTTATGGGATGTTGATCTCTGCTCTGTTGACTTTTGATGTTGAAAATTCAACTCTACAGTTTAACAAAGTGACTTTTATTGACATTTTAGTAGTTTGAAATAATATAATGTATAAGAAACAACATATAGAGAGATATAAACCTGTAAAATAACAGAAAATGTACTGGCAGTTTATTACAAGGTTTTTGCAGCAAAATATACAACACCAACCCAGACAATATATCACTTTAAACTATTAAAAATGCTAATAAAAGTCACCTTTTCAAACTCAATGTTTCTGTCAATGTTAAAAGTTGTTGGATGAAATATTAAGGTCCCATAATGCAATTCGAAAGCATAAATAAACGGGAAAAAATATATAATAACATGAATCACAAAATATGGAAATAATTTATGGATTTTGGGTTGCAGCTGGAAGCGCATCTGCTGCCTTAAAACATATGCTGGCTGTTCATTCCGCTGTGGCGACCCCAGATTAATAAAGGGACTAGGCCGATAAGAAAATGAAAGAATGAATGTATGGATTTTTTTCCCAGTGTACTAGTATGTTTTCTATCAAGTGGAAGATCTTATTTATTATCTACTAGTGCTTATTCATTAGTATTTATTGATATCTTATTTATTAGATACTAATACTTTATAAAATAGACACTAGTTCCTACACTCACCGGCCACTTTATTAGGTACATCTTACTAGTACCGGGTTGGACCCTCTTTTGCCTTCAGAATTGCCTTAATCCTTCGTGGCATAGATTCAACAAGATACTGGAAATATTCCTCAGACATTTTGGTCCATATTGACATAATAGCGTCACGCAGTTGCTGCAGATTTGTCGGCTGCACATCCATGATGCGAATCTCCTGTTCCACCACATCCCAAAGGTGCTCTATTGGATTGAGCTCTGCTGACTGTGGAGGCCATTTGAGTACAGTGAACTCATTGTCATGTTCAAGAAACCAGTCTGAGATGATTCACGCTTTATGACATGGTGCGTTATCCTGCTGAAAGTAGCCATCAGAAGATGGGTACATTGTGGTCATAAAGGGATGGACATGGCAACAATACTGTAGGCTCTAGGTAGGCTGTGGCGTTGACACGATGCTCAATTGGTACTAATGAGCCCAAAATGTGGCAAGAAAATCTCCCCTCAGACCAGGCAACGTTTTTTCAATCTTCTAATGTCCAATTTTGGTGAGCCTGTGTGAATTGTAGCCTCAGTTTCCTGTTCTTAGCTGACAGGAGTGGCCCCCGGTGTGGTCTTCTGCTGCTGTAGCCCATCTGCCTCAAGGTTGGACGTGTTGTGCATTCAGAGATGCTCTTCTGCAAATCTCGGTTGTAACGAGTGGTTATTTGAGTTACGGTTGCCTTTCTATCAGCTAAAACCAGTCTGGCCATTCTCCTCTAACCTCTGGCATCAATAAGGCATTTGCGCCCACAGAACTGCCGCTCACTGGATATTTTCTCTTTTTCTGACCATTCTCTGTAAACCCTAGAGATGGTTGTGCGTGAAAATCCCAGTAGATCAGTTGTTTCTGAAATACTCAGACCAGCCTGTCTGACACCAACAACCATGCCACGTTCAAAGTCACTTAAATCCCCTTTCTTCCCCATTCTGGTGCTCAGATTGAACTGCAACAGATCATCTTGATGTCTACATGCCTAAATGCATTGAGTTGCTGCAATGTGATTCGCTGATTAGAAATTTGCGTTAACGAGCAGTTAGACTGGTGTACCTAATAAAGTGAACAGTGAGTGTATAAAAAAGATGCTAGTACTTTTTCATTAGGTTCTTGTAAATATTTATTGTATATCTATAATATAATAATGCTAATATTTATTTAATCACTTTAAATATGATACTGGTGAGGTGACAACAGAATAGGGACTATTAAAATAAGTACTAATATCTAGGTATTTGTATCAAATGATAAGTAAATAAGTAGATAATGAATCTAATGACAATACACTGTAAAAAATAAAACAAATGCAGGCTTCCATACAATTCATTCATGTTGTCCAAACACAAATCGATCAAGTTAACTTAATGGTTTTAACAAACTTAAGTGAAGTTTATTTATAAAATAATTTCGAGAGGATCACGTGCTTATGATTGCTTGCGGCCGATCCCGCATTATCCAATTGATGATTCACCAATCAGATGATTCCTAAGCAACTATAAATAGTTCCATATAACAGCCATCTTCATTTTGCAGAATCCCCCCTTCCACCCCTACTCCTCCTCCTTTCCTAGATGGGTGGCACTGTTGCCTCGCTTCAAGAACAACACTGGTTCTAGTCCTTACCAATCCAGCCAACGTATCTGTGCGAAGTTTACACGTTCTCCCCGTGCTCACGTGGGTTTCCCCCGGGTTCCTCTGTTTCCTCCCACTGTCCAAAAACATGCAACTTAAGTTAATTGACTGATCCAAATCAGCAACATTGACATGCACCTAGTAGTTATCTCTTAAGAGCCATCACTATCTGTAATTAGCTACTACAGCAGGGGAGTTCTTGAGATCTACCTGAGCTCAAACTCCCCTCTCGCCTTGCAAACGGGAGGGAGCCCCGGGCTCGAGGATCTTATGAGCTCAGGGCTCTCTTCCATGACAGCATGCCTAACAAGCTTTATAATCAATCATCAGCTAAGTGTGAACTCTTAGTGGATTGAACATAAAACAATTATGTTATCTCCGAAAAATCACATTTTAAGTAAGTACTTTGAGCGGCAAAAAAATAAATAAATAAAAAATTGGGTCTGCAACTTCTGCTTCATCCCAACTTAGTTTTAAAGGCCACTAGAAGTAAAGTCATGGCTCATCCACCAGCTCATCGGCCTGAATCCGTTGCACAACTGGTGTCCAGTGTTTAATCTGCTCTGCAAACTCACCCAGGGTTCAGACAGCAGGCACATCTCACGGACAGTGTTGTTTTCTCTGCCCGTATGTTTATTCCCAGTGCCGGATCATGACAAGACCTGACACCCAGCTGATCTCAGAGCAGGACAGAGAAACACTGATGCTGAGAGCTCCACGGGGCTTTATTGCAGACGCCGCTCGTCCGTCTGAGTGTTAAAGACTGTCAGAAACACAGCGCCGCAGTGACAGGACTCTCCTGCTCTCCTGTGTCCACTGCGATCTGAGAGTATGGCAAGACGATGGAGCTGAATAGGGTATAAAAACAAATAGTTATCAACATTCGTCTCCAAATGATGCGTCTCGCATTACAAGTTTTCTAAAATGTCATAGAATGTTTAAATATGCAAATGAAATATTAATTATGCACTAATTGACTTATATTTCTAGAACAAAAAATCTGACTTTTATTTATTTTTTTCCATATTAGAGATTAGGTTTTTACTTATACTCAAAAAATGATGTTTGCTGTTTTATAACTTATCTAATATGAGCTGAAACAACACATTTATTGAGTTTTTTTTGAGGACAACTTAATTGTTTTATGTTCAGTCTACTTAAATTTGTAAAAACTAATCTGTTAGCTTAATTCCTTCATGTTGGCCCAACACAAATCAATTGTGTGGAAGCCAGCTTTTTTACAGCGTAATTGTCTCTTCTTCTGTATTGTAACATGCAGATGAGTGAAATGATTTCTGAAGCATGATTGGATGGTTGGAAAGTTGTGGTTTGCTATTGGTCAATTTTGTGAGTGACAGTTTGATTCCACACTGATTCTGGTAAACAAGCATTTTTCCATCGCTCTGTTAAACATGAGTTTACGTAAATGTAATTTAATTAATTGTAAATTAAACATATTTACATGCAATTAAGTAATGTAATTCAATGTAATCAAATTTTACATCAACATACCAGAAAATATTATATAAATATATAACACAATTTGGGTGACGCAGTGGCGCAGTAGGTAGTGCTGTCGCCTCACAGAAAGAAGGTCGCTGGTTCGAGCCTCGGCTGGGTCAGTTGGCGTTTCTGTGTGGAGTTTGCATGTTCTCCCTGCCTCGTGGGTTTTCTCCGGGTGCTTCGGTTTTACCCACAGTCCAAAACATGCGGTACAGGTGAATTGGGTAAACTAAATTGTCCGTAGTTTGTGTGGATGGTTCCCAGTGATGGGTTGCGGCTGGAAGGGCATCGGCTGCGTAAAAACGTGCTGGATAAGTTGGCGGTTCATTCCACTGTGGCGACCCCGGATTAGTAAAGGGACTAAGCCAAAAAGAGAATGAATGAATGAATAACACAATTTGTCAGCAATTCTTGAGAAAATATTTTTCCAACCATTAAAGCAAATCAACCATTTTCTTTATATATAAACAATAAATAAATGAATTGATTGATTGATAAATAAATAAATTAAATTAATATTCATTCATTCATTTTCCTTCGGCTTAGTCCCTTTATTCATCAGGAGTCGCCACAGCAGAATGAACTGCCAACTTATCCAGCATGTGTTTTACACAGCGGATGCCTTTTCAGCTGCAACCCCATTACTGGGAAAAACCCATACACTCATTCCCACACACACTCATACACTACGGTCAATTTAGTTTATTGAATTCACCTATAGCGCATGTGTTTAGACTGTGGGGAAACCGGAGCACCCGGAGGAAATCCACGCCAACACGGGGAGAACATGCAAACACAGAAATGCCAACTGACCCAGCCAGGACTTCAACCGCGACCTTGCTGTGAGGCGACAGTGCTGACTACTGAGCCACTGTGTCACCATTAAATGAATAGTAAGGAATTTTATCACTTAAATTATATTAATTCATTCACTTGATCAGTCAAAATGAATTCAATAATTAATTCATTCATTTATTTTCCTTTGGCTTAGTCCCTTTATTAATCAGAGGTCGCCACAGCGGAGTGAACCGCCAACTAATGTTTTACACAGTGGATGCTCCTCCAGCTGCAACCCAGTACCGGGAAATTTATAATAAATGAATACATTAATTAATTAAATGAAAAAAGCAATTAATTATCTTAATTAATTAATTAGCTTGATCACTTGAAAGATAAATTAATTACTGTATGACATGAAAAATTTAAGAAATTATATTAAAGTAATTATATTGATTAATTAATTTGCGTATATATATATGTATATATATATGTGTGTGTGTATGTGTGTGTGTGTGTGTGTGTGTGTGTGTATATATATATATATATATATATATATATATATATATATATATATATGTGTGTGTGTGTGTGTGTGTGTGTGTGTGTGTGTGTGTGTGTGTATATATATATGTATATGTGTATATATGTGTGTGTGTATATGTGTGTGTATATATATATATATGTATGTATATATATATATATATATATATGTATGTATATATATATATATGTATGTATATATATATATATATATATATATATATATATATATATATATATATATATATATATATATATATATATATATATATATATATGTGTGTGTGTGTGTATATATGTGTGAATGAGTGTGTATGGATGTTTCCCCAGCTGGAAGGGCATCTGCTGCATAAAACATTTGCTGGATGAGTTGGCGGTTCATTCCGCTGTGGCGACCCCAGATTAATAAAGGGACTAAGCCGAAAAGAGAATGAATGAACGAAATGCCGCCTTGAAGAACAGAATAATTTTCTTAAAAAAACTGACCTCAAACTTTGGACCAGTAGTGTATATATATTCCTTTTTATAATGTAATGCTACTCGTTTTGTTGAATTTATCTATTGTGTCTTTTCAAATGAAGCAGACGATTTTTAAAAAGTCTTTTTAATTTAGCCCAAAAGTTAGGTTTGTCCATATTTGCCAAATTTGGATTAAAACAACCCTGCATTATTTGCAGTACATACACCACTAAATCATAGACAATAAAACCAGAACTATAAGCCCAGTCATTAGAATTTCATGTTGGTCTAATTTGATCTACTGGGGTCATAGTTGTGTATTTGACCTCTTTTGTCCCCAACACAGAAACAGTGGTTCACATCTTTCCCAGTTGTGTCTATTAATTCACGTCACCTATTCAAGTTTCCAGTGCATGCGCAGTGTGTTTGTAGACTCTCAGAGGTTTAGTGTTCCTTCTGATACTGTAGTGGAAGTCGGCGGACGCGTATCTTCTCTGCATTAGAGCTGTGAACAGAGATAAGCGGCTCTAAAACGCAGAGCCAGATCGTGGTTGTTGTGAGAGATTAAAAACAGCCATCCTCAGAGTCGACCGATTCTTTCATTTGTCCACCGCGCTTCACCATGGCCCCTTTTTCCCACTGCCAATTTCAATATTTGAGAAAAGTTGTGATTATAGCGGCCTGGGGTTTTTGCTTTATCTTTTTTGTTTTTGCCATGTGGGAAGAGTGGAAAGAAAGGTCTTAATAATTGCAACTCAGCCACTTTAATTATGGAAGAACGTTTGGCAGAGAATTCATAACATGCCTTGCCTCCTTCTCTTTTTTTTTTAAGGGTGCGAACAATGAAAACAACTATTTCTGTTTAATTGTTTTCCTCCGTGACCCAACCGCATATTCTTTAGTGATCCACATGTATTACATCCACACATACGGTGCAAAACTCTATTTAAATCTGAACAGACATTCAGAAACGCTCACTCTGATGCTTTTCAAACTTAACTAATACAACCTGCATAATGATGATATGTGAGCTGTGGTAAATGGGTCCTATTATACCCTTTTAAGAAGATGTAATATCTCAGGTGTCTCCAGAATGTGTCTGTGAAGTTTCAGTTTTAAGTAATTGAAGGATCATTTCTTTTAACATGATATAAATGCCACTGTTTTTTTTTTTTGGGGGGGGGGGCAAAAGCTTGCTCACTTGTGTCTCTTTAAATGCAAATGAGCTGGTGCTCCCCGCCCCCTTTCAAGAAGAGGGTGGAGTCTTTATAGCTTGTGCTTCTGTTTTTTTATGCAACAACAAACTACATTTCTTCATTTGTGTTTTAAGTCTTATCAGCACACACATTTACAAATTATTAATTATGCTTGTGAATGTAAAAGTTGAGGAATTAATTGCATATGTGTGTATTATATCAGAGGGTTTTAAAATGAGGTCCCGGGACCCTTAGGAGGGTGCAAGGGAATGCTAGAGGGTTAATAAAATAGTTTTGGAGTAAAAGCATTTAAAAATGATAATTAGTGCGGGGCAGCATCGTGGATCAGTGATTAGCACTGTTGCCTCACAGCAAAAAGGTTACTGGTTCGAGTCCTGGTCCTCGTGTTGGTGTGTGTTTCATCCGGGAGCTCCGGTTTCCCCCACAGTCCAAAGACATGTGCTATAGTTGAATTGGATGAACTAAATTGGATGTAGTGTGTGTGAATGTGAATGGGTGTTTTCCAGTACTGGGTTGCGGCTGAAAGGGCATCCGCTGTGTAAAACATTCTGGATTAGTTGGAATGAATGAATGAATGAATGAATGAATGAATGAATGAATGAATGAGTGAAATTAGCGCTGGGCAAAAGTTAATCGCGATTAATCACATACAAAATAAAAGTTTGTTTTGACATAATTTAAGTGTGTACAAATGGTTTTATATAGTTTTGTTTCTATGTACAGTTGAATTCAGAATTATTAGCCCCCCTTTGATTTTTTTTTTCTTCCTTTTTTAAATATTTTCCAAAACAGAGCAAGGAAATTTTCACAGTATGTCTGATAATATTTTTTCCTCTGGAGAAAGTCTTATTTGTTTTATTTCAGCTAGAATAAAAGCAGTTTTAAATTTTTTTAAAACCATTTTAAGGTCAAAATTAGTAGCCCTTTTAAGCTAAACTTTTTTTTTTCGATTAGTCTACAGAACAAACCATCATTATACAATAACTTGCCTAATTACTCTAACCTGCCTAGTTAACCTAAATAACATAGTTAAGCGTTATAATGTCACTTTAAGCTGTATAGAAGTGTCTTGAAAATTATCTAGTGAAATATTATTTACTGTCATCATGGCAAAGATAAAGGAAATCAGTTATTAGAAATGAGTTATTAAAACTATTATGTTTAGAAATGTCTTGAAAAAATCTTCTCTATAATGTGTATAATGCACACACATATGTTGTCAAAAAAGTTTTTGTATGCAATTAATCACAGTTAATATTTGCCCAGCACTACAAATAATTCTTAAACAAATTATCATAGTAATTTAAATAAATAATTCCTCAGTAATAAAAAAGTAAAAATGGGGTGTTTATATTAAATGATTAAATAAAAATTAGTCACGATAAAATCTAAAATAAGTTTATTTTGACATTATAAACAATATATATATATATATATATATATATATATATATATATATATATATATATATATATATATATATATATATATATATATATATATATATATGGGATCCACACACATCTATAAAAACATAACTATACAAAACAATTTTGTTTACATAGATATTTAAATTAATATCTAAAATTGAAATTTATATATTTACATATTAAATTTATAATTTTTATCATATACACATTTTATATCTAAATATAAATAAACACTCCCAAATATATTCATGCATCTGTGTGTGTGTGTGTGTATATATATATATATATATATATATATATATATATATATATATATATATATATATATATATATATATACATATAGTAGTATAAACATAGTGGAAATATATTAAGTCAAACAAACTTTTATTTTGGATGCGATTTAATCACAATTACTTTTTGCCCAGCACTAATAAATACACTTTAATGCTGCTTTGTTTTAACCCAGTGTTGGGTCAGATACAAACAAACCCAACTGTTTTAATTCAATTTAATTGAACGAATTAACCAAATGTTGGGTTTGTCCTTTGACATAATGATGTTGAGACAACCAACCATTTTTATGCGTTTTACGTTGTAAAAAAAAAAGTATTTGAGAGTCCATGGCATCTAAAGAAATCTAAAAACCCTGAATTAAAACTGTAATGTGAAGTGGACTGACAAGGGAGGTGCAGATCCAAATGCAGGTTTTATTAACAGGATGATCAGGCAAGCAATAGTCAATACAGGGGCAAACAGATGTACACGGTACATCCAGAATCATAGTCAAATATCAGGCAAATGATCAGTGCAAGCAGGCACTAAAACAAACAAGGTGAGGTCAGAAACGGGGCAAGACAAGGCAAAGGAACCACGTGGTAAAGTTCACAGTGACAATAACAAGACTTAGCAATGAAAGTCTCAAAGTGAGCTGTATGTACAATATGTGTAGTGTTATTAGTTCATGAGCAGCATCAGCTGTGTGAGTCTAATCAATGGAGACTTGGAGCAGGTGTGTGTGTGTGTGTTGCATGACTGGATCTTGTAGTCCATATACCGTCAGATTTGTAGTTCTTTGCGATCTGTAAGGATTAGATCGCTGGTGATTGTGACAAAAACAGTATGTGTTAGTGATGAAAACCCAAGCTCTACTCATTCAAGTTATTTAATTGGGGATATTGCACAGGACGTGTTTGTTCCAAAAAGAAAAACTACAATGGGTCTTCAAAATCAGCTTAAAAATTATAGAGAACATCTCACTTTAGAGTAGATTTGCAGATCTGTTTCATGCACAAACATCAGCATTATGCACACAAAGAAGTTTAGAAGTGTAATAACCTTAATAGGAGCTCTTTAACTTTCACACTTGGTGGTCTACGATAACTCAACTCCAGCTTTATTCTCCCCAACAGGCCCTAAGTCTAATGTTTGGTCTCCACACCAATAAATGAGCTGATAACAGCTGGTGAAATCACCTTGCCCCATCTGCCAAATGATGCCATCCCTGCCCACAAGACCTTGGGCATTATTCTGTCCTCTTCTGTTTACCTACATGGAGGTATTTATGAGTACCTGGCACGTCTCAGATCAACAGTTTTATGGCTGCTTCCCCACCAAAATTCATTAAGGAAAGATGTTTGTCGGCTGCCGTCCTTCTTCAATGTAACGCTCAAATGAGTTTAGATCCTGAACCCTACAGGTCTTGACCAATTAAAGCTCTTCATTTGGCAGACTGATGGTCCATTCAGACCAAGGATGATGACTATGAAAGAAAAGCGAAGTTCAAACATTGATATTCAATCAGAATCGGCCCTTCGTTAGAGATTAAATTTTATAGAATCAATCGTAAACTTTATACAATACAACACAATACGATCCAAAACAATTTGTGTCAGACTTGCATCTGAACTTTTTACAACGAGACAAAGACTAATATACATACATAATCATGACATAGAATTTATTTTACATGGACCTTATTTAGCTCCAAGGCAGCCTGATGTACAAACGAATGTTTTAATGTCACTTTATTAAAACTTGGGACTTGAATAGCTCATTTCCACTGAGTGCTACTTTACGGTACGGGTCACCTTAATCAGGTTTGCGTTTCCACTGCCAATGGTATCCTTTTGGTGGGCATGGTGTATGACAGAAAGTTTCAGACCACGTCTTTCTCGCTCGAGATAATGTCAAAGTAAAGCTGTACAGGTCGTTCACATATCATACGAGAAGCACTTCTCACAAAAACAGATGCTTTATACACATAAATACTTGTGTATAAATTTTCATTACTAACCTTTCTATGAACATGATTTGATTATAACTGCAGATCAATGATTATATAAAATAAATAAATAAATGCAACTTATATGAGCACATACAGACCCTTACAGTCTCCGATATGTTACCAATTACAGGAAAACTACACACTGCATACATTTAGTTCTTATTTGAGTTCAAAAACAACACGCAACAAGTCCACAGTCAGTGCAAACCTCTCATCTGTGTCTCTAATCTTCGCCAGCACATGTAACCTCTTGTTAGAAAGTAATTCCATCATTCATAATAGTCCAAAAGGCGATGATAATAGTTGATAATAGTTACACATGGCAGTTTGTTCATGTTTTAGGTTGCTGAAAGAATCATTTGCTCCTTCGTTTTTTCGGGCTTAGTTTTTTCGCGCTTCTCTCTCGCGTTTGTCCGTTTGTGAAAGGATCTGATGTCAGAAGCACACGCACGTTATTATCATAAGCTCAAGAAGTTTGTAATTTCAAATATAGACGTGCGGCGAGCTCTCTGGAGAAAGTGAAACCGCTCGCGCTTTTATGGCCCGTTTCCACTGTCAAAAGGCGTACCGAACCGTATCGTACCACTTTTTCGGCACCCTTTCGAAAGGGTACCGAACACGAGACCAAAAAGTTGGAGCTACACGCGCAGCTAAACGCTGATTGGTTACAGAGATGCGTCACGATCTCGTGGAGCCAGCCAGAATGAAAACAAATCAAAATCAAATCAAATCACTTTTATTGTCACATCATCAGCAGCTCGTGTGCTATGATGAGTGAAAAGCTTAGGTGCTGGCTCCAGACAGTGCAAAATACAGACAGTGTAAATACAACGACAGTGCGAAATACAGACAGTGCAAATACAACGACAGTGCGAAATACAGACAGTGCAAATACAACGACAGTGCACAATACAGACAGTGCAAAATACAGAGAGTGCAGAATACAGACAGTGCAAAATACAGACAGTGCAAAATACAACAACATACTCACAAAAAAAACAAGACAATGTAAAATTGGCAATGTTGACAGCGATATGTAGGCAGTATTGTTTTAAGTATGGATTTGTTAGAGTGCAGTGCATGCTACATCTTGACGGTGTGCAGTGTGGGGTATGGAAGAGTTTGTGTGGGTTATGTTAAGTGTTCATCAGCGTGATAGTCTGAGGGAAGAAACTCCATCAGTCGGCTGGTGCGTGACCGGATGCTGCGGAACAGTCTGCCTGAGGGTAGCAGAGAGAAAAGTCTATGGCTTGGGTGGCTGGAGTCGCTGATGATTCTCTTGGCTTTCCTCATGCACCTCCTGGTATAGATGTCCTGGAGGGAGGAAAGCTCACCTCCTACTACGCGTCCAGCAGTTCGCACGATTCTATGTAGACCTTTGCGATTGCTGCTGGTGCTGTTTCCGTACCAGGTGGTGATGCAGCCAGTGAGGATGCTCTCCACAGTGCAGGTGTAGAACGAGCGGAGGATGTGGGGGTTCATTCCAAACCTCCTGAGACGCCTGAGGAAGAAGAGGCGTTGTTGTGCCTTCCTCAGCACTGCGTCTGTGTGGGCAGTCCATGTCAGATCCTCAGCGATGTGTACTCCAAGAAACTTGAAAGTGCTGACTCTCTCCACTGGTGTCCCGTTGATGGTGATGGGAGTGTGTTCCTTCTTCTCTCTCCTGAAATCCACCACCAGCTCCTTGGTTTTGCTGATGTTGAGTGAGAGGTGGTTTTCCTGACAAAGGAAACGCCATGTTTTTAATACACAGCCGAGACATTACATCGTAAAACTATATGCATATAATAACGAGCCATGGATGACCCGAGCTCAAACAGACCTTGTCGTTGTCTTGATGTACAGCCACAAAGCCAAGAAGAACAAAATCTGTTTTGTCCTGTTGTTGCTTTATGAGGCCGTCTAAAAGTGCGGGCGGTTTTCGCTTTCTCCAGGGAGCTCGGGATCTTGTCTATATTTGATATAAACAAACTTCTTGAGCTGATGATAATAACGTGTGTGTGATTATTGAAGTGTCGACGTCTGATCCTTTCAGAAAAGAAAAGGACAAACGCGAGAGTGAAGCGCGAAAAAAAAGAAGCCCAACAAAACACAGGAGCAAATTGTTTCAGCTACCTGAATCACAAACAGACTGCCACATTCATCGCATTTTGGACTATTATGAACTCAGAATGACGAAATTACTTTCTAACAGAGGCTACATGTGCTGGTGAAGATTATAGACAGAGATGAGAGGTTTGCACTGACTGTAAGCTATGTTGCGTGTTGTTTTTGAACCCAAATAAGGACTAAATGTATGCTGTGTGTAGTTTTTCTGTAATTGGTAACATATCAGAGATAGTAAGGGTCTTTATGTGCTCATATATGTTGCATTTATTTATATATTTTATATAACTGCAGACGTTACAGTAGGCTATTTCGCACTGTCAAATCATGTTCATAGAAAGTTTAGTAATAAACATTTATACACAAGTATTTATATGTTTAAAGCATCTGTTTTGTGAGAAGTGCTTCTCATATGATTTGTGAAAAAAATGTACGGCTTTACTGTAGATATTTATTCGAGCGAGAATGACGTCGACTGAAACTCTGTCGTACACCACACCCACCAAAAGGTTACCCTTTGTAGTGGAAACGCAAACCTGATGAAGGTGATCCATACCAACCCGTATCGTACTGTACTGTACCAGTCAGTGGAAACGAGCCATTTGACGGGCTAGTAAAACAACAACAGGACACAGCAGATTTTGTTCTTCTTGGCTTTGTGGCTGTTCATCAAGACAAGAAGGTTTGTTTGAGCTCTGGTCGACCATGGCTCGTTATTATATGTATATATTATAACGGTGTAATGTCTCGGCTGTGTTTTTAAAAATAGCAGTTCCTTTGTTTTCATTCTCCTGCTTGTCCACGAGTGAGTGACGTATCTCTTTAAACCAATAGCGTTCAGCTGCGCGTCTAGCTCCGCCTTTTGGTACCTTTTTGGGGGTACCCTAAAAAGTGGTACGATACAGTACGGTTCGCTTTTTAATAATAAAATAACAAAACGGGAGGGTGGCGGGAGATGGGTCTGAAATACGGGAGAGTCTTGGGAAAAACGGGAGTGTTGGCAGGTATGACCGCAAGTATATTTCGAACCTGTCGGAATCACTGTGTCTTATTACACACAATTACTTATATTTGTCTTAATGTTTGCATTATGTATAACTACAGGATTTGTACAGATGTTGCAGACCTGAACACAATTTCCTGTTGTTTTTTTATGTTTGCAATCATCCCCCCCCCCCCCCCCCCCCCCCCCAAAAAAAGTCTGAATTGTGAAGAAAAAGTCAAAATCTTTTTCCTTTTTTCCTTTTTTTTTTTTTTTTTTTTTTTAAAATCCTCTTGTGGTAACAGGCTTCAATAGGACCTCCAGGCCAAGTAAACTACATTTCTGTTGTTCGCTTCAAAGTGTCTGACAGCATCCGAGATCAAACTTTCCCATGCACACTGGTCCAAAACAATTAACTGTTGGAGAAGCAGTGTTTGTGCATGGGCTGCTCCTCCTCCTCCTTGGTGGCACACGCGTGTCAGGATGGCTCTGAGCTGTCAGGTTATTCTCAGAAACATGGCTTTCGTCAGCTGCGCCGCTCAGACAGATGATATTCATCTCCAGCGCCCCAAAGCGCCATCCTCCAAATCTTACGCCAAAGCCTTTGAAGTCTCATCTTTCTCTAATTACTTGCATTGTCATGGTTATCACTCATTAGACTCAACCGGGCTTGATGAAGAGTTCAGTCTTTAACGCCTACAGTTCTTGCACTCATGTGGCTTTTACTGGATATGTGGCCCTTAACTGTCATCATCCCACCACCACTGACTAATCAATACCAACTATATTTTTTTAAATGGTCTAAGACTTCTGAATGCATATTTTACCACAATTTTTTTTCTTGTTATGTTATTTTGGAAGAGTAATAGATTAAAACACATTTAATGTCACCATACAACCTGTGGGACCTTTTAAGGTTACATTTTTTTAAACCGTGAAATTGTAGTCTAAACCTAAAGCAATCATGACTAACTAAATAATTTGAAAGCTTAATTTTGAATTTCCATATATGGTGACGGATTTTTCATAGATATTACTAAGCAACAGTTATTTATTAATTTGCTTAAAGGATAAAGCATTCGTAAATCATACTAAATTACTTTGCTACAGCAATCCACATGTAAAATTGAGATGTTTTTTAGAGGTTAAAATCAAATCAAATATCGCCAATCTGCCAATACTAATTTAAAGTTGTATGTTTACTTTACAAATAGTGTCAAAAGTATACAAAAACTCTTGACTCTTGTGTGGTCATCAATGTTAACTGAATGTCACCTGGTGGTCATGTTTGGAACTGCAGCCAATCAAAATTTGCAATTTTTGAAACAAACAATTTTTGAGATATCAACTTCAAATTTGGAATATATTTTGTTCAGATATTTAGCTTTGATTTTCCATCAATTACAGGCTACAACATGTTTTGCAAAATCCAATTTTTTTTAAAAACATTTTTTATTGTAGAAAAATCACTTGAAATTAACATGAAAATACACTTTTTTTTTTTTTAACATTTTAACTCTCCCCCCCTCCCTCCCCCAAAGCATCCAGATTCAGTTGAACAGGTAAATGTATTGTTATACATGGGCTAAGGCAAAGAAAAACATATACTGTATTCCTCATACAAAAATGCACATTTACAATCAATTCTCAATCAATTCTCCTTATTACTCCTTTAATTTGGCCTTGTAGATGATTCTTTCCAGTGCAATGTAATGTGTCAAATCTTTCAGCCAGTGGTCAATGGATGGCCTTTCTATATTCTTCCAATAGAGTGCTATCAAATGCCTTGCAATAACAAGACACATATCAATCGTTTTAGTTATGGTAATGACAAACTTACAGGAAATAAACCCAAAGCACATATTATATAATAATATATATAAACCTAAAGCCACACAACTTGATTTATTTAACTTTTTTTCACTTCATGCTCAAAAAGTTGGGGCAGCAGTTAAGGGGTTAATCTTAAAGGGGTAGTTCACCAAAAAATGAAAATGCCAAAATAAACATTGTAAACTTTGATTTCATACAGACATTTCAGTGGATTAACTTGCATAATAACTTGAAGAAATACAATATGGACTATCAAAATAAACACTGTAAAATTTGACTTCACGCGGACTATAAACCGGCCTCCCCGCTCTCCACCCCATCCGGCATAAACTTGCGTGAAATCCTTCCATTTGACCCTTCAAGGCCGCGTTCCAGCAGACCTGTCATCCAAAAGGCTCCTCAAATATTCCCATGTCGGAGAGGGTTGTCTTATCGGTGCAGAGGCTATTCCACAGTTCATGGGCCGTGTGACACTGTGTCTAAAGTTCTCATTTTCCTCTCGCCTAAAACACGGCAGCAGTGATGTCCCCTGTGGGCCCAGTCAGGGAAAAGCTGTCTGCTCCGAGGGCAGAGTCGACGCTCTTCCGAACCAACGCAACCCAGACGCGCGCCTGACTGAATGCACAATGAAGAGACACGTGTGAGAAAGACATACATGTCAGATATCCTGTGATGTTCGAAAACAAGCCTGCTCAATTGAACTGATTAACGCCAGTGTTTTAGGAAATGAAGACGTGACAGGAGATTCACTTAACGTCAAAAACCTCCTCGTTTGCATTGATGATGTGGAATTAAAGCTCATCCCTGACAAGATTCAACAGCTCAACTTCCTTGAGAGAGCACAGCGGGTGTCAGAAGTTGTGTGCAAAAGTATTCACCCCCAAGAGAAATCCCCAGCTAAGTTTTAGTGAAGTATAGACATTGTAATAAAGAGTTTTTAATGGTTAACACTTTAGTTTAAGTATACCAATTATCATTGTTAACTAGTGGCTTATTACCTAAGTATCATAGTATATTGACTATTTATTAGTACTTACACTCACTGGCCACTTTATTAGGTACACCTTAGTAGTACCAATTTGGACACCCTTTTGCCTTTAGAACTGCCTTAGTCTTTCGTGGCATAGATTCAACAAGGTACTGGAAATATTCCTCAGAGATTTTGGTCCATATTGACATGATAGCATCACACAGTTGCTGCAGATTTGTCGGCTGCACATCCATGATGCGAGTCTCTTTTTCCACAACATCCCAAATGTGCTCTATTGGATTGAGAACTGGTGACTGTGGAGGCCTTTTGAGTACAGTCAACTCATCATGTTCAAGAAACCAGTCTGAGATGATTTACGCTTTGACATGGTGCATTATCGTGCCCGAAGTGGTTATCAAAAGATGGGTACACTGTGGTCATAAAGGAATGGGCATAGTCAGCAACAATACTTAGGTAGGCTGTGGCGTTGACACAATGCTCAGTTGGTACTAATGGGCCCAAAGTGTGCCAAGAAAATATCCCCCACACCATTACACCACCACCACCAGTCTGATCCATTGATGCAAGGCAGGATAGATCCATACTTTCATGTTGTTGACGCCAATTTCTAACCCTACCATCCGAATGTCGCAGCGGAAATCGAGACTCATCAGACCAGGCAACGTTTTTCCAATTTTCTATTGTCCAATTTTGGTGGGCCTGTGTGAATTGTAGCCTCGGTTTTCTGTTCTTAGCTGACAGGAGTGGCAATCGGTGTGGTCTTCTGCTGCTGTAGCCCATCCGCCTCAAGGTTGGACGTGTTGTGCATTCAGAGATGCTCTTCTGTATACCTCGGTTGTATCGAGTGTTTTTTTTTGAGTTACTGTTGCAATTTAGCTGGAACCAGTCTGGCCATTCTCCTCTGACCTCTGGCATCAACAAGGCATTTGCACCCACAGAACTGCCACTCACTGGATATTTTCTCTTTTTCGGACCATTCTCTGTAAACCCTAGAGATGTAAATCAGCAGTTTCTGAAATACTCAGACCAGCCCTTCTGGCATTAACAAGCATGCCAAGTTCAAAGTTCATTTAAATCACCTTTCTTCCATATTCTGATGCTCTGTTTGAACTGCAGTAGATCGTCTTGACCGTGTCTACATGCGTAAATGCTTTGAGTTGCTGCCATGTGATTGGCTGATTAGAAATTTGCGTTAATGAGCAGTTGGACAGGTGTTCCTAATAAAGTGGCCAGTGAGTGTATAAAATACATATCTTATTCTTCATCCCTAATCCTACCCAATAACTAAACCCAACTACTTCCTTAATAACTAGTAAATAATATTAATTAGCAGCAAATTACGAGTGTATTGATGTAAAAGTCATAGTTATTTTTTTTAATGTGAGAATTGTACATTAAATAAAGTGTAACCAATATTTGTTGGAAAAATGTTTATATTTATTTTATTAACACCTGAATATTTTATTTAAATTGTCAAATATAATATTGTAATTCAGAGTATTTTTTTATTTGGAAATTTTTTTAAAAAGTGGGTCATATTGTGACTAAAAATCTGTTATTTCACCCAATATTGATTTCTTAAAACACTGAAAATCATATCACTTTTTTAAATACAATATAGAAAGTAACAAAACACAATGTAAAAAAAATTAATAAATTAAATAATAGCAATAGCGATAAAGTAATAATGTAAACAATATTAGTAACAAAATTAACACAATTCAGGGAGGGTAAAATATACACTTAATAGTCAAACTCAGATTTAATATTATTTGATACAATGTTCTTAGTCTGAAGAGGAGACTGTGAGAGAAAGTTACTGGTTATTAAATCAGAAAATGCGTACCTTGCAGATTAAAACCAAGTGGCAATTATTTTATGCTTCTACAAAATCTGGATAAAGTAACCCTATATATTTAGTCCAGATACTTCTGAAAACATTTATTTGAAGTTGAAGGGAAAATGTAATTTTTTCCACAACATAAATGTCGTATACAATTTCCAGCCACTCTTGGATTGTAGGGGTTTCAGGAAGTAACCAATGCCTTGTGATTGCTTTTTTGGCCACACTTATCAATATGTAAAATAGATATTTTTCAGGCCTACTTGCCTGGATGTCAGACATTTAAAAAAGCACTAATAATATTAATATTAAGTATTCTTTCCATTACTGTACGTCCACCGAGAAATGTCACTGGACACTCCCAAAATATATGCCAGTGGTTGTATAAATGTTTTATTATTATTATTATTATTTTTACTATTGAACATTTTCGAAAACCTGGGAACTTTTTTTATTTTTATTTTTTATTTTATATATATAAAAAAGGCTCTAAATGACAATATTTTCATTTTAGATATGGACAAAATTCCATCAGTACTCTCCAAAAAATAAAAAACGCTGGGTTGTCATAACCCAATGTTGAGTCAAATATGTTCTGTACAAACTCAACACTGGTATAATAACTGGTATAATGGGACACCTTTTACCCAATATCCTTATGTTGACCCAACAGTGTATTACAACAACCCAGCATTGTTCTTTTATTGTTTACAGATTAAAACAAACTCAAAAGAATGTGTTTCACTCAAACACATAGACCCGACACGAGATTTACTTAATGTCAAAAATCCCTTTCAGTTGAGTTCTGACAAGATTGAAAAGCTCCCTCGAGAGAGCATGTCAGAAGTTGTGTGCAGAAGTATTCATCCCTGAGAGAAATCCCTTCGCATTCTCAGCTGAGCTTCATTAAAGTGTAGACTTTGCAGAACAGAGATCTGAAATGATGAGAAATGTTTGCATTCACACTGACACTTGTTTGCAGATTAGTTTGTGATATTGTCAAGATCTCTTGCTTTAATTGGGTCTCTTGTCAAAAGGACTATTTGAGAAGCAGACAATGTAAGAAAAATGTAAGCTGGTGTTTACATGGAATCTTTTTATCAGCTTACAAAATAATAATAGTGCTGCAGCATGTTTCCCATATGTATTATAGGACCCAAAATAATCTGCTTGCACCATATCCTCCTAACAACAAAGTGGCGCGGTGACGCCGTTAAAACTGCGACGGCGACGCGCAATAAAGTTTCTAATTTCGCGCCATCGCGGCAAAACAACAGCATAAACTACAAAGCCAACGATCCCCTCAGGTAAGTATTTGTGCATTATTCAATGTTAAATGCTTCCAATGTGAGTTTGAATCCCATTTTACTTGACATTTATCGTCATACTATTGAAACCAGCGGCAGATAGTTTACCTCAGATCTTGAAAATAACAATAGTAGGTTGAAAATGAAAGTCAGTCACTTTTTATGGGAAATCTTTTGTGACAAAACTAAAATATTATATATTATGCTATATATTGGTGCAGTCGACTTATGAAACCTTATGTAGGCTATAAATCATATTATTATGGATCTTGTGAGTGAAATTTGTATGGGTTGAGACTTGGACTCAAATGTCAGTTTTATTTTATCAAGGTCTGATAACATTTCTTCCATATGTCAAATGAACATGTTATCATTTAAAGCATTTATTGTATTCCCAATAACAAAATATTATTTGTTGTGATTAAAAACTAGGGTTATTCCAACCACCAAATAGCCTATTGATTTCTTAGTTACAGCATTGGTATTGTGTTTTGACAAAGAATATAAAACTGTCTGAAAACATGGCAACATTTTTTTGCATAAAATAACAAAAATGTTATTACAGAGAATCCCGATATTGATCCGACCTCCATATTTTCTAACAAACTATGTGCTTTATTCAATGTTAAATGACTCCAGTGTGAGTTTGAACACCATTGTTCATACTATTGAAACCAGCAGCAGATAGTTTACCTCAGATCTTGAAAAAAAAAAACAATAGCAAACAGTTTGAAAATGAAAGTCATTCACTTTCTTATAGGAATTCTTGTGATACTAGAATACTAAAATACTACATTATACTATATATTGGTGCAGTTGACTTATGACCCTATGTATAAATCATATTATGGATCAACTGTTGACTGTTTAAGGTTATATATGCCTAAGGTTTATCAAGGTAATTCAAAGCATTTATTTCTTTTGTATTTTAGAAAATGACCAGATTGATCAGAATAACAAATTATCAGTTGTGATTGAAAATCAGGGTTATTCCAACCACCAAATAGCCTAATGATTTCTTAAAGTTTTAGCATTGCAATTGTTTTGGCAAATAATCATAAAATATCTGAAAACGTGCCAACATTTTTTTTTTATTTTATGCAAAAAAGGTATCACAGAGAATCTCGATATTAATCCAACCACCCAATTTTGATTATGTGCTCTATTCAATGTTAAATGATTCCAATGCGAGTTTGAACACAATTGTATGTGACATTTATTGCCATACTATTGAAACCAGCAGCGGATAGTTTACCTCAGATCTTGAAAACAACAATAGCAAACGGCTTGAAAATGAAAGTCAGTTACTTTTTTATAGGAAATCTTTTGTGACACTAGAATACTAAAAATACTATATATTATGCTATTTATTGGTGCAGTCGACTGACAAAACCTTATGTAGGTTATAAATCATATTATTATGGATCTTGTTAAAATATTATTAACTGTATAGATATATATGTATAGGTTGAAGACTTGGAGTCGAATATTAATTTTATTCTATCAAGGTCTGATAACATTTCTTCTGAATTTCAAATAAACATGTTATCATTTATTTGTATTTCAGAAAATGACAATTGATCAGGATAACAAATTAATATTTGTTGTGTTTATAATCAGGTTTATTCCAACCACCAAATAGCCTATTGATTTCTTAGTTTCAGCATTGCTATTGTGTTTTGACAAAGAATATAAAAATGTCTGAATACATGGCAACATTTTTGTTATTTTATGTAAAAACAAGGTATCACAGAGAATCCTGATATCAATCCAACCACCAAATTTTGATTTTCTAACATATTATGTTCTTTATTCAATGTTAAATGACTCCAGTGTGAGTTTGAATATCATTATACATGACATTTATTGCCATACTATTGAAAAAAGCAAAATGTTTAAAAATGAAAGAACTGAGTCCCTCAGTTAAATTGGTTTAGTATGTATTAATTAGATTATAACCCTTACCATTTTGTTGAGAGTGAAGTGGCTGATATTTAAATAAATGCAGGGCTCAAAATTGCGACCGTTTTGGTCGCATATGCACCCAAAATTTTATCTTTGCGACCTCAAACTATATTTGGGAGCATTTGTGCGAGTGCATAAAATTAATGTTGTGCGACCAGTTTTCACAGCCAAATGTTCACCACATGCGTGAAATTAGGAGGCATTCACGCATTAAGCATCTTTGCACCTAAAAACACCAAACGCAGTGCTCAGGAATGGTTTAAAACTGTTGACATGTCAACTTGCTGCAGTAAACATAGCCCGCAATGCTTGTCCCGCCTTTAAGCTCTTATTGACCCACTGCGCTAGAACAGAACGCAAATGGATTGGTTAATATCAGCTGTCAATCACTCAGTTCTGATGACAGGGAGCTACAGCCGTGAAAATCTAAAGGTCTGGATCCGAGAGAATGAAAACAACACTGGCAGTTTTAGTTTTAGAAACCACCTAAAGTTACAAATAATGGCAGATCTGATCAGTGATCATGTGCTGAATGTCAATCCAGCATTTACACTTTTCGAAGACTGGATAAAAGACTTCCAGTGTTTAAAGTCTATGAAAATGACTAAATCTATTCACCATAAAGCCGGTGAGACGGAGTTTTCAGGTAACAGTGTTTGCCACTGAATCTATACATTAAGCACGAGATGTTTTAACGTTATTTAATCTTTCATTTAATTGTCACGATGCTGTCAGTCGTGCGACTGACACCGCGTTCATCATCGCTAAAGAGCATGCATTCACTGAGATGAAACTCCTCATGTAAAGACCGTTATTGCTATTAAGATGACATATATGCAAATAATAAGTTATATGTCAATATCATCTGTGCAATATCAGACAGCACCTGTGAGAACAGCACAGTTATCATTGTTAATTCAGTTAATCTCATTCACGTCAAGAAGTGCGTGCAGGGCCGGTGAGCTCATGCAGATTTTTGCTTATTTGTTAGTTGTGATTAGAGTGTTAATATATAATAGAATCTGTTAATATAAAATGTGTAATAACGGTAATAACATTATTTTTGGTGGGTGCGACTAAATATTTGAAGTTAGGAGCACCAGTGCTACCAAGAAAAAAGGTTAATTGTGAGCCCTGAAATGGCTATCGTATTTAAATGTTTCTAATGTGTATTTAGGACATGGTATTAAATCTTGAATAACTGCATTTGCATGTTATTTTAACACAAGTCCCGCCCATTTTGTGGCTTGTATACATCAATCACTAAAGGCGAATCTCAAAGTAGTTTTTTTTTTCTTGCCTCTGCTTGTCATTGGCAGCATCAGACCCAAAGCCTGTTTTCAGCAGACATGAAAATCAATGCGAAAAGTTGCATCTCTCCCTCTTACTCACCTGACAGTGCATCATCACATCGCGGCCTCCATAAATAGCTCTTTTCATTTAGAGCTGGTGGAACGAAAGGAAGAAAAAAAGAGAACATCTGCACCTCCTAAATCCAGCACTGCAGAAGACAGATCTCCAGCTTTAAGTATTTATCACAGAGAATCCCGATATGAAGCAATTCCAACAAATAGCTCCCTATGTTATGCCAAATTATGCCTGCCAGTGTGGTAAAAAAACCACAGATGTATATCCCTTTACTCCAGATCAGCCACTTTCATTCCTTTTATATATTTCCTCATATTTTCCCCTCATATTAATAGACTTCAACATGGATTGAAAAGCGCAGCTCCATTGAGAGAGCATGGCGTGTGTCGATACCTCCACCCACCCCCTTCCCTAAAGCCAACTAATAGTATTTTTAAAAGCACTGATTGACCTGTGCCCAGTAATAGTGTTTTCAAAAGCAATCCAGAAAAAGAAAAGCCCTTGCAGCAGCCTGATATTTACCAGATTTTACCACATTCTCACCCTATTTTTAGGCTTTTGTTTTGTCCTACCTGCTCTCTGGAGCTGTTCTTCACCAGACTCAAATGCCGTCATCACGGTCAAATCCGCTTCGTGTCTCAAGTCCGCCGACGTACGCGGCGAGCTATGTGGACAAATTGGTAACAGCTGGAAAGCTGTCCATATGGAGGTAAATGGTCAACAGGTAGGCGCGAAAAGAAACGGCATCATACCGTCCCGTAGCGTTCATTTTAAAGACGGAATGCAGCCATATGTACCTCTGGCTAAATAATTTGCAATCTCCAGAAATGTATAAAGGGCTATGCTTTCAGAATGAGCCTATGTTGGAAGATACAGCATTGCTTTTGAGTTGTTTATGAATGATAATAAAAATGTCTGAAAACATGGCAGCATTTGTTATTGTATACGAAAAAAGAAGTAAAATATGAGCGCAAAAAGTATCTCCGTGAATCCCGATACGAAGTGATTCCAGCAAATAGCTCCTCACGTTATACCAGATTACACCTGCCAGTGTGGTAAAAACCCACTAACACATCACGGATTCCCCTTTTACTCCAGATCAGCCACTTTCGCTCCTTTATTCACCTCCTGCGCAGATTTTTATATATAAACTCGCCCTCCCTCTTTAGTTTTTTATATATTTCCCCAACGTTAATAGCATTTAACATAGTACAGTGCTGCTCTGGTAACAAAGAGAGGCTTCCTCGAGCCATTAATCACGATGACAAGTCCTTTGTTGTCAGTTAGCAGCTGTGCGCGGAGGAACATTACTCTTCTATTCTGGCCCGCGGTGAGAGTCGGGCCGCTCTGCTCCTCTTTTCATGAGGAATCGGAAACTGGAGGGTCCAAACCCTGCTCGCTTATCAGCTGCTAATTGAACTCCCAGCTGTTAAGAAAATGGTCCCTGTGTGTATTTTCAGCCGAGTTCTGGCAGATATCGCAGCCTGGAGTGAACTCGGGGATGTCTGCCAGCCACGCTAGTTTCGAAAGGTTAATAATTTGTTTTTGATGAAGGATGATGGCCAACTTTGAGTCGCATGAAACGGTATTTTAAATGACCGGCCCTTTGAGGATTCCCTGTGTGTGTTAGCTTGTCTGTTTCATTTATAGCTTGTTTAGATGTGCCGATAGTTATAGCTGTAGCTACACAGAAACTACCTGTTAAACAGCTGTTATTTACTCGCTTGTTGACTCGTCACTTCAAGCTTTAATGAACAGTTTAGGGTATTTACAAGACAGCAGTGTGCTAAAAATAGAAAAAGATTTGTTAACTGTGTTTGAACAACTATGTTGTTCAAAATGATCTCATTCACATGGATTTGCAACCAAAAAATTGGTAGTTGACGATGTGATTTTGTAAAGACAAGTTATGCACCATGCAGACATACTCTACTGTAGTCCATTATTGGGTTTTGAGTTGTCAAATACATGCACATGCCAAAACAATACTTGTAGTTTACACAGAAACCAAATTGGTAAAATATTCAAAATTTCAACCATCAAACATTGATAAGTAGATAATAAAATAACCATTTATGCATTCAGTGCTATTTATGCATTAATCATGGGAATACATTTTATATATATTATAAAAATTAAATAGTTACCAGGTTTTTCAAATTGCATTACGACAAGTATTGTACAATTTTTTTCAAACAAGGTTTACAGTCTTTTTGTTGGCTGATTGTAAAAGGCTGTGTCCACTTTTGGTGATTGGAAGTATGCAAATGCAAATTTGGAACAACATAATTTTGCTTGTTGATGATTATCCAGGCCTTGTACAGTTCCGTCTTCTTGCCTTGTCTTTGGCTAGGCAGAACCTCGGTTTTTAGCACTACAAAGTTTTGAATCTGGTAATCATGGAAAATTATTTCTTGCACATGACCACACAGAACAAAATTGTTGGCATCCAAAGACTTGTAGGCCTTTAACTTCTCTCTTGTAAAATCACTTGGAGTTTCAAAGAGATGGTTGTATATTCGGGCTGGATGCTTGGCCATTTCATCTTATCCAATATCCATTGGGAGGATGCTATCGCAAATGTACCTGTCAGTCGAACTCCGCTCACTTTAAAGTTAATTTTGACGAATAATTGTGCTTATCACAGTGACGAGCTGTTATAATACGCTGAAAGCATTATGTAAATATTATATATAATATGTAATCAACATGTATCAATATAACTTATCTCTAATACAACAACAAATTCTGTACCGCATCGGATGTCATTCCATCGCTGTAAATGCTAGTGCTCCCTTTTTTTTTTCTGCAACCTCAATGCGTGGGCATCCTGAATGTTTACAAACTGGTAATTCGCCTATAAAATCAAATGTAAGGTCTCTTCAGGCCCAATTTTGATTGAAAGTGACACATTGTTTTTGTGTCTCTCTTTAAATGCAAATGAGCTGTTCTTCCTCACTCTTTTTCCAGAAGAGCTTTACATCTTGACCCCCCTAATTAACGCTTGATCCCCCCTGAAGGATGTCAAAACGAGGTATATGGGGGTCAGCCTTTTAATAGTGAGAAACTATACTTTTATACTTAACTGTATTTTAAATAATAATGTTAATGATTAAAATAACGGATAATATAAATATACATTTGACCACGCTTATACAGTAATGGGTAATACCACTGTGAATCCATAATCACGCCAATTGGTCTATGTGAGAGAAAAAAAACCATTAAACAGTCTGAAACCAGCAGATCTAGACCACCGATAGGCATGGTAAGTGTTCACAAGACACCTTTAGGTAAATTGGTGTTAGTATTAACATATAGCCTAAAATACAGTAAAATTAGATGCATAGTTTGACCTCCAGTAACCTCTGAAATAACTAATCAGGGGATACTGTAGGCCAGACACTAAATATCCCTCAAAACACTGAACACTTAAATACATTTTATTAATACATTAGATGTAAATTAAATAAATGCAAAAATGACTGAATCTTGTATTACACAAACTACAGTAACATTACCAAAAAAGTTGACCCCCCTGATCGTCAATATATAATTCGCCCACTGTATATATACTGTATGTGGTGAAAAAATCAAATGTGTATCAGTATATTAGCCCTGTGAATCAACCAGGAAATTATTTAAATTCATTATACTTTGACATTTTCAATCCAAGTCTGGCACACATCAAGCCAATGTCAAAAAACTAGCTGCTACAAAAACAGCTGTGTTGTCACCTTTCCTCGACTACGTCTGGTCCCTTCTGGAACAAAAAAAATTGCAAGAACACACCATACAGACAATAGCCAGCTGGAATGAGAATGAAAGAATGAAACTTTATATACCCGCACACTCTCAGAAATAAAGGGACAGGAACTGTCACTGGGGCAGTACCTTTTCAAGAAGTACAAATTTGTACCTGAATGGTTCATAATGGTACCTCAAACGTTCTTTTTAGGTACATTTATGCACTAATATGCCCCTTTGAGGTACCAATGTGAATTCTCTGGGTACAAATATGTGTCTTTTGAAAAGTTTCAGCTCAATATTCTGTATCTTAGATTCTTACTACTAAAATGCAGTGAGTGTAAGTTAAAAAAGGAATGGAAAATATATTAACTTTATTCAAATTTGTTTAGAAATATTCAGAAATTAAACACTATTTTTTCTCTAGAGCAAACAGTAGTGAGTCATGGTGTTAGTTATCTCCTGGTGCCTTTGTGATGTTTTTTCATAAGGTGTAACAGCCACAAACAACTTTGAAATTGTTCTTTGCTGTTGCTTGCTACTACAGTAGATTGACTATCACTGGCAATATTTTTAGTTGACTTTTTAGCAAGACACCCCTCATATAGCCACCTGTGGTGCTTTTTTAGGTGCTAGTTGTTGTATTGTATTGTGCTGTGGGCACAATTCTGCGAAAGCTTTTACAAATTACCTGTTTTTATTCTGTGTCTGTGACTTTGATACCAAAATATTCCCATATTACCAACATGCTGTTTTTCTTTTATATTTGTCTATTAATACTTCTGAAGCGACAGACGCCATCATCCCACTTGTCCGGGCTTTCCTGTTTGTTTTATTGTAGCCGTTCCGCATAGTTTGGTTGCGCAATTCTAATTGGGCAGAATGAAAGTGTGCTCACTCAATTGGCTAGTAAGACTGTCACACACAGACGACAGTCAAGCATTTTCTGTGGGCGGATGAAATTATATAATACATATTTATTTCCTATCGCAGCCTCTTGCGATTAGCTAATCGCAACGCTTCAAATCACAATCGATTTTGATTAATTGCACAGCCCTACTAAAAAGGCAAACAAACAAACCAGTTTCACACAACATAATTAAAAGGACATTAAATAAACAAAAGACTATACAAACAATATTTCCTTTACCATGTTCACCTGATAACCAGCAGTAGAAAAATTAGGAACATTTAACATGTGTCTGCATTAATGCATACCTGCCAACACTCCCGTTTTTCCCTGGTGTCTACCGTATTTCAGACCCATCTCCTGCCACCCTCCCGTTTTATTATTTCTCCTGGAAAACACCTGTAGTTTTACCCCACCCCCGATTCTCAGCTTTTTGGTACAGTCTGTAACACCGCTGGGTCGCCAACTTTGATGTAGGATCCGATTGCAGTGGCCGCCCAAAACCCGGTTCATAGTACAGTTACAAACACCACAGTACAGTTACTAACCCGGTTCTCAGCTGTGTTATTCAGACAAACACCCCCCCACCCCCCATACTGTCCTATGCTGTCTATGCCAACTTTCACAGGTTAAATTAATCAGGGAGGATGATATGACCTCCACCTCAAACAACCCAACTGGAAACAAAAAAGGTATAAAATAAACATACACTAATACACATTTAAATAATGAAATATGAACAACAACAAACATAAACAAAATACATGCAGACCGATTAGTGTCAGCTACACTTTTGTATTAGTGTCAGCTAC
Source organism: Danio kyathit (assembly GCA_903798195.1). Taxonomy (NCBI): domain Eukaryota; kingdom Metazoa; phylum Chordata; class Actinopteri; order Cypriniformes; family Danionidae; genus Danio; species Danio kyathit. The sequence continues at coordinate 45,146,885 of LR812529.1, forward strand.
ACTTTTGTACCTTTAAGGTACTATGAGGTACCCACTTGTACTTTTAGGTAGCTTTAAAGACCTCTTGGGAACAAAAGTTCCTTTTGAAAATGGTATTGCCCCAGTGACAGATTTTGTGTTTTTATTTTATAGAGTACAGAACTACAATGGAGGTGTTTCCAAAAATGCTTTAAAAGCATTTTTTAAAAAGCATTTAAAAGCCAAATCCGGCCCGCTGAGCCGTTCAATCTGGATTCCAAAATTGTGAGGATCAAAAAGAAAATAATGGTCCACACTATTAAAGCAACAAAAAATAACAACAACTGAGTCTCTTGTCAGAATAACCACCATTTATGACTATATTTAGGCTACACTCCGAAATGAGGACAGACTAAGACCATGCGGCGTTAAGCATTTATTGTTTCAAACAGGTTTTAGCGTAAGTGAAGAGCGGGTGGGGTGTACTGCGACGTGTGTGTGATGAAGAGCAAGGAGGGATGCGGTGGAGAGAGGTGCGCAAAGTATTTGAGGAGCGGGAGGAAGACGCGCAATTTCTGGGAGATTATGACTCGTTTGCGGGCAACCGGGAGTCTCTATGCATTTGCGGGACACTCACAGAACTTCCGGGAGACTTGAGATGTCTGCCTCAGGACTAAAAAAAGGAGGAAAAACTATCTGGCATGGTAAATAAATAACCTGGTACCAGAACAAAACAGGTCACAAATAATGTTCGCACATCAAATGAAACGTTAAGTGGGCTTGAATTCAAATCACAATGCTGAAACGGGCTACTCACAGTGCTTAATCAATGGCTAAAGTTACATTTCCCCTTGTTGACTTGGCCTAATTGAGTTGAAGCAAAATATCTATCACTCCTAGTGGTTGACTGTGGTATAGGTGATGGGAGCCTGAATCAAATGCCTTCAGTTTTGTAATGAAATTGAAAAAGTATAAACATTAAACATAATGTCAAGCCAAAATGAGTTTTTTATTTGATTTTCTTCTTGGGGGTCCGGCCCTCAAGGAGACTGTCCGGTAAAACTCTGGCCCTCTGACAAATATAGTTGATGACCCCTGCACTAAAGGAAGCCTAACGTGTGAAGAAAAGCATAACATGACCCCTTTAATATATTTCAATAATTCAAGTAAGCTACTGAATAATTTAAAACAGAATTTCATGACTAGACAGAAACATTTTCAGACGGTCATTGTTCTCAGTTTTCCACTATATACTGTATATTGGCTGCTGTAGCAGAAGTAAACTTTTAGACCATAACTACAGTAGCCTATAGACAGCTGTTTTTTTTTTTACAAAAAAGTAAAGCAAACACTACCTACTTTACGGTGAACTCAAATTGACCGCCGAGCGTTTTCCCCATCAACTGCTGCACTCTAATTGGCCGTGACATGCGGTTAGCGCTCCAGGTTTTCCTCCCTTCCCACCATCAACCCGACATGAAGAAGAGCCCATAATGCGCAACAAAGCAACAAAAGCAGCACGGCTATGTATAAACATGACTCATATTTGTCGTAACCACTGTTGTTGTGTAGATTAGAGGCTGTGAAAAGCACCATGCGGCATTAGCCTGCTACGCGCTAACTGCTGTCGTAGAGCCAAAAGCCCGGAGTCAATGCGCGTCTCTGGAGTTTGTTTGGAGCCGAGCGCCTCCAGATGAACTTTCCTTCACCCTGCCTCCCACAAACCGCTGCGACTGCCATCAGCTCGCTTACAGGCCTCCTCTGAAAGTGACAAAAAGCCTCTGCTGTGTGGTGACGGGCCTTGTTCTGTCTCTCTCCTTGTCCACCCCCATTTCACATTCCCACTGTTTCTCTCTCAAGAATGGGAAGCATAAGTGTGTGTCTGTGTGTGTTTGTGTGTGTAAGACAGCGAGGGAGAATGAGAGAGAGAGTTGGGTGTCTACAGTTTGTAAGCTCAGTAATAATTCCTTCACTAATGAAGTCCTTTACTAATAATTTATTTTTTGTTATTTAGTTGGGGCTCAGTGATTAGCACTGTCGCCTCACAGCAAGAAGGTCGCTGGTTCGAGTCCCGGCTGGGCCAGTTGGCATTTCTGTGTGGAGTTTGCATGTTCTCCCCGTGTTGGTGTGGGTTTCCTCTGGGTGCTTCGGTTTCCCTGACAATCCAAAGACATGCGCTATAGGTGAATTGAATAAGCTAAATTGGCCGTAGTGTATGAGTGTGTGTGTGTGTGTGTGTGTGTGTGTGTGTGTGTGTGTGTGTGTGTGTGTGTGTGAATAAGTGTATATGGGTGTTTCCCAGTACTGGGTTGCGGCTGGAAGGGCATCTGCTGCATGTGTAAAACATATGCCAGAATAGTTGGTGGTTCATTCTGCTGTGGTGACCTCTGAAATAGAGACTAAACTGAAGGAAAACGAATGACTGAATTAATATATTTAGTTATTTTTACTTATTCAATTTTTTGGGGGGCATATTATCTGCATTATGGGGTAAATGGGTAAAACGTAGAGGGTACTGAGGTTTGCTGTGGCTGCTTCGTGAATAATCTGCCCTATGAGATAAGATTTGCACCATCACTATCTATATTTAAATTACTTTTAAAAACGTACCTGTTTAGTTTGGCCTATTAATATTATACTAATAGTTTTGTCGATTACATTGTTTCATAATATACAGTTGAAGTCAGAATTATTAGCCCCTCTGTTTATTTTTTTCCTCAATTTCTGTTTAACAGAGAGAAGATTTTTGTAACTCATTTCTAATAGCTGATTTATTTTATCTTTGCCATGATGACAGTAAATAATATTTGACTAGATATTTTTCAAGACACTTCTATATAGCTTAAAGTAACATTTAAAGGCTTAACTAGGTTAATTAGGTTAACTAGGCAGGTTAGGGTAATTAGGCAAGTTATTGTATAATGATGGTTTGTTCTGTAGACTATCGAAAAATATATAGCTTAAAGGGGCTAATAATTTTGACTTTAAAATGGTTTTTACAAAATTAAGAACTGCTTTTATTCCAGCCAAAATAAAACAAATAAGACTTTCTCCAGAAGAAAAAATATTATCAGACATACTGTGAAAATTTTCTTGCTCTGTTAAACATCATTTGGAAAATATTTAAAAAAAATCAAATGGGGCTAATAATTCTGACTTCAACTGTATATCTGTTGTTTCTCTTAGTTTTATTTCTGTTATTTCTGTTTTTAGATTAAATCAAATGTTTACATTTATTATTAAGGTAAGTTTTTTTAAATGGTTAAATTAAGTTAAATGATGTAAGATAAATTTTTGGTGTCTCCAGAATGTACCTGTTAAGTTTCAGCTCAAAATACCCATCAGATAATTTATTATAGCCTCCAGAATTTGCCCATTTTGGTGTCTGACTACAGTTTAGCTGTTTTTGTAGCCTGTGGCTTTAAATGCAAATGAGCTGCTTCTCCCTGCCCACTTTTCCCACGTGCGTGTTTGCTTTTCCCGGCGTTACATCAGATAAACAGCAGTCAGTGACAGAGACCGATGAAGCTGAAATAAGGTCATTAGTCAAAAATACCAAGTAAGTTTATTTCATGTATTTGTGGTGGAGTCTGTTCAAGCCTTTCTGAAATAATGAGTCACACACAAATGACATATACACACACATATTTACGTTTACTGACACCATGCTGCCATGGTGATTATATCTGTCTTTATAAAAAGCAAGCTCTGTTTTAAAAACTTTTTAACTTATAAAACTTGATGTATGATATTTTAATCCCAGTTTCTTTGCGAAAAATGTTCTGTGGACATGTGTATACATGTTATTTTAGAAACATGGTGCCTGTCAATCAATTCGGTGGGCAGGGAGACCGCGCTCTTACGTCATGTTGGAGTGGGCCTTGAAATCACTGGGATTTGGGTCCTATTTTAACATCAGGAAATTTAAATAAAGAGACTTGTTGGGTGTATATCACTCCAATATGATAGTGGACACACTATACCTATACACACAGTTCTGTCCAAACAGCTTACAAAAGTAGATCTTCATCATATAGGTGCCCTTTAAATTAATTTAGTTTTAACCAAATTTGATGTTTTTGTTAAGTCAGGGGGTGTTGTGATTACTGCTCTAAAATAAATTCTTTTTAAACGTCTGGGTAAAAAATAATAGTTTTTCCCCTTTGAACACAATATATTTTATTTTGAAAAACATTTAAAATATTTTGTTACAGTAAACATGTCAGGCTAAATAATTCAAATGAATCATTGACTTCTGCTATCTTCATTCAATTTAAAACGGCATCTTTGTATATCTATTCTGCTAGAAATACTGAAGTCCTAAAAAACAAAACAAACGTTAATAAAAAGCCATACACATACCTTAGGAACGGTATAGCAGAAAATTCTGACGGTTTGATAAAATTGACTTTTCAAACCACGGTATACCTTGAAAACGGTTATCGTCCTATGCCTAGTGCATATACATTAGATTAGTCAGTACTAAAGCCAAATCTGGAGCTTATCTAACAAAATAACTTGCGATAACGGTCCAAAAACTAGTACAGCCAAATTTATATGTGACAGAAAAATACAAAATACGCATTTAAAAAGAGGAAAAATCAAGAGAAGCAAAAAAATGTAAAAGTTTAGTTGAAATTTTGTAGGTTGTAATTCATTTTTTTTGCAATATTTTGCTTGAATTTAGTTGTATTATCTTTTAATTTCTAAATATGTTTGGTGACTAAAATATTATTTTAATAAATATATCTGTTTAATAAGTTTTGTTTAAATGCACCAAAATACATATTCACTGAGAAATTGATACAAATATTCATTTTTAAAATGGGTGTACTAAATTATGCTGAGCACTTTATAATTTAATACATATATATCTGAAATGATGGTAATCAAATAGACAGAAAACCTTAACAGTTTAAAAATGTTAAAGATTCATTTCTTTGGTTGTTGGGAAAAAAAAACTGGGTTAAAATATGGTGATAAAAAGACTTTTCTGTGGAAGCCCAAGTGTGTGTGTGTGTGTGTGTGTGTTTAAGACAGCGAGGGAGAATGAGAGAGAGCAGGGTGTCTCTGTCAGCTCAGCAGAAATCCCTCCCTAATGAAGTCCTTCCTGTCACCTATAGCGTCTGTTTACTTTGTTCTTCCTTTATTTTGCATAATATATGTGCATATAGGCTTGTTTGAGTGCGATCTTGTGTCTCGGCTCAGCTCTAGCCATATGTGACTGAGATAACAAGTTCCGCAAATTAATGATGCTGTCGTAAACATATTTTTGGAGCCATGTTAGGTTCATTTCGTATTTAAGCGTTTTGGATTTCTGAATGTTGCAATTTTAATAATAAATATTTTTGGGGATTTTAAGGTTGGTTGGTGCTTGATTTGAGCAATTATGATAATGACTTTTAGTGTTACGAATGTGAAGTGTTTAATTTAAGCCATATCTAGAGACCAAGCAGTGATTGAAAGGATTTGATATGGACAACATTGCAAAAAAAAAAAAAAAATAGAAAATGTATTGAATGCTTTAAATTTTCTTTTTATAGGGACCAATTCATAATTATTAAGCATATGCTGACAACAGTTTGTACCTTTAAATGCCATGGGTACTGTTAAAATTGTTTGGGATTTGGTTTTATTACTTAATATTATTATTTCCTTTAAAATTATGTTATATTAGCAATCAAAAGGCACATTTAATTAATTGAAATAATGAAACGTGTAATATAACTGCAATTTCATAAAACATAAATAGAAAAAGTCAGGGTTTGTTTGGAGCCTAAAATAATTGACTTTATATTTTTCTCAAATTCTCTTTCATTTTCCTCAATTTTTAGATTTTAATGGTTTCATTTTAATGAGCATAAAATGCAATTAGCTACTTTGCTTTAAAAAAAAAAAGTGAGACAACCTATTGTAATTTGCAACCGTTACGTTAATATATTTTTTTTATAATTGTGCATATACTTCATTTACTTAATTTTAAGTTTACCTGTTTTACTTACTTTATTAAGTAGTCAACTAATCGCTTTAAAAGCAATGAGTTCACTCACATTTTAAATAAACTAATCACTTTAAAAGCAACGGGTTTTTGAACTATTATAATTTATTATTTACACTTTTAAAGTAATGTTAATTAATTGTTAAAGTAATGATTTTACTCATTTTTAAAACTGGAGTCAACTAATCGCTTTAAAAGCAATGAGTTCACTCACATTTTAAATCAACTAATCACTTTAAAAGCAACGGGTTTTTAAATTATTACAATTTATTATTTACACTTTTAAAGTAATGTTAATTATTTGTTTAAAGTAATGATTTTACTCATTTTTATAACTGGAGTCAACTAATCGCTTTAAAAGCAATGAGCTTACTTTTTAAAAAGTAAAGTCAACTAATCCTTTAAAAAGCAACAGGTTTACTCGCTTTTTATGTAAAGTTCTCTAATCTCTTTAAAAGCAATTAATTTACTCACTTTTTAAAACTAAGGTTAACTAATCACTTCAAAAGCAATGGGTTTACTCACTTTTTTTAGCTGAAGTCGAATAATCGATTTAAAAGCAATGGGTTTACAAACTTTTTAGTAAACTAATCGCTTTAAAAGCAATGGGTTTACTCACTTTTTTAGTCAACTAGTCGCTTTAAAAGTAACAGTTTTAATAACCTTTTCAAGTAAAGTCAACTAATCACTTTAAAAGCAACAATTTTACTCACTTTTTAAGTAGTTCACTAATCAATTCAATAGCAATTGATTTACTCACTTTTTAAAACTAAAGTCAACTAATCGCTTTAAAAGCAATGAGTTTACTCACTTTTTTAGTCAAGTAATCTTTTTAAAAGTAACAGGTTTACTCGCTTTTTATGTAAAGCTCTCTAATCTCTTCAAATGCAATGGGATTACTCACTTTTTTTATCTGAGGTTGAATAATTGCTTTAAAAGCAACTGGTTTACAATCTTTTTTGAACTAAAGTCAACTAATCGCTTTTAAAGCAATGAGTTTACTCACTTTTTTTGTCAACTAATCACTTTGTTTGTTTGTTTGGATGTTTGTATACTTTATTGTCTCCCAAGGGAAAATTTTCTGTGGACCCACAGAGCACTTCAGCAAGTTCTGACACAGTAACAATTAAAAATAAGCAAACTTGCAAAAGAATTACATACAGGAAAAAAGCATAAGCACACTATCGATCAGTGTTCAATAGTCTGATTGACACTGGGATAAAAGAGTTCTTAAGGGCGTACTCACACTATGCTATCCGAACCGTGCCCAGGCCCATTTCCCGGATCGTTTGAGAAATGTGAGTGCTCTGAACCGGGCTCAAGCACGGTTCACTTGGCCAGCCCGGTTGGAAGAGGTGGGCCTGAGCGCGGTTCACTTGGGCTCAGGCGCGGTACGCTTACAGTGTGAGTGCAAGCGTGCCTAAGCCCGAAACTGAAAGCGAGACGTGACTTTTAAGAGACTGTATCATATGGATTAATTAATCATTTGTGCTGTTTAATGAACGCAAACTGTCGTAGTTTATAAAAGACGCAAACCCCTCACTGCACGACAGCTGCACCTTCAGCAAACATCCTAATTCCTGCAGCATGAGGACTTTATGAGCGTCAAAAGTGGCTGATCTGTTCGGCGAAATATTTGACTGCGTGTCACCGCATATCAAACAACTTAAACGATATAACTAAAGAAATCTCCACTGTGCTGAACAGCGCGTCATCGATGACGTAAGCGTGCCCTGGCCCGAATGTAATGTGAGTGCGGGCCGTCGGGGGAGACGGGAGGGGGGACAAGCGTGCTTTGGCCCAGTTCAACGCAACTGTACATAGTGTGAGTACGCCCTAAGTCTTTTCTGCTTCCAGCGGAAGGTTCTGTATCTTCTACCAGAAATTAAAAGATCTTTAAAAGTGATGAGCCTACTCACTTTTTAAGTAGTCAACCAGGCTCTTTAAAAGCAATGAGTTTACTCACTTTTTCAAAGTGAAGTAATCGTTTTAAAAATAACATAACGTTTTAAATAAATAACTGCTCTAAAACCAACAGGTTTAATCACATTTTAAACAGTCAACATATTGCTTCAAATGCAACAGTTTTGCTCACTTTTTTAAAGTAAAGTCAACTAATCGCTTTAAAAACATGCAGCAGGTTTCCTCACTTTTATAAAAAATAAAATCAACTAATCGCTTTTTAAAGCAATGGGTTTACTCACTTTTTTTTAAAGTGAAGTCAACTAATCGATTTTTACAGTGTATGCTTTGGGCAGTAAGAAAAGTTGTAAAACAGAGCCTTACCGTTAAAACATTGAAAACAAATAATGTGATTATCCCTTTAAAAAAATAAAGATTTCGTTATTATTATCATTATTATTACTTTAAAAAATTCATTCCACTGTATTTCTGTCACAGTTACAAGTTAATCTGAACTCTTCTTTTGCTAGTTGTGTATGGTCACAGTATGATATATTTTCTCTTAAATTTTAGTGAGACGACTTTAGATGCTGCAAATGTGTAGTAAATGAAATGGCAGCATTTATTCAACCAGACATGCAGAACATACAGAAGTGATCTCTCTGTGATAATCAATATTCACACACACTATTCCACATTATGTTTTGATCAGGTGTACAGAACTCTTAATGATTTTAAAAAAAGTTTTGGATTCTGCAAAAGTTTTACTGCTAATTTCATTTCATGACTGAATCCCCATGGTTCCGCCTGCATTTTCCCCATTACTGAAATGACTGGACTTTAAAGCATTCTTGTTGGCAACGTTTGCACAAGCAAGCGCCGCTGCCATCTCCTTCAGGAAATGTAAAGATGTAGGTGTGAAAGCTACATCTGCTAACTACATGGGCAGCTAGTGACTAATTACTTCAGACAACAAAAAACATCATGCCTCCCTGTCTGCTTAATTAGGCCGACTCATTATTGAAGAGTGCACATGTTTCAGATCCACTCGTGCTCTTCAGAGAGCCATAATCGATGGCAAACAAGCTGGACACCCTCAGATGTCTGAATCATGAACTGCGCTATCGTGTTGATGCTTCTGAGATCTCTGATCCAGAGAGTAAAGCTTCAGAAATGTTGGAGAATGGCAAGAAAGTGGATTTTAAAAAGATTTTCTGTGGCGTTTACCTGTGGAAATGTTCTGTGGGTGGTTTTCAGATCATTTCCAAGCAGTTTCTTTAAGCTGTTCTGAGATATTTTTGACATCTTGCTAGGCTGTTGATAGAGTGTTTCCTGGCTGGTTGCAAGCCCATGAAGAAATCTGATAAATGGCAATATATGCAAATCACAAAATCATTTTTGGATTTCACATATAAACAAATATTTGTCATATACATATAATTATTCAAATTATACACTGAAAAAAATGATGTCTGCAAAACTGTTGCAAACAATTTATTTGTGTTGAATTTAAACAAACAATTTAAGTTTAATAAAATTCTATTTAATTTGTTTGTTTAAATTCAGCCCAAATAAATTGTTTACAGCCACTTAACGTAAAAATATTGAGTAAATCCAAGAAATCATCTCTGAATGATTTTTTTCAGTGTAGTTTTTTTTCAGTGCCAAATGATGTTTAACAGAGCAAGAAATTTTTCACAGTATTTCTGATAATATTTGTTCTTCTGTAGAAAGTTATTTGTTTTATTTCGGCTAGAATAAAAACAGTTTAAATGTTTTTTAAAACCATTTTAAGGTCAATATTATTAGCCCTCTTAAGCATTACCCCCCTTTGATTGTCAGCTAAAACCATCGTTATACAATGACTTGCCTAATTACCCTAACTTACCTATAGCCTAGTTAAGCATTTAAATGTCACTTTAAGTTTCTTTAAAAATATCTAGTAAAGTGTTATGCACTGTCATTATGGGAATGATAAAAGAAATTAGTCATTAGAAATGAGTTACTAAAACTATTATGTTTAGAAATGTGTTGAAAAAATCTAAAATTGTCTAAAAATATACAGGCAGGCTAATAATTCAGGAGGGCTAATAATTATGTCTTCAACTGTATGTTCATATGTTTAAAAAATTTACAAAAACGCCCATTTACATACAGTTGAAGTCAGAATTATTAGCCCCCCTCAATTATTAGCCCCCCTCTTTATTTTTTCCCCAATTTCTGTTTAACGAAGAGATTTTTTTTCAACATATTTCTGAACATAATAGTTTTAATAACTCATCTCTAATAACCGATTTATTTTATCTTTGTCATGATGACAGTAAATAATATTTGACTAGATATTTTTCAAGACACTTCTATACAGCTTAAAGTGACATTTAAAGGCTTAACTAGGTTAATTAAGTTAACCAGGCAGGTTAGGGTAATTAGGCAAGTTATTGTATAACAATGATTTATTCTATAGACTATTGAAAAAAAATTATAGATTAAAGGACATTAAAATCATAGCTTAAGGGGCTAATAATTTCGACCTTAAAATGGTTTTTAAAAAATTAAAAACTGCTTTTATTCTAGCCGAAATAAAACAAATAAGACTTTCTCCAGTAGAAAAAATATTATCAGACATACTGTGAAAATTTCCTTGCTCTGTTAAACATCATTTATATATCAAATATGTACATATATTAACAAAACATATATTAGCTTTATGTTCATGGCCATAAATCATAAATTAATTTTATATCAAAGTATTCTTAGGATGTGCTTTTTGTATAATTGTTTATATACAAGTATTTCAAATATATACAAAAATCAAATTTCCACATGGGAGTTTATAAAACCGACCCTTTAAAAGTTTACATTTTTACATACAAGTTTAAAAGCCCATAAATTGTCATTGTCAGAGATGGTTCTAGACCATTTTTAGGTGGGCTCTACAGACCAGTTTATAGCCCACATGTATTTCATTGTTCTAAATTAGTATCAGATAAAAGATAAGTTTTCCGCATGTTGGTGCAATTCTTATAAGGTTATTTTCATTACATTTGATATTTTTTTATGAAATAAAAAGCCTCTCAACACTGAAAAAGAAATGATTTCTGCAAAATTGTTCTACATAACCTCCTAGGGCCTAGGGTTCGTGTCCCAGCTGAGCCAGTTGGCATTTCTGTGTGGAGTTTGCATGTTCTCCCCGTGTGCTCTCCAGGTGCTCCTGTTTCCCCCACAAGTGCAATGACATGCGCTATAGGTGAATTGTCTAAACTAAATTGTCTGTAGTGTATGTGTGTGAATGATTGTGTATGGATGTTTCCCAGAGATGGGTGGCAGCTGGAAGGGCATTCGCTGCGTAAAACTTATGCTCGATAAGTTGGTGGTTCATTCCGCTGTGGCGACCCCATATTTATAAAGAGACTAAGCCGAAAAGAAAATGAATGAATGAATTTGTTTGTTTAAATTCAGCCTAAATAAATTGTTTAAAAAAATTTGTAAATCCGAGGAATCATCTTTCAATAATTGTTTTCAGTGAACTCTGTCATCTTGTAGTATGCGCTTTTCTATCGCACACACAAATATGACAGCACACACTAAATATATCAATTATTTATTAATAAAACAAGGGGACGTGGTGGCGCAGTGGGTAGCGCTCTCTCCTCACAGCCGGAAGGTCGCTAGTTCGAGACTCAGCTGGGTCAGTTGGCATTTCCGTGTGGAGTTTGCATGTTCTCCCCACGTTTGCGTGGGTTTCCTCCAGGTGCTCCGGTTTCCCCCACAAGTCCAAAGACATGTGGTATAGGTGAATTGGGTAAGCTAAATTGTCCATAGTGCATGTGAGTGAATGAGTGTGTATGGATGTTTCCCAGTGATGGGTTGCGGCCAGAAGGGCATCCGCTGCATAAAACATATGCTGGATAAGTTGGCAGTTCATTCCGCTGTGGCAACCCCAGATTAATAAAGGGACTAAGCCGAAAAGAAAATTAATGATTGAATGAAAACAAAAATAAATGTTGAAGATGCAACTTCAGTACTTAAATAAAATAACCCAAATATCAATAAATGTAATATCATAATATCATATCATAATGCCAATAAATTGTATAACTGGTACTATCTGCTAATAATTTGTATTTAGCTTTCATAATAATTATTTTAATCAGGAGCAGTCTTAGTACATTTCCTTAATAGTTCATATGGCTTTTGTAAACCTCAAAACTGCACTTTGTTTCCTTGTATATTTTTTAAAATATTGTTTGGCTCAACCTACTTACTTTACTGTGTTAACAAAAACTAGTTATGGACTGCTATTTAATACTTTAACCTTATACTGTTTATTCATCAGTATTAGTCATATTCTTTCAATTGATGCGTAAAGTTTTAAAATTAGCCATGTTAGATTGGGCAGTACTTGTCGACCATTTTTGTGAAGTATTTTTTTTTATTTAATGTTTATTTTATTTAATTTTTTTAGTAATTGTCAATGTTCTACAGTATAAAGAAAAAAATGAAAAGAACTGCACACCTTGTCTGTATACAATAACTAACTGGACAAACCTGGAAACCTTGCCAGATCATACAACAACAAACAAGAACATGCCCATTATAAACAGAAATAAATCCAAATACTTTATGCAAAAATAATGCAGCCTGCATCTGTCCACTCTTAGCTGATTTATGTACCAAGCCAAAATAACAATTTCCAAATATACTTATTACAATAAGTGGACCTGGCAACATTGAGAGCCTGCTGTGTGAAACACCTGAGTATAAACAAAACACAATGTCTCTGTTGTTTGTGATTTAATACAAACTGCGGAACAGAATGGGAATTGAGTATTTTAATTTAAAATTGTTCACACATCAATAATAATGAAAAGAGTGGATAAAGACGCAAGTGAAGTTAATCTTAATTTTAACTTGCTACAGACTTATCACCCTGCAGCCCAAGTCCGGTTACTCAATGAAGCTAAGCAGGGCTGAGCCTGGTCAGTACCTGGATGGGAGACCACACAGGAAAACTAGGTTGCTGTTGGAAGTGGTGTTAGTGAGGCCACCAGGGGTGCTCAACATGTGGTCTGTGTGAGTCCTAATCCCCCAGTAAAGTGAAGGGCACACTATACTGTCAATGAGCGTCTTCTTTCAGATGAGATGCTTACCCATCATGGCCTCCCAAACATCCCTATCCACTGAATTGGCTGTATCACTATCTCTCCGCTGCCCCTATAGCTGGTGTGTGGTGAGTGCACTGACGCCGTTGTCCTGTGGCTACAGTCGCATCCATGCTGCACACTGGTGGTGGAGTGGGAAGAACCCCCTCATGATTGTGAAGCACTTTGGGTGTATGGCCATACACAGTAAATGCGCTATATAAATACACATTACTTACTTACTTACTTACTTAATTTGGGAATGAGTCATGAGCATTAGCTTAAAGTGTGTGTGTGTGTGTGTGTGTGTGTGTGTGTGTGTGTGTGTGTGTGTGTGTGTGTGTGTGTGTGTGTGTGTGTGTGTGTGTGTGTGTGTGTGTGTGTGATCAATTGACAATGTATATTTTGCTTGCACACAATGTTATTTTTTAGGTGAACAATTAATCTGTGCTTGACATTGTAGATCCTGCGATGTGACTATTGCAGATTCGCACATTACGATATTGATGCTGAAACGATATATTGTGCAACCCTAATCGGTACAGCTTATACCACATACATTCTTTACAGTTCACTACTGTAATATGCACTGCAGCGTGAGTAATTTAAAAACGTTTACAGAAACTTACTGCATACTAGGAATTTGCGGTATTCCACTGTAATAAAAGTAATCTAGTACTGCTGCTGTAGTTGGAGACAAAAATGAAACAGTTAAAGATAAATTATTACAGTAACTTACTGCATATTAGGAATTTACGGCATTCTGTTGTAATCAAAGTAATAAAGTACTGCTATTGTAGTTAAAGACATAAATGAGACCCTTTACGAATAAATTCTTACAGTAACTTACTGCTTATTATGAATTTACGGTATTCTGTTGTAATCAAAGTAATTAAGTACTGCTATTGTAGTTAAAGACATAAATGAGACCCTTTACGAATAAATTCTTACAGTAACTTACTGCTTATTATGAATTTACGGTATTCTGTTGTAATCAAAGTAATTAAGTACTGCTATTGTAGGTGAAGACATAAATGAGACCCTTAACGAATAAATTACTACAGTAACTTACTGCATATTATGAATTTGCGGTATTGCACTGTAATCAAAGTAATCTATTACTGCTGCTGTAGTTGAAGACAAAAATGAAACAGTTAAAGAAAAATTATTACAGTAACATACTGCATATTAGGAATTTACGGCATTCTGTTGTAATCAAAGTAATCAAGTACTGCTATTGTAGTTGAAGACAAAGATGAGACCGTAAATAAATAAATTATTACAGTAACTTACTGCATATCATGAATTTACGGTATTCTGTTGTAATTAAAGTAATCAAGTACTGCTATTGTAGTTGAAGACATAAATGAGTCCCTTTACGAATAAATTATTACAGTAACTTACTGCATATCATTAATTTACGGTATTCTGTTGTAATCAAAGTAATTAAGTACTGCTATTGTAGTTGAAGACATAAATGAGACCCTTAACGAGTAAATTATTACAGTAACTTACTGCATATTAGGAATTTGTGGTATTGTACTGTAATCAAAGTTATCTATTACTGCTGTTGTAGTTGAAGACAAAAATGAAACAGTTAAAGAAAAATTATTACAGTTAAAGAAAAATTATTACAGTAACTTACTGCATGAAAGGAATTTGCAGTATTCTACTATGATCAAAGTAATCAAGTACTGCTATTGTAGTTGAAGACATAAATGAGACCCTTAATGAATAAATTATTACAGTAACTTACTGCATATTATGAATTCAGGAAATTCTGTTGTAATTAAAGTAATCAAGTACTGCTATTGTAGTTGAAGACATAAATGAGACCCTTAACGAATAAATTATTACAGTAACTTACTGCATATTATGAATTTAGGAAATTCTGTTGTAATTAAAGTAATCAAGTACTGCTATTGTAGTTGAAGACATAAATGAGACCCTTAACGAATAAATTATTACGGTAACTTACTGCATATTATGAATTCACGGTATTCTGTTGTAATCAAAGTAATCAAGTACTGCTATTGTAGTTAAAGACATAAATGAGACCCTTAACAAATAAGTTATTATAGTAACTTACTGCATATTAGGAATTTGCGGTATTGCACTGTAATCAAAGTAATCTAGTACTGCTGCTGTAGTTGGAGACAAAAATAAAACAGTTAAAGAAAAATTATTACAGTAGCTTACTGCATGAAAGGAATTTGCAGTATTCTACTATGATCAAAGTAATTAAGTACTGCTATTGTAGTTGAAGACAAAAATGAGACCCTTAACGAAAAAATTATTACAGTAACTTACTGCATATTAGGAATTTGCAGTATTCTACTGTAATCAAAGTAATCAAGTACTGCTGGTTAACTTAGACTGTTAAAAAATGATTAATTAACATCTTGTTTGACAAAGTGTATGAATAATAAAAATACTGATCTTGAACGCATACTGATCTGGAATTTATTATTTTTTTAAATACTTAAAGGTTTTGTACTGCTACTGTAAAATTGTAAAATTAAAATGTGGTAAAGGGCAATCATTTGCGGTAAGGCTATTTTACTGTAAAATGAAATTGAGGTAGGGCCCTGCTACTGTAAAACAGATTTACAGGTAAGTTACTGTAAAGGGGCAGTTGTGGTAAATTGCTGGCAACAGTGCTGCCAGTAAGTTCCCGCAAAAATAAAGTAAAATGTCTAACAGTGGAGCTTAAATATAAAAATTCACATTTTTATCACTGAAAAAAAATGATTCAAAGATGATTCATTGGATTTACTAAATCTTTTTTATAGGCAAGTGGTTGTAAGCAATAGTCCCACTTTATATTAAGTGGCCTTAACTAATATGTACTAAAAATATAAATAAAAACACTGAAAATATAAATGAGTTACAATGTACTTATTGTGTAAATACATGTTTTTTTACATTGCACTTATGCTTGATTAAAAACTTGGAATTGCAAACTGTAATTAAAAACTGCTTGTAATTACACCTGTAATTAATTTCTGTAATTACATTTATAATTACATTGGTAATCCATCCCTTACACCTAATTCACTCTTAAACTTATCCATACCACCAAACCCAGGCCCGGATTAAGAATTTAGAGGCCCCTGGGCACAATGTCTTGTAGGCCCCCCTACAAGCCCGCACCTCTATAGTTGAATTAAAAAATAAGATTAATATAAAATTTTTAAAATAAAGTTAATCTATAATATTTTGCCCACATTTTTAAAATAAATGACATAGTACATATATTTATAGTCTACAAAGATTTACCTGATTTTAAAAGCATTTAAAGCACACTTTGATAAAAATACTAATATAACTAGTGAAAATTGAAGCGGTACAAAAATGTATATTTAAGGGTATTTTTAATGTATAACTTCTACAAACGTATAATGCATATGATTTGGATATAACAGCTCTCCAATCCAGTTCTATGAATCTGAGTCTTCCATAATACACACACTGATTAATGATTCCTACTGTCTCCCTCGTGATGAAGAAGAGTAGGCAAAAAGCACTTGATTATAAAGCTGAAAGTATCCGAAATCACACACACTGTACCAGTTCTCTCCTGTCTCTCTCCTCTTCAGGGGCTTTTTTCTGTCTCTCTCTCTATGTCTCTCTCTCTCCATGAGGTCGGAGAATATGGGTGAAGCAGGGCGACTAACATTGTAAATACAGATTAATTATATTAAGATGTCGCTTACATTTAACACCAGGTGGAAAATAACTGTTTATAGAATATTTATAATTATTATTATCCTTATTAAATACCTTGTGACTCATTTTATATACTTTTTTTTAATTTTTAAACAAAAACATTTCCTTTCTATTGAAAATAAATGTATTTCCAATCTGCTATGTAATGAGGGGAAAAAAAGATGAACGTGTTCATCAGTCGCTGGATTTGTACCGAGTTCATGATCGATCGCCTCAAAACACATATCCATGCTCTTTACGAGCTACGCCACTCCCACCTGCTGTCTACTGCGTTCTTTATTTATGTTGACTTTGTCGATCAAATGGAGCTGGCGCGAAGCACTTAACTAGCTTATTACAACGAGGTGCGCTATTTGCACTTAGCCTAAATAGAAACTCCAAAATCAGCATTTTTTTCCCCCCTCGCAGGGGCCCCAAGTGCGCACGGGCCCCTGGGCCTGTGCCCATAATGCCCATTGGTTAATCCGGCCCTGACCAAACCTGTCCCCAACCCTTCCTGTATCCCACCAGACGTTTTCTTCAATACATTACGAACACATTAAGTACATTGTATTTATATTATGATGTAAGTACACATTAGTTAAGGACACTTAAACTAAAGTGGGACCTACACTATTTATTTAGGCTGAATTTAAGCAAACAAATTAAGTTGAACATTACTACATTTAATTAATTTTTTTAAATTCAGCCCATGTAAATTGTTTGCAACAATTTTGCAGAAATCATTATTTTCAGTGATGATATGTCCCCTTTAAATGTGGTTATCAACCCTGAAGCTGTACAATAACCCATTTTATTTTATCACACTCTTGCTGATGTTTCTCATTATGACTGCAGCACAAATTAACCGGCACATTTACAATGCTGTGGTCAAGCATTCACGCTTCATTTTCCATATAGCAGTCAAGTAAATATCAGGTGTTTGGTTGAACGGTGTGTTCAATACAGCAACAGTCCTGCATGTGTCACTGTTTCTTTAACGAGAATCCCCTATTCCTTAAGCAGCTCCGTCTGAAACTTTGCTAATTGAATCAGTATAGCTAGTTAAAGTTAAAGTGTGTTTCTGTCCTAAAAAAGCTAATTGAAACTGTCTTTTCTAACCTGGATGAATGAATATGAAAGCTGGTGTCATCTCGAAGTGATTAATCATAATTAGGAGGCCATTTAGTGGTCATATTTCACAGCAAGACATCAAGTCTCTGCCTCAGATAAAGTGATAATTAACCCCTAATCATCTTCTCTCCCAAAGCGCATCACCTTTATGATGACGAATATGAGCAAGTGGACAACGGGAGATTACAGCTAAAAACAAAACAACTAAAGGTAAGAGACATGCCAGTATGCATACTGTATGTGGTGTAAATATAGTGGCTCTGTATCTAAATATTCCAATTCACTAAAAAAACAAAACTTTTTTTGATTTTGTTAATTTATATAAATGACATAAAAAATCATATTAATTTATATTTATTACTGATTTCATTAAGTATTTTTTTATTTTGTTATCACTTTATTTATATGGTCCCTATATGGCTCATTTTTGCACACAAAAGAAAATATTCTGAAGAGAGCTGAAAATTTGTAACCATTGACTTCCATAGTATTCGTTCATTAATTTTTCTTCAGCTTAGTCCCTTTATTCATGACGGGTCACCACAGCGGAATGAACCGCCAACTTATCCAGCATATGTTTTACGCAGCGGACGCCCTTCCAGCCGCAACCCAGCACTGGGAAACACCCATACACTCTCACATTCACACACATACACACTACGGCCAATTTAGCTTATTCAATTCACCTATAGTGCATGTCTTTGGATAGTGGGGAACACAGGGAGAACATGCACACTCCACACAGAAATGCCAACTGACCCAGCCGGGGCTCGAACCAGTGACCTTCTTGCTGTGAGGTGACAGTGCTATCCACTGAGTCACCATGCCGTTCGACTTCCATAGTAGGAAAAACAAATACTATGAAAGCAACCCAGGGTCATTCTGAAAACGTACCTCTATATACATTTCTGGAGAGCACCAAATACGTCCTAGGAGCTACGTTTTTTTTGCAGTTTTTGTTTTCGTGAATCCACCAGAGGCCGCTGTGTACGCTTTTTGAGATCTCAAATTTCTTTCGCGAGTGCCATTCGCGCCTGCTGTTTTCGCGTAAACCCACCAGAGGCCGCTACTGACTGACTGACCGACCAATCGACTGACCCACCTTCCTCCTTCCCTAAACCCAACCAATTTTATCGATTGACCCTCCCACCCACTTCCATAAACCCAACCAACAATTTTCAAAAGCAATCCAGAAAAGAAAAGCCCTCGTCTGATTTTTACCATGTTTTTAGATTTTACCACATTCTCACCATTGTTTTTGTCTTACCTGCTTTCTGGAACAGTTCTTCACAGGACTCCGTCGTCGTGGTCAACTCCTCTCTGCGTCTCAAGTCCGCTGGCGTACATGGCGAGCTAATGGGACAAACTGGTAACGGCGGGAAAGCTGTTCATACGGAAGTAAGCGGTCAGCTGGTAAGCGTGAAAAGGAATGGTGTCATACCGCCCTGTAGCATTCATTTAAAAAATGAAATGCAGCCATACATGCCTCCTGGCTACATAATGTGCGGTGTTCAGAAACGTATATTGGACTACAGTACGTTTTCACAATGAGCCTGTGTTGTAAGAAAGTCAATGGTTTCAGGTTTTCAGCATTCTTCAAAATATCTTCTTTTGTGTTCAACAGAAAAAAGAAACTCCATAAAGGTGTGAAACAAGTAAAGGGTGAGTAAATGAGGACATAATTAAAATTTTTGGGTGAACTATCCCTTTAATATATGCTGATGGTGCTCCACCAACAGACATTCTCATGATTATAAGAAACTTTGCAAGTACATGTCAACTTACACTAACCCTGACCGCAACCTTACATAATACTCAAATGAGAATTAGTTGGCATGTAGTTGCAATGTATCTTAAAATCAACTAAATGTGTTAAAGGGACCATCAAAATAAAGTGATAACATATACTTACTATATATAATTGGAAAGCTGAACTGACACAGTTTCAATGTACTAGAACGTCTATGTTAAGCTGCTTTGAAACAGTCTACATTGTAAAAGTGCTATATATATATATATATATATATATATATATATATATATATATATATATATATATATATAAACAAACATGAATAATTACTTTGCTTTATTCTGGTTCTGAGCAGAAATTCATATCTCACACAGGCATACAACATACAATACAGTACACATGCACTTGTGTATCTTTAAAACACATCATAGCACCATGTTTTTAAAATGTTTCAATGTACATAAGGGATAATAAAAAAAATATTTAAATTGTTATTTATTTACATATTCAAATTTCTTGCTCTTATTATTAAATAAAATTATTTGTATAAATAAAAAAAATAATAAATAAATAAAATAAATATATATATATATATATATATATATATATATATATATATATATATATATATATATATATATATATATATATATATATATATTTAAATATATATATATTTAAATGTATATATTTTATTTGCATAAATTTCATAAAATAATAACATTTTCTATATATTGAATATACTAACTAATGAATATATTCTTAAAGTTTCAGTTATTCATTCATTCATTTTTCTTCGGCTTAGTCCATATATTAATCAGAGGTCGCCACAGCAAGGTTATAATAGTTTTGGATTTTTCATTAGTTTTAGTTTCTATTTCGTTTTGACTTTTTGTTTTCAAATTCAGTTAGTTTTAATTAGTTTTTGAGGTGGATTTACTAGTTTTTATTAGTTTCTATATTTTAAAATGACTTAGTTTTAGTTTAGTTTTTTTTGTTTGTTTCCGTATTAGTTTTAGTTTAGTTATTAGTTTTAGTTATTAGTTATTTTTTTCTAAATAAGGATATTTGTTAGATGCAAGATAAAAAAAAAAACAGAATAAATATTGTATAATAGAAACTTAGCCATACATTTTTTAAAACCTGTATTTAGAGGACACATGAACACTATCATTTACCAATACCATACCCATCCTCAAAATCAAATACAACAGCCCACAAGATAGCAGCCTTAAGTACAATATGTGTGCAAGGCTGCTCTGAGGATAGATACACAGTAGTGATGGGAAGTTCAGATATTTAACGTGGATGTTTGGACTCAACAAACCAAAATTATGTAGTCAGCAATAGTAATTTCAGTCAGTTAAAACATCATCATGATCTGAAAATTGTCTTTTTTTTTTTTTTTTTTTTTTTTTTTTTTTTTTTTTTATTAGAATATGCAAAATCGTACACAAATTGGGATCATACAAATACAAAAAAATTGAAAAAAAAACAACAACAAAAACAGAAAACAACAACAATACAGTAGGGTACTGGCATGTGCGTGTATGTGTGTGTGTGTGTGTGTGTAAAGGTAACATGGTGAACAAATCAGGGTACATATATACGGGTCAATAACAATCAATAAATGAAGCAAGTATCATGGATATAACTACACAAATAGAAAGAGATCAGTCAGTGGTAAGAAGTGACAACAATGCTAGTAATGCATGATAATAATAATGACAGAAAAGAGAAAGGACAATAGTAATAACTGACAACAATAATAATAATAATAATAATAATAATAATAAAAAAAGAAAATCACCACTACACCAACTACTACTACAGAGAGTTATTAATATTACGACTACTACTGCAGCTGCTACTACAGCCACAACCTCTACTACTACTACTAGTGTCTACTACTACTGATACTACTACAACATCCACTACAACTGATACTACTACAATAACGTCTACCACTGATACTACTACAACATCTACTACAACTGATACTACTACAACAAAATCTACAACTGATACTACTACAACATCTTCTACAACTGATACTACTACAACATCTTCTACAACTGATACTACTACAACATCTTCTACAACTGATACTACTACAACAACGTCTACTACTGATACTACTACATCTTCTACAACTTATACTACTACAACATCTTCTACAACTGATACTACTACAACAACGTCTACTACTGATACTACTACATCTTCTACAACTTATACTACTACAACAATGTCTACTACTGATACTACTACAGCAATCGCTGCTACCACAACATCTACATCGACAACATCTACTACTTCTGATACAACTACAACCACGTATCCTACTACTACTGGTACTATTACAGTAATCACTACTACTATAATATCTACATCAACAACATCCACTACTTCTGATACTACTACACCTAGTGCGGGATCCAAAATGGCGGCGTCCGTCTGCTAGACAACAAACAAACCTCAGTGTTTTTCCCCCCCGTTTTTTTTCTTGTTTTTCCACTTTTCTCCGTCCGCTTCCATCCATCTACAACCGGACTATACCAGTACAATTGGATTATATATATATATTTTTTTTTTTCTTCTTTCTTTTCCGTCGTTCACCCTGGATCAACTCGAAGAATATATCGACACGCACTACAACACAATCTGCTTCAACATGAACACGCCAGATCACAAAGGTAAAGGTAATCCCACTCCAAACTGCAAGAGACCTCGGTCTGATTCTCCTTCAACTATGAACTCATCGCCCCCCTCTCCATCCTGTTGCACCGAGGTAAGCGATATATTACGCTCAATAGAGAATAAACTTTCCGGACTCGACTCAAGAATCGCACTCATAGAAGTCATTCACAAGGAATTTCAAGAGCTCCGTCACAGTTTAGAATTTAGTCAAGAACAGATAGACACTCTCACTAAAGAAAACCATTTCCTAAAGGACTCAGTTCACGCACTTTCCACTCAACTCACTTCCGTTGTCACAGAAAACAAATCAATGAAAGAAAACATCTTGGACTTACAAGCACGCAGTATGAGAGACAATCTAGTTTTCACAGGCATCCCGGATCAAACTCCAGACGACCCCGAAAAATCAATCAAGGACTTTATGACAAAACAACTCAAACTACCAGCCGAAACCGTACAAAGCATCACTTTTCACCGTGTCCACCGCATCCGTTCGCAACAAAACAACAACCGACCGCGTCCTATCATTGCAAAGTTTGAACACTATAAACACAAAGAACTGGTTCAAAAACAAGGCAGACAACTTAAAGGTACAGTTTACGGTCTCAACGAACAATATCCAAAGGTCATTCTCGAACGTCGAAAACAACTCTTCCCAATCCGAAAACAGAAAATGAATGAAGGAAAACGGGCAGTCATAACAGTGGACAAATTATATATAGATGGACAGTTATTTCGTGATAAGGACATTACCCCCTGGCTTTTTTGAACACATCACTTTCATAATAATCCTCTATCTATCTACATATCCTCCTAATATAACTGAGTTATGTTTTTGATATTGCACTTAGGTCTCATCCTCCTCCCACTTTAAACATTATGTTGGTCTTTCAGTTTTTTTTTGTCTGGTCATCACTCTATTGTGTATGTTATGTTATGTCCATGTCTAAATTATATGTTTATCAATATATCAGTAATATTGTATTGTCATACACACACACACAGGTACAATACCACACCCTGTCAAATACATATACTCCCATTTATACATGCGCAGTACTAACAAACCCACATATTAATATACATCGTTATCATTTACTACTTTATTTATTATTTTTCTGAGAAATGTCATTAATCACTTTTTTATCCTGGAACGTCCGTGGACTAGGCTCCCAGGCAAAGAGGATCAAAGTGTTTAACCATTTAAGTAAATTACAAGCAGATATATGCCTTCTACAAGAAACTCATTTATCAGAATCTGATCAAAACAAAATTAAATCATCACAGTACAATCATTTATACTCCGCCCACTACAACACAAAACAGAGAGGAGTGTGTATCCTAATAAATAAAAAAATCTCATTTGCTCATAACACCACAATTACAGACCCAGAGGGACGTTTCATCATAATTAACATTTTAATTAACAATAGCCCACTCACAATAGGCAACTTATACGGCCCAAACACAGACAACCCATCTTTTTTTCATGATTTTTTTACCTCAATTTCAAATCTCTCTAATTGCCCCGTCATAATAGCAGGTGATTTCAACACAGTTTTAGACCCGACTACAGACAGATCTAACAACATCAGCAATAAACGCATCTGGAAATCTGCAGATACTATAAAACAGTTCATGAGTGATCTTGGTCTTGGCGATAGTTGGCGCCTCCAGCATCCGGACATTAAAGCATTTTCATTTTTTTCACCAGTTCATAATTCGTACTCCCGCATTGACTTCTTTCTCACCAGTAATTCTATTATGTCCAATATTTCTGAAACAAAGATTCATCCAATAATTATTAGTGATCACGCTCCTGTAACATTGAAACTGAATATAACCACTGCACATAAACCCAGTTCTAGATGGCGATTTAATACCTCTCTTCTTCAAGACCATGATTTTGACAGTTATTTTAAAAGAGAGTGGGCTTGCTTTCTAGAGATAAATGACTCCCCCGAAATATCTCCATCTCTTCTGTGGGAAACAGGAAAAGCAGTATTAAGAGGAAAAATAATTTCATACTCCGTTTACAAAAAAAAGAAAGAGAAAAAACAACAAGCTGACCTGGAACAGAAAATTAAAGAACTAGAAGACATTAACATAAATAATCCAACAGAAGAAACACAAGATACGCTAAGAAAATATAAATCACAATTAAATAAACTAATTGATGCACACACTCAATTCCTTATTCATAGACTACGACAAGAACACTTTCATCATAGTAACAAATCTGGTAAATATCTGGCTAATCAAATCAAACACAATAAAGAAAAAACAACAATATCAGTCATCAAGGACTCAGCAGGGAAACCCACCAACTCACCAGAAGAAATAAATAACATCTTTCAAAAATTCTACAGTAAATTATATTCCCCTGAAAAAAACCCATCCCAGGATGACATAAATTCATTTCTCAACAATATCAACTTACCCCAACTAAACGAACTGCAAATAAATACTCTTGAATCCCCTTTAGCAGAACAAGAAATTTCTAATGCACTTAAACTCATGCCCAATAATAAATCACCAGGTCCTGATGGTTTCCCTGCTGAGTTCTACAAACACTTTTGGTCTATTTTATCACCACTTTTCATCCGATTGATAAACGAATCGAAACAAATCTCAAAACTTCCAAGCACCATGAACACAGCCACAATTGCACTCCTCCTCAAACCCAATAAAGACCCAACATTACCATCAAGCTATCGTCCAATTTCACTAATTAACGTAGACACCAAAATACTTGCTAAAGCTCTTTCGCATAGAATAGAAAAAATCATGCCATCTATAATCCATCCAGACCAAACCGGCTTTATTAAAGGTAGACAAGCATCCAACAATACACGCAGACTCGTAAACCTGATACACCACTCATCAATAAATAAAAATAAATCCATCATAGTCACCCTCGACGCAGAAAAAGCCTTCGACAAAGTGAACTGGAAATTCCTGTTTTCCACATTAGAGAGGTTTGGTTTCGGGGAGTCATTTATTAATTGGATCAAAATTCTCTACACATCACCCTCAGCTACCGTCATTACTAACGGACTAACATCACGCAGCTTCACTCTACACCGGGGAACTAGACAAGGATGCCCACTCTCTCCCTCTCTATTCACCATATTCATCGAACCACTTGCAGCAGCTATCCGTCAAAACAACTACATCAAAGGAATTCAAACATTAAACATACACCATAAAATTAGTCTTTATGCTGATGATATATTATTATACTTACAAAATCCCCAAACATCATTACAAGAAACAATAAAACTTATTGATACCTTTTCAAATATTTCTGAATACTCAATTAATTGGAATAAATCTGCTATACTTCCATTACACTCTGCCAGTGTGGATGTGGCATCCCAAACCCCACAAATTCCTATGTGCACCAACTACATCACATATTTGGGTATCAATGTTTCCCCCAGGCTGCCAGAGTTGTTTGCCCTCAACTATACTCCACTTCTTAAAAAAATAGATGATGATCTTCAACGTTGGATGAACCTACCACTATCCATCATGGGCAGAATATCAGTAACTAAAATGTCCATACTCCCAAAAATAAACTATTTATTTTCAATGATTCCAACACAGCCCACTCATACCTGGTTCAAATCTCTAGATTCATTTATCACAAAATTTTACTGGAAAAACAAGACCCCAAGAATTAAATTGACAACCCTACAGAAACCAAAACCGCAAGGAGGATTAGAAGCACCACATTTTTACAACTATTTTCTGGCAAATCAGCTTCAAAACATACACAAATGGATTAAACCTAACTCATCAGAATACGCATGGCAAGATATTGAACAATCAATCTGCAAAGACATTAACATTTCAGAATTACCTTTTCACAGTCAAACAATCAAAAAACATCACTGTTTTAAAATGCCAACAATAGAAGCAACTCTGACAGCCTGGTGGAAATTCCATCAGATCACAAATTCCCCACTCACACCATCTAAATACACTCCAATCTGGAATAACCCTGATTTCCTAACTAACAAAAAGCCACTTAACTTTCGCACATGGGCAGATAAGGGAATCACACAACTTCAGCATATCTTTAATAATAATAACCTGGCACCATTTTCCCATATAGCCCAGACATACAGCATTGGGAGTAATTGCTTTTTGGAATATTTACAAATCAAATCGTCAATTAAATCAAAATTACTTAACCAATCAATCAATCTAGACCTTTCCCCTCAAATTTCAGAGTTTATCAGTATATCTTCCTCCAAAAAATTGCTCTCCCAAATATACAAAATGATCTCAAAATCAGACAACGCATTAGTTCTACCAACCGCTAAATGGGAAACAGACTTATCCATTACTCCCAATGCTGCATTCTGGACTCAAATTTGCAAAAACACATTCTCCATGACTAAAAATGCTAACTTGCAACTTATACAGTATAAAGTTCTTCACAGATCTCATTTAACTGGGCAGAAATTATTTAAAATGGGTTTCACGTCAGAAATATGTTCACATTGCACACAAAACACACCAGACACGTATCTTCACGCCTTATGGCATTGCACTTCAATTAAATCATTTTGGGAAAAGGTTACTGACTCACTCTCCAACTTAATGGGATGTCACATCCCACTGTCTCCTTCCCTCTGCATATTAGGTGACATATCCACAATCAATATAAATAATACAAATGGTCAGTTACTGCTGGTGGCCCTAGCTATCGCCAAGAAAACTATCCTCATGAACTGGAAATCAAGAAATACCATTCACATTTCATCCTGGAAAAACTTATTAACAGAATACATCTTCATTGAAGATCCTCTTTGCCTGAAGCCACTCCCCAATAACACCTTCATCAATACACATACAGGAGAGGAGGGGGGAGAGGGGGTCTGGTAGAGGTAAAACTGTCTCTCATATTACATCTAATTTAAAATAATATGGATCAAAAGGGGGAAAATGAGAGAGGGGGGAAGAGGGAGGAGAGAAGGGAAAAAAAAAAAAAACATTTATTATAAATTTCATAAATTCTTTCCCACATTAAAATTCGGTCTTTACATACTTCTCCCTCTTTTGTACTAATTGTTTTTCTTTTCTGTCTCTTTCAAATCTATTTATTCATTTTATTATTATTATTTATTATCATTAATTATTATTTTAATTATTTATTATTATTATTTATTTTTTTCCCTCTCCCTCAAGAGGTGGGAGAGAAAGGGATCGGGAGGTGGGTGGGAGGGCGTGGTGACAGGTGCACTCGCGCTGATAATAGTAATAGCATTGATAATCCCCTGGCTAACAACTGATTAAAAAGACAACACGCATTAAGAGAAAGGGGGAAGAAAGAAAAAAAAAAAAAAAAAAAAAAGAGAAAAAATAATAAAAAATAAAATACAATAAATAATAACCTACTTGCACATACTTACATATACTACACTCACAGGGTAAGTGTGACGTGGGCATGGCAGCCTGGGCATTGCACTGGACTGGTCCATGCTCCACGTCATACTTTTTTAATGCATCAAAAAAACAACTGACAAACACTGTATACTACAAGGTAAAACTGATCACATAACATTCACCCCATTAAATCATTGTTAAAGTGTTTTTTTTTTTTTTTTTTTTTTTTGTTACTTTTTATTACTATTGTTGGTGCTGTTGTTGTTGTCGGCGCGAGTGTATTGTGGTTATCCCGTTTCCCTGCCCACCTCTTGATCTTTTATTATTATTAATATTATTACTACTATTCTTATCACTATTATTATCATTATATTATTATTAATATTCATCATATTGGTAGTTAAATTCTCCTTTTTATTCTTTACTTTTGGTGTTTATTATTTGTATATTATTATTAATATAGTAAGTTTTTTTTTTTTTTTTTTCTCTTATTATTCTCACTGTTCTGATTGCAGCACTTTCACATTTTTTTTTTTTCTCCTCCACTTTCCCCCTTCCCTTTTCCCTTCCTGTTTTATTTGATTAAATTTATTTATGTATTTATTTTTTCTCCCTTTATGTCATCTACTTATTATTATTATTATTATTATTATTATTTTTTTTTATCATTATTTATTATTATAATTTTTTTTTGTCCTCTTCCTGATTTCCCAACCTCCCCTCTCCTCCTCAATATTATCATTAATAGTATTACTTTTACTTTTGTTACCATTACTATTATTATTGCTATTTTGACCTGTCCTCCCGTTATCTCCTCATTATCATTATTACAAGTATTTCTACCCTTGTCATTATTCAGGTTGCTGTAGTTGTTGTAGTAGAAGTAGTAGTAGTCACTGTGGAAGTAACAATTGTATTTGTAGTTGGGATTGTTGAAGTAGTAGTTTCTGTAGTAGTAGATGTCGTTGGAATAGTGGTACCAGAAGTTGTAAAGGTGTTGTAGTAGTAGTAGTAGTAGTAGTGAAAATTGTCTAAAAGTAAAGTTTTGCAACCCAGCTGAATCATGATTCACTTATTTAAATTCTCATCTAAGCCCTCCCTTTACCCACGGTGCAGTTGTTCAAGTTTAGTTCAGTCACAGCAGGCTGTCATTTACTGTTTGTGTTTGGTTCACTGAATCACGCATGCGCAGTATTATCGGTTCACCGCTTCTCAAATTTGATCTCAGTGTAACGTTACTGTTTTAATAATGGAATAAGAGTATATATTGGATTATTTTGAGTCAGAGGTGGGTATGGGCGTTTGTGGATAAATGCTTACTAGAGACGCGAATCGTTTCAAATGATTCAGTTCGTTTTGGTGAGCTAGTTCAACCGGTTCACTTAGAAGATTCCAGCTGCAACCCAGTACTGGGAAACATCCATACACACTCATCACACACATACACTACGGACAATTTAGTTTATTCAATATACATATACTGCATGTCTTTGGACGTGTGGGGGAAACCAGAGCACCCGGAGGAAACCCATGCCAACACTGGGAGAACATGCAAACTCCACACAGAAATGGCAACTGGTCCAGCCGGGACTCGAACCAGCAACCTTCTTGCTGTGAAGCGACAGTGCTAACCACTGAGCCACCGTGGGGCCAGTTCCAATTATTATAATTATAATTTATCATAATTTATTACCTATTTGGATCTTGATACTAACAGTATCTGCTAGTCATTTTTATCTGAATTTTGAAACCTGAAAGTATTCAGCTGCTCTGAAAATGAAAGCACAGGTGTGTGAGTGAAATCATACACAGATACACCATGTTTACAGTTGTTAATTTACTTTTAATTTGTTAATTTTATTTTATTTAATACAAAGTGTCACCAAATATACCTGGGCGGCCGTTAATATACCTGGGCGGCCCACCCAGGTAAAGTGTGTGGGAAGCACTGTGTATATATATATATATATATATATATATATATATATATATATATATATATATATATATATATATATATATGTATACAATTGAAGTCAGAATTATTAGCCCTCTGAATTATTCGCCCCCCTGTATTTTTTTCCCCCAATTAACGGAGAGATTTTTTTCAACACATTTCTAATCATAATAGTTTTAATAACTCATTTCTAATAACTGATTTATTTTATCTTTGCCATGATGACAGTACATAATATTTTACTAGATATTTTTCAAGACACTTCTATACAGCTTAAAGTGACATTTAAAGGCTTAACTAGGTTAATTAGTTTAAATAGGCAGGTTAGGGTAATTAGACAAGTTATTGTATCACGATAGGTTTGTTCTGTAGACTATCGAAAAAATTATATATAGCATAAAGGAGCTAATAATTTTGTCATTAAAATGGGTTTTAAATTTAAAACTGCTTTTATTCTAGCCGAAATAAAACAAATCAGACTTTCTCCAGAAGAAAAAATATTATCAGACATACTGTGAAAATTTCCTTGCTCTGTTAAATATCATTTGGGAAATTTTGAAAAAAGAAAAAAAAATCAAAAGTGGGCTAATAATTCTGACTTCAACTATATATATATATATATATATATATGTTCTCTGTTCCAAATTAACCAGTTCACTAAAAATAATGTAGTTAATTTACATGATTTGCACTTAAAATTCATAAACAATTAATTTTGGACTGCCCCTGAAAATATTCAGCCGCTCTGAGTATGAAAGCACAGGTGAAATCATGAGGGGACTCAAGTACACAGAAATACAGCATATTTACAGTAGTTGAGGATTCTCCCAGACCGCAGTGTCACGTTTAATAGCGCCGCGAGCTGATTTTCACAGTCTATGAGGAGCACGAGCACATTAATCACTGCTCTGAATGCTGAATCCTGCCACTTTCACGCAAGGCGGCGTGGCGTGCCTTTGAGGGAGATAAGGCAATCTTTCAGCATCTCCAACACAATGAGAAAAGAGACGGGATGAAGCGGATGGAGAATTAAGCAGAGCAGTTTGTCCACCCTTGATTTGATCCAATCAGCCCAGCCAACCGTTCATTTACCAAACAGCTAACAATGAATATTACTCATAAAAGCAGCCTTAAGTGCTTGGACGGACTCGCAGACTAAAGACTCCATGCAAAATGTGCAAAACAAGGAGATAAAGCTAAATGAAATAAGAGAGAATCTGTGAAGTGGCAGAGATGAGCTGGAAAGAGACACTCGTTTGCTCTGATGTTTATTCACATTTCAGCAACACAACGTTTCTCTTTTATTTGCTGAAATGCGCAGTGGAAACACTCATTAATATGCATCAAAGAGAAAACTTAATAAAGCCGCTGGAATCTTCTTCTTATTATAGACAGGTATGAACAAGCTCTCGGCAAACAGTTTAGATAAGCAACAACGTAGAGAAAGGAACTAAATCATCTGCATTTAAAAAACAGACTGTAACGCTTGTATTTTGGGTCTCTCATTTATTTTTTCAGATTTTAATGATTACATTAGGACATATTGTTCTGGATCTATAGCAGTGAAATTGTATGCCATAAGTAGGGCTGTGCAATTTGGGGAAAATGTCTAATTGCGATTGTTATTTTTTATTTTTTATTATATATATATATATATATATATATATATATATATATATAATTATTATTTTTTTTTTATTATTTATTTATTTTTTTATTTATATGTATATTTTTACAGATATTGCGATTTCAATTTGATTTGCGATTTAATTTTGTAGTCAAGCTTTAGCTTGATAATGTGTAATGTAGCTTACTACTGCTAAAATGCAGTGAGTGTTAGTCAAAAAAGAAACTGAAAAGATTTTGGGCCCTATCATACACCCGGCGCAATAAGACGCAAGACGTATTTCTTCGACGTGTTGCTATTTTCAGACCAACGCAACCTTAATTTTCCCGTTTTCCGCCACGTTGTTTAAATAGCAAATCCATTTGCGCCAGTTTGTAGACTCATGGGTGTTCCGGTCTAGAAAGGACGTGTGTTAAGGCACATTGTTGCCGTTGCTATTTTGAGGAACTAAAATAGACTGCACAATAGACCAGCTGAAAGCAGGTCTGAAGTCCAGCGCAGGATATACAGCAATACGTTAATTAAAGGAATAAAATATTGCAAAAATTATTATTTTCATAAATATAAAAACCACTGCCTCCATGCCTTCTTCACCTCAGGGGCTTTTTTTCAGTTTATTCACGACAACTTGCTATAATGTATACTTGCTAATAATGTTATTATTATTGGCAGTATTATTTATTATATGCATATTTATATTTGTTTTATTAAAAACAAGTTTAAATTTCTCCACCTGTCAGGTTTTGGACCATATGGGGCACAGGTCGAGTTTAAATATAACTCAGTTTTTTGACCACACTTCGTTATTATTGTTAATTTATTCATTTGCTGGAAATTAGAACTGAATTTAGAAATAGTTTTGAAACAAATCTTTGCACTTAACAATCAAAATTAATTATGTAGGCTAATAGATGTCTCCAGTGGAGTGCGTCCAACACGTATCCTTATCCACCAAAGAGAGAAAGTGAAAGTAAAGTGGAGGAGGTTCATTCTTTATCCTCTCGCTGCAGATGCTGTTGACCTGTTTTCTCGCCTGTGAAGCGTTCAGTTTTTACACTTACAAAGTCCACCATGTAAATAGCAAATGCGCCATGACATGACGCAACTGACTGTCACAATCACAAGGAAACCCAATTGCAAGTGTAACAAATATTTTTTGGACTGGTATAAAACCGAGTTCAACAGTAGAGAAAAGTTCGTAGATTATAATAGGCAAGCGTGATAGATCAATGGTGAATCTCTCATAGGTATCAACAACGCTCGATAGCGGTAATAGTTCATCAGTGAGTCATTATAAGATCTGAAGACAATGTCCAAAGGTAAAAGCCGCACAGCAAAACTCACCACCAGCAACAGACGAAGACGAGAGCCTGACAGGACACAGACAGGGACATGAACAACAACGAACTGACAACATGAGATACGAACGCTAAACCGATATAGGTGCAGTAATGCGCTGCACCTGTGGTGTGCTGATTAACAGCTGAGCACGTGACCGCCCAGCTGACGACATGTAAACACAGACATCCATGCTGTGAAAAGATACCCAAACACACACACACACACACACACACACACACACACACACACACACACACACACACACACACACACACACACATACACACATACATACACACACACACACACACACGCAAGAGGAACAGACAGATCCACAACCGTGACACTGACTCTTAAGTCGCGGTCACACTGGACTTTACTCCCCATAGACTTCCATTCATACGCACGCAAATGCGTCAGACCGGAAACGCAGGGTCATGCGTCGAGTTTCGCATTTCGCTGCAGTGCAAAGTTCAAGCTTGGTGAACTCTGACCTGCGAAATCGCATCACTTGACTGCGTGAGACCAATCCAGGATCAAAACATGACCTCTCTGAACAGAAATTTAAAACATGGAGCAATCGCTCGCTTTTTTAATGCCTAATCATCTTGTTTAATCCCGCCCCTTTTCGCAGCGCCATACGACAGAATTTCGCAAGCTCAAACTCTAGTGTGACTTCGGCTTTAAAGGGAATGGGAGATGGGAGATCATTTTTAAAACATACCTGTAACTCATTAAGTGAATAAGCACAACCTTGTTAGAGCATGTGCCATGCAGAGCGTGTTTATCCGTTTTTAAAATAGCAAAAGTTGATGCAGACACGCCCTTAATAATTTTGTGCCCTGTGATTTAGACTTTGCGCTTAGATCGTTAAAATAGAGCCCCTTAACTTAAACATTTATTTAAGTTTATTTTTAAATATTCAGAAATGAAACACTCATTTTTCTCTAGAGCAAGCACACATAAAATGACCTTACCTTTCTGCAAAAAGTTGAACTTAAATTAGTTAGACAGGGTAGATTGTTATACAAACAAAAAATTATTATAATTATAAAAATACAGGACACTCAGCAAACTAACATGGCTGAAACAACTCTAAAATTGTACTTTGCTGTTGCTTGCTTCTAGATTGAGTGTCAGTGGCAATACTTTCAGTTGACATTTTAGCAAGATGCTCATTACTCAATTGTGCTCACTCGATTGACTAGTAAGACTATCACACACAGACGGCAGTCACGCATTTGCTCTGGGCAGGTGAAATTAATTAAATTAATTAAATAATGCAAATATATTTCATATCAGCCTCTCGCGATTAGCTAATTGCAATGTTTCAAATCGAGATTGTGATTCGATTTCACATAATCACACAGTCCTAGCCATAAGTCAGGTTTGGATGCAATCAGGAGACCTTTAAAATGGACCATGTTTTTGTTATGATCTTTACTTCTCTTGTTGTTTTGTTTTACATATTTATATGTTTTATATAGTTTTTTTAATATGCAAGTTGTTGATTATGATTAAAAATATAAAAATGACCAAAAATAAATAAATAAATAAATAACTGTATCGTTTAAATTTGGGGGAAATGTGATAAAGTGATTCCCACTCTGTTATTTACATTATAACAACATTTGACAAAAATGTGACACAAATTTTTAGGCCAGGTAATAATATTAAAAATAATAATAATTATTAATATAATTAGATATTATTATTAAATTGAATAAATATTACGTTTAATTATTATTATTATTATTATTATTATTATTATTATTATTATTATTATTATTATTATTATTATTTTCCCAGTAATGGAAAATGAATGAATAATGATGATGATGATTAATAATTTTATTTTATTTTATTTTATTTATTTCATTTTCTTTTCAGCTTAGTCCTTTTATTAATCTGTGGTCGCCACAGCCGAATGAACCGCCAACTTATCCAGCACATTTTTACGCAGCGGATGCCCTTCCAGCCGCAACCCATCCCTGGGAAACATCCACACACACTCACCCACACTCATAGACTACGGACAATTTAGCCTACCCAATTTACCTGTACCTCATGTCTTTGGACTGTGGGAGAAACCGGAGCACCCAGAGGAAACCCACGCGAACGCAGGGAGAACATGCAAACTTCACACAGAAACGCCAACTGACCCAGCCGAGGCTCGAACCAGCGACCTTCTTGCTGTGAGGCGACAGCACTACTGCGCCACTGCGTCACCTTTAATGTAATTTAATTTAATTATTAGTCAAAGTCAACACAAGTAAACACATCATGCAGTTTTTAAAGGTTTTTTATCATTAAAGGAAAACACTACATAGCCCTGTGCAAAAAGGTGTTTGAAACCCAATAACCTTAGCAGCAACAACTGCAATCAAGCATGCAATGAGTCTGTTACATCGCTGTGGAAGATTTTGGCCCCAAGATTTTGGGAGTTGCTGTAATTCAGCCACAGTTCAGGTGTGTTTCCAGCATGGACTGCCTTTTTAAGCTCATTCCACAGCATCTCAATTGGATTCAGTTCAGGACTTTGACTAGGCCACTCCAAAGTCTTGATTTTGTAATTTTGGTCGGCCGGCCAATCCTGGGAAGGTTCTCTACATCCATCCATCCATCCATCCATCCATCCCTCTGTCCGTCTGTCTGTCATTCTGTCCATCCATCCATCCATCCATCCATCCATCCATCCATCCATCCATCCATCCATCCATCCCTCTTTCCGTCTGTCTGTCATTCTATCCATCCATCCATCCATCCATCCATCCATCCATCCATCCATCCATCCATCCATCCATCCATCCATCCATCCATCCATCCATCCATCCATCCATCCATCCATCCATCCATCCATCCATCCATCCATCCATCCATCCATCCATCCAGTTAAGCTTTCATAACTAACCTTATCAAAGTTATTTATCAAAAAATATTTATCAAGATATTTCAATACTCATAAATGAAAGCCATTAATGATTATCGGAGACGGTCTATAGGTGTGCGTTCGTGATTAGTGTTCATTTCGGACTCTAGTGAACAGTCACGGTTAAAGAGCTGAAGACAACATAATCAGATCATCCCGCGCTCTCTCTTCATGCTCGGCCTGTAATGTGAGCTGCTGGAGGTGTTTGTGTGTGTGTGTGTGTGAGTTTTACACAGGGCTGAACTCTGAATGTCACATTGATCACACTTGCTGATTCCTCTGTCAGGAGTGTAATTAATGTCATTTTCCATCTTCTCAAACCGTCGGAGCTGCAGATGTTCAGCACTGCGTCTGTGACTCGCGCTGTACTTTTAAAACTTTCTCTGTGACAGGTTTGTTTCGGAAAAGCATTGTCATATATTAGCATTTATTTTCAGCTCATTGATTACTTGATTACCAATTATGTGTTGTGAGAAATGGTAAATGGAGGCTTTGGAGAAATGTGGATTGACATTGCTTACAGTATGTGCACATTATTATTAAAATAATATAAAAAGTGTACTTTTTTTAGATATCAAAAAAAGTCATATGACAAAAAGACATGAAAACAAATGTTTTAATGTTGCTTATATTGTAACCTATTTTAATAAGTTAATATGTTTAATTTAATATTTTTAGTCAGTTTGACTCATTTTAAATTGAGATGACTAGAAAATTTGATTTAATTCAAGTAAACAATTTAAAGCAGTAAGATTTTTTTTGTATCATTGTATGAAAAAGTAATTTAAATGGATGTGTAAATCAAATGCATTAAATAATAGAAGCATATACATAAAACTATGGAATAAAATAAAACAATAAGTAAGCATGTTTATTTAAAAAAATACTTTTTTTACTGTGTAGAAAATAATAAATATAAATATATAGAATATAATTAAACAATAATGCCTGCATTTTAAATGATGTTTTTATGGTACTAATACATATTTGTCATTTAGTGAAATAGAACAATATTAAAATAAAATTTCAAATATACAAAATAGATATTTAATATTTTATTCATCACATGTATATATTTAAAAATACATATAAAATATATAGTATTTTAAAAAAGATTTTCAAATGTATATATTGCTTATAGTTGGCCAGTTCTTAAAATATCTATTAATATTTAAATCAAAAACTTAAAAGTTTAGTTATAGTGACTAATTATTCATTTTAAATGTAAATAATAATTTGCATAAAAAACATAAATAATAACGTTAACAATTCAATATTTTAAATCAGAGCTG
The DNA here is from genome assembly GCA_903798195.1 of Danio kyathit. NCBI lineage: Eukaryota > Metazoa > Chordata > Actinopteri > Cypriniformes > Danionidae > Danio > Danio kyathit. The sequence goes on from LR812529.1 coordinate 45,183,722, forward strand.
TATATTACTGTAATAATAAATATCAAATAAACTCTTTACAATAATAATAGTAATAATAATAATTATTATTATAATAACTATAATTACAGTAGGCAAGGCAAATTTATTTATATAGCACATTTCATACACAGTGGAAATTCAAAGTGCTTTACATAAACAGGAATAAGAGACAAGTATAAAAAATAATAATAATATAAAATGAAAAAGAAAAGAAAGACATAATAGTGCGATTTGTCGGACGTAGCACAGTGCTCATTCAGTAAAGGCACAGCTAAGCAGATGTGTTTTCAGTCTTGATTTGAATGTGCCTAATGTTGGAGCGCATCTGATCATTTCTGGAAGCTGATTCCAGCAGCAGGGCGGTGCTGTTAGTAGCTGAAGGCGGATTCACCCTGCTCTGACTGAAGCCGTGGAATTTCTAGTTTATATAATTCTAAAGTTCTAAGTGATTTGTTTGTGTTCAGTGAGCATATCTGTAATGTATTGGGGTTCATTTAGTGATTTATAGACAAGTAGTAATACTTAAAAATCTATTCTGAATGTAACTGGGAGCCAGTGTAAAGACCTGAAGACAGATGTGATGTGCTCTGTTTTTCTGGATCTGGTCAGAATCCTGGTCGCAGCGTTCTGGATGAGCTGAATCTCTAACTCATCTCTAATAATTGATTTATTTTATCTTTGCCATGATGACAGAAAATAATATTTTACTAGATGTTTTTCAAGACACTTCTATACAGCTTAAAGTGACATTTAAAGGCTTAACTAGGTTAATTAGGTTAACTACAGGGTAGGGTAATTAGGCAAGTTATTGTATAACGATGGTTTGTTCTGTAGACTAAAATCGAAAAAATATATAGCTTAAAGGGGCTAATAATTTTGACCTTAAAATGGCTTTTAAAAAATTAAAAACTGTTTTTATTCTAGCCGAAATAAGACTTTCTCCAGAAGAAAAAATATTATCAGACATACTGTGAAAATTTCCTTGCTCTGTTAAACATAATTTGGGAATTTAAAAAAAAAAGAATAAAAAATTCAAAGGGGGGTTAATAATTCTGACTTTAACTGTGTATAAATGTATATATATAATATACAATACAGTGTTTCCTCTAGGATTTTTTCCAGCTGTGGCGGCAGAACTTTTACACGGATGTATACCAACTACCTATGGGTGTTATTTCAATGACACATGTTGTGAGCGCATTTATGTAATACGAGCATGCGAATATCTGCTTGCGCGCTGATTTCCTCTGTTCGTGCACAACTTTACACCCTGAAATATTCGCTGCTCAAGTGCGATTTAGTGCGTTTATGTGACGAGTACATCTCCAACATTTATTAGATTTGCTAGGAATATTTATGAATGTCTCCGGTAGACCGACAGAGCGGCAAAGTGAAACGGCTGAAGTAGCTGAACAGTCCTGAAGTAAAGTGAAACCGCTATAAATTCCAGCCAGATAAAGTCATTGTATGCAGAACCATAGACCTTAATCTATACAGTATAATTATGGAAACTGTGTTCATCTTAACTTAAAGCTACGCCGTGTTTGCTGGTCTCACGTCTCACGTACGCACCTGTCAGTCAGTCAGCATGTCACCGTAAAGGGTTAAACAAATAACGCACAGCACTACTGCGGTTAAAGAAAAGTTTTCGCTGTTATAATTCACTTCCCTTTTAATACGTTTTGGTGCGATTATAACCTGCTATTAAAAACAACAACAACAATGACTGAATGTGTTGAATGGGAAGCTGTAATATAGCCGTGGCGGGATGAATTTTGGTGTGGCGCCCCGCCATGGAAGAATGAATGTAGCGGAAACCATGCAATATACATGTATATATATATATAAGCAAACACACAATACCAACAAGTGAGGGTCAAAACTAAATGCAATAAAGTGAGTTTGTTTACAAAGATAGGGATAATAATAAGTTCAAAAATATGTATATAGAACGAACAATAAACATTCACGAGAATATATTGAAAATTACAGACAACAAATGGGACACAAAATGTTTGAACAGGTAGATGGGACGCGGGCGGCGTCCAAACAATAGAAATAAGTAAAACAAAACTTTAACTTTAACAAATCTTTTATATTGGCCCAACCTCTACCCTAACTATCCAAAAGAAAAATATATCAGTTATAGAAAAGGAAATCTGACCTACGCTAATATAAGAGAAAAACTGTAAAAGTACAGCGGGTGGAGCACGCCCCTTACCTAGTGTGTCTAACAAAAGTGATATTTAAAGCTACGTGTGCACAATGTATGCATACCTGTCAACATTGGGATGTAAAAATACATACAATACAAACCCCCCCCCCCCCCCCCCCCCCCAAAAAAAAATAAATAAATAAATAAAATAAAATAAATAAATAAATATGTTCATCTGGAGCTGTTTCATTGTAAATAAACTTCCCGAACTAACAGAAATACGTTTTTCTTATTATTTACAAAGGATATAATAATTAGTAAACATTAGAAAAAGTTGCAAATAAATTAGCAAACAGTTGAGCTCATTAAAACTAATAGCTATTATAAAGAAATAAAATCAAGTTATCAAATCTCATCTTTTCTTCATTGTATAATATAAACATTCTGATTAAAGAGCAGTGAATGAATCTCTCATTTAGATTTTTTTTGGTTTGATTACATTAAATAACAGAGCTGTCACTTTAAAACTGCACATATCTATATTGAAAGCATTTGGCTGTTTTCCTAACTGTTTATGCTCATTTAAGACAAAATTTGTTGTGTTTAAAAGAATCCCCAACAAGATCGACATGTCTAGATGTTGTTATTATTATTATTATTATTCATTCATTCATTCATTTATTTTCTTTTCGGCTTAGTCCCTTTATTAATCTTGGGTCGCCATAGCGGAATGAACCGCTATTACTATTATTACTATCATTATGATGATGATGTATATGTCTGTTCAAACACGCACCCAAAACCCAGTGTCCACTTGAGCTCAGCATCAAATCACGTACGTACAGAATCCGCTTGGGAAACGGCGTCTATTATCACTATGGAGAGCATCAGCTGACAGTCATGCATCTTTATATGAACTGACTGTTTTGAGGATTGCATAGGGGCAATGGCGCCTGTAATGAAAAGGAAATGAATCGCGCCGTTTTTATGTTTATTTCAAAGTGTTTCCATCAGGTTTCCATGCCTAAATAAAATGAAAGCACAGAACTGGTCCACATTTAAGAGCAAGGGCGGCCCCTGGTGGTTCGGCGGTATGGGTTGCATATAGGGAGGATCGGCTCTTCTCAGAAAGATAAAAAATACGGGAGAAATACGGGAAAATACCTTTACGGGATGACAGCGGGATAGAACTGTAAAATACGGGAGAATCCTGGGAAAAACGGGAGGGTTGACAGGTATGAATGTATGTCGCGCGACATTCTTACCTGTCCCACTCTCCAACCTCAGATGTGCGTAACTGATGGGAGACAAATGGAGAATAGACAAATAACAACGGACATATACAAGACTGTAACACACTGAAAACTGATTAAAAACGAATTCACTGACACACACAACACAACACAGAATTCAGGTGTCCTGGGCCTTGCGAGTAGCGTCCTGTCACCACTTTTATGACATGGTGGCAGCGGCTGGATTGGAGACTGTGTGATGACGTAAGGGGGAACACGGCAAACAGCTGGGCAGCGGTAGTCAATCGGAGCCACTGTATGGATGGAAGGGGGAGAAGAGAGAGAGAGAGCGAGCGCGGGAGAGAGAGTTATGTTATTTGAAACATCACTGGATTGTAAAAACATTTTTTCACATCACATTTTTATAGTAAATTCAAAGATATTCAAAATGTATATTATGGTTTACATTCTGCCAGCTATTAAGAAATATATATTCATTTTAAACCAAATACATATTTAACAGTAGTCAGTGTCAGTTTTAAATCAGTATTTTATTAATATAACATGATATGGATGTGGTAGTCAAATGAGCTCTTATTAAAACAAAAATCCCTTCTTAAAATATAACAACAGCATATTTAAACGACAGCTTAAGACTTCATTTAGCACTGAAATGAACAAGATAAGAGCTGCATTTGCATATTATATCATCTTATTTACATCTTTGTTCCTGCCAGCTGATGTCAGCGCGTGTTGTTTACTTCATTGTTGTGACGCTGGCACCGGCACTTGTTGTGAGTGTTTTAGTGAATTCTGCTGATTTTTGTACCTCCGTCATGGTTAGCAGAGCTGCAGGGCTTCCCAATGTGATTAGCTTCAAATTGGCTCTGAATCGCGGCATGGAGAAAGTGATTTGCTGCTGCGTTTGAAGTTGGCGGCGGTTTTTTCGGGAGCCTTTGAGTGTCTGTTTGAACTGAGTTTGACCCGTCCGGTCCCAGCTTTCAGTGTTTGTGTGGCGTTTGATGAAAACTTCACATTAGCCTTTGATGAAAACAGACTTCTCCTTTGTAGTGGACGCTCCGTCTGGACCCGCGGACAGCAGACGCTGATAAAGCCAGTGAAAATACAGTCTGGCTGCATTTGTTCTCATTCGGAATCTTTATGAGTGTTTATAAGTGGCTGGAAATGCTGCAGCTTTGTTTGTATGTGTGATTTAATTAGAACTGAAACATGACTACAAGGCGGGGCTTATTGTGTAGCCCCTCCCACTTTAACAACAGCCTTAAAGGGATAGTTAACCCCAAAATCTATGTATTTATTCACCCTCAAGTGGTTGTAAATCCATGTATGAGTTTCTTTCTTCTGTTGAACACAAAAGAAGATATTTTGATGTAGGCTAAAAAATCCTGTAACCATTGACTTCCATTGTTGGAAAAGTAACTACTATGGAAGTCAATGGTTACAGGTGTTCAGCATTCTTCAAAATATCTTCTTTTGTGTTCAACAGAAGAAAGAAACGCATAATGCTCACTGAAGTTAAGCAATGTTGAGCCTGGTCATGGAGACATGGGATATCTAGGTTTCTGTTGGAAGTGGTGTTAGTGGGGCCACCAGGGGGCGCTCAATCTGTAGTCTGTGTAAGTCCTTAATGCCCCAGTATAGTGAAGGGGACACTATACTGTCAGTGAGCACCGTCTTTCCAATGAAACTGAGATCCTGACTCTCTGTGGTCATAAAAGTCCCAAGGCACTTCTCGTAAAGAGTAGGGGTGTAACCCCGGTGTCCTGGCCAAATACCCCTCCATCGGCCCCTACCCATCACGGCCTTCCAATCACCCCCATCCACACAATTGGCTGTATCACTGTCCCTCCACTCCACCTATAGCTGTTTTATGGTGAGCACACTGGCGCCGTTGTCCAGTGGCTGCCGTTGCATCATCCAAGTGGATGCTGCACACTGGTGGTAGTGTAGAGAGACCCCACTCCTCATGATTGAGAAGTGCTTTAGGTGTATGGCCATACAAGATAAATGCGCTATATAAATACACAATAATTACTTACTAAAGGCTTTAAACAAGTAAATGATAACAGCATTTTAATACATTTTTTATTCGATAAATGTGTTTTATCATAGTTTTTTATCTAATAAAAATGTCTATGGCGACTCAGTGGCGCAGTAGGTAGTGCTGTCGCCTCACAGCAAGAAGGTCGCTGGTTCGAGCCTCTGCTGGGTCAGTTGGCGTTTCTGTGTGGAGTTTGCATGTTCTCCCGGCGTTCGCGTTGCTTTCCCCCACAGTCCAAAGACATGCGGTACAGGTGAATTGGGTAGGCTAAATTGTCTGTAGTGTATTAGTGTGTATGGATGTTTCCCAGAGATGGGTTGCGGCTGGAAGGGGATTCGCTGCGTAAAACATGCTGGATAAGTTGGCGGTTCATTCCGCTGTGGCGACCCCAGATTAATAAAGGGACTAAGCCAAAAATAAAATGAATGAATGAATGAATAAAAATGTCCATGAACTATCTATATTATTCACAAATTTGTGGGTATCTTAGTGTTTCCATTAAGCATTTGTTAATGTTATAGTTCAAAATGTGCATAAAAATATGTGAATGGAAACATAGCTACTGATGACAAACCAGACCAATAGAGAAAGAGGGGATGTAGGCCACGCCCCCACAGGAAGGGGGCAGGGGGTAAATCCAACTCACTCCATTGACTTTCTATTGCGGGAGGGTGCAATAATAATAATAATGATAAAAAACAATGTCTGATTCATCTTTATTTCAATAGCGCTTTTACAATGTAAATTGTGTCAAAGCAGCTTCACATAGAAGTTGAAACTAAATAAATTGAAACTGTGTCAGTCTAGTTTTCAGAGTTGAAGTTCAGTTTAGTTCAGTTCAGTGTGGTTTAATTTATATTGCTGAAAGCCCAAACACTGAAGAGGAAATCCAATAATGCGCAGCTCCACGAGTGCCAAAAGTCCCAAAACCAAGCAAGCCAGTGGCGACAGTGGCAAGGAATAAACTTCATCAATTGATGAAACTTCACCAATTGATGAAAGTGAAGGAAAAAGTTATGTATGTGGCAAAATGAAAAGTAGTCCACCTGAAATCAAACTTAGTTTCAAAATGTTCATATTCAGGTTACAGTTAATATGCTCTAAAACAAAAATCGCATTTAAGATTTTTATGATATAACAGTTAGGGTTGGGCCGATAGACGATGCCAACGTCCATCGCCGATGGCCGATAGACATCATGATGCTGAGCCGGCATCGCCGATCCTCCGCCCCGCCCCCGTCGCAAACCCGCTCGTGCAAAAATACACACTCCGGCCCCGTTTACACTAATACAGCTTAGTTTTAAAATGGCATTTTAGAACGAAAATGATCCACGTCCACACTGGCGTTTCATCTAGCATTTCTGAACAGCCCTCCGTCCACTGAAAATGCACATCACGTGACCACACACAGACAGACATAGACACAGCCACATACACACACACACACACACACACACACACACACACACACACACACACACTGTCATGCGCTCGTCTGAGCTCCAAAGAACAGTGTACGGACAGTTTATCAAGGATGTACCGATGGATCGCGTCTCACTATAGCTGTTAAACGTGATATTTAATTAATCTTGTCTCTATGTAACGACTCTTCTGTCTTTTGAATCTATCAGGTAACGTGTCACAGCATCGGTACACTGCTTCAGTCTTTCGCTTTCACGCTTATACTTAGTAATTTTAGCAAAACCCTTAGATACTGTTGGTTGTGCACCTTTTTTACCAACCAAGTTTGTCGACGCCATTATAATGACAGATCACTCTGCCTATTAGTGCCGCGGAAAAAGTGATTGACAGGTGGTATTGTGTGTGTAACTTATCTTTATTTATTTATGATTTGGTTATGGGTAAAACAAAGACCATGTGGACCAGGTAGTTGAGGCTACAAATAATGAATTTGTTATAAAATTAATTAATTATTCATAAATAATTAATTCACCTCCGCCTATGAAGACGATGCCATCGTCCATCGCGATGTTTCACATTAGACATCGTACGATGCTATATTGGTCAACATCGTCCAACCCTAATAACAGTGCACTTCAACTGACCAATCAAATGCTGTCTAGAATCTGAAGTGACCTTTAAGAGAACTTCATTGTCTACTTTTATTTTTTAATTTCACGAAACAAAGACTGAATATTGCTGATTCTGTTCTGTGCAATGGCTTCATCAAAACATGATGACTTGCATGATAATATTTTTGTCATGAAGTCAAATGTCATGAGTTGAAATAGATGCTATTTTTTGTTATTAATTTTTTGTGGTCATGTGTTCTTCAAAGGGCAGCGCAGTGGCGCAGTGTGTAGTGATGTCACCTCACAGCAGAAGGTCGCTGGTTCGAGCCTTGGCTGGGTCAGTTGGCATTTCTCTGTAGAGTTTGCATGTTCTCCCCTTTTCGGCGTGGGTTTCCTCCGGGTGCTTCGGTTTCCCCCACAGCGCTATAGGTGAATTGAAGAAACTAAATTGTCCGTATGTTTGAATGGGAGTGTATGTTTGTTTCCCAGTGATGGGTTGCAGATGAAAGGGCTGCGTAAAACATATGCTGGATAAGTTGGCGGTTCATTCCGCCGTGGTGACCCCTGATTAATAAAGGGACTAAGCCGAAAAGAAAATGAATGAATGAATGATTGAATGTTCTTCGAAGATGTCCAAACATCCTAAAAAGTCATTTTAAAAATAAAATAAAACATGAAAGGAATTCTGTGTGGCACGGTGGCTCAGTGGTTAGCATGGTTGCCTCACTCCAAGAAGCTCGCTAGTTCGAGCCCTGTCTGGGCCAGTTGGCATTTCTGTGTGGAGTTTGCATGTTCTCCCCATGTTGGTGTGGGTTTCCTCCGGGTGCTCCGGTTTCTCCCACAGTCCAAAGATATGCGGTACAGGTAAATTGAATAAACTAAATTGGCCGTAGTGTATGTGTGTGTATGTCCTGGTCCTCCAGATTGGGGGTTGAGCATTGGGCTAACAACCCACCTCATAAAAACTAGATGTTACGAAACACCAGTATGGTGTGGCTAAATATCAACTTCGATATAAATAGCCCTGGGAGTAAGTAAATTGGCCGTAGTGTATGAGTGTGTGTGTGAATATGAGAGTTTATGAGTGTTTCTCAATACTGGGTTGCGGCTGGAAAGGCATCCGCTGCTTAAAACATATGCTCGAATAGTTGACGGTTCATCCCGCTGTGGCAACCCCTAATAAATAAGGGACTAAGCAGAAGGAAAATGAATGAATGAAAGAAATTCTGAAATATGTATTATTTATTTTTTCTAATTGCATATGGCATTTGTACAATAAATATGTTAATTTAGATTTCAAGTAAACCAAACAAAACTTTATAAAAAATATAGAATAGTGACTTATTTTAAGTTGCAATTTTTAAACGCTAAATATTTTAAAATACACTTTAAGCATTATGTTAATTTAAGTTCTGCTTAACAGCAAGTAATAATAAAAAATATATATTATAATAGAGAGATTATAAAACATATTTTAATAAAGTATTAAATAAAGTACAGTTGAAGTAAGAATTATTAGCCCCCCTGAATTATTAGCCCCACTTATTTTTTGCCCAACGGAGAGATTTTTTTCAACACATTTCTAAACATAATAGTTTTAATAACTCATTTCTAATAACTGATTTATTTTATCTTTGCCATGATGACAGTACATAATATTTAACTAGATATTTTTTAAGACACTTCTATACAGCTTAAAGTGACATTTAAAGGCTTAACTTGGTTAATTAGGTTAACTAGGCAGGTTAGGGTAATTAGGCAAGTTATTGTATAATGATGGTTTGTTCTGTAGACTATCGAAAAACAATATAGCTTAAAGGGGCTAATAAATTTGACCTTAAAATGTTTATTTTTAAATTAAAAACTGTTTTATTCTAGCTAAAATAAAACAAATAAGACTTTCTCCAGAAGAAAAAATATTATCAGACATACTGTGATCATTTTCTTGCTCTATTAAACATCAATTGGGAAATATTTAAAAAAGAAAAAAAAAAATCAAAGAGGGGCTAATAATTCTGACTTCAACTGTATATTAACATGTAAATTTGAATAATTTTAAATACAGAATAAATTACAAGGGACTTCCAGTCAGTTATGTATTTCATAATGCTAAAATTTGTATGTTGATGTACTACAATAAAGTCTTAGGAAAGCAAGCTCAGTGATGATGAGGATGATGATGATGATGTAATGCCGAAAGAAAGAGAACAACAAGTCCTGCCAACAAGATGACGTAAGACAACAAAAATTGCCATCATGTGCTAATGCAGGAAAACATTTGAATACTATTATCGTTTTCACCAAATATATGAGTCTCTTCTGTTTTCCGGGCATGAGCACAACTCATCTTTACACTAATTACATTTATGATGTTTTCTCCATAAATAGGTGCATCCATTAGCGCTGCGGTGGGTTTATATATAGCCGGCTCTGGGTGTCCAGGACCCGTGCAGTGACCCGCACCATCTGCTGCCACACTGAGCCACAAAATGGCAAACCGCAGGGTGGCCACGCAGGTAATCAAGACTGGCGTGTGCCAACAACACGGCCGCACACGAGCGTCAGGACCGTACACTGAGTTTGATAAATCTTGAAGACACGCACATGCACACACACACATGTTGGTTTTGGTGGTTTACAGGGAGTCTCCATAGACTTATTATATTTTATACAATAAAAACAGCGTATTATTGGTCCCTACACCACCTAAAACTCCTAAACTCTCACAGGAAACCTGTGGCAAAATTTGAATGTGAAAAGAGCTTGTTAAGTATGAGTTGGAATTACAAGGACAATGCATGTCCTCATAAACCACCACAATAGTACAATTAGGTCATACCCATGTCATTATATAAAAAAACTGTCCTTGTAAAACACCAAAACCAGTACACACACACACACACACACACACACACACACACACACACATACACACACACACACACACACACACACACACACACTAATGCTGTAAAAGTCAGCATGAAATGAAAATTCGTCCTGTTTGTCTAAATACGTCATATTAAGCTTACTGTGAACAATTCATTCATGCATAATGAATCAATAGTTTAGGTAATAGTTAATGTTCGATGCAATAAAACTATAAAATTTAAGCTTATTTTATATTAAGCTTACATTTTATATAGAATTTCACTAAATTTATGTGATTTAGAAAAAAAGTTTTTTATTATATAATCTTTGTTAAATACATGCATTTATTTTATTTCATTTTATTTTATTTATTTATTTATTTTTATTTATTTATTTATTTTTTTTTTTTGATGTAAAGTATGCCAAAGAAAGGAAAACTACACTCTTTTAATTTAATTTAATTTAATTTAATTATTTTTTTATTTTTTCCTTTTTCAGAAGAAGGAAAACTAGACTTGTTATCAAATATGCCAAATGCAGGAAAACAAGACATTAATTTAATTAAAATTAATTTTATTTTATTTTATTTTATTTTATTTTAGATGAAAAGACTGAAAACCTTTTTTTTTTATTTGATTCATTTAATTTCACATTACACCAAATAATAATAATAATAATAATAATAATAATAACTGCGTTTACAGTATAATATTGGCATTATTGATATTTTAAATTATTTATAATATTATATTTCATTACATATACATAGATATAAATATACACACAAACCAAAACAAACATTCCTTTAAGCAATGATAATACTGATTTGTTTTTTTCATTTTGGTTTAAAATCGAATCAAGACTTTTTATTTAATAAAAGATGTTCAATAAAACATTCTTATTAACTGTATTTTAAAGGTGCAGTATGTAAGTTTGACACCCAGTGGTTGAACTAGGTATTGCACTCCTGGATCATAATAAAAGTACACTAGGATGCCAGATTGTGTACAGGAGTGAGTGATTTAAACTGTGTTCTAAATAAAAGCAACGACGCGATAGAGGGAATATTTTCCATATTTAACGGAGTTTTTGTCCTAACCAACACCTCGAATTGATATATTAGAAATGGCTTCTATTTCTCACAGCTGAACAACAAAAACCTATGACAGCTAGATCACCTCAGGTAAGCCTTGTGTGTCTTATTCTGTGCTAAATGCTAACAATGCGAGTTTGAATGCATTTTACATGGCATTTGTTGCCATATACTGAAAGCAGAAAGTTCACCTCAGATCTTGAAAATACAATAAACCGTCTGAAATTGAACTTTAGAACTAAACACATATGAGTGATTCAGCATCTACATTGATGTTAAAGTGGGTTAACATGTATTAAATAGATTCTAAACCTTACCGTTTCGTGAGCGAGTGCATATTCTGTGCTTCTGAAAGGCTGTATTTACATTTCTGCCGTGTCTCGTCTGGCGCAAACAGCCAAATAGCTGATCACTGCCTCTCTCGTCCCAGCGTGTTGTTAGGACACGCGGTTACAATGTAACCTGCTCACCTAATGTTTACGTTCGTAATATTTATGTAATTTGCTAATTAATAACCTCATGTGGAACTGCATCTGTCTCCCATACTGTTCCTTTTGGTCACGGACGCACGCTTTCAAGAGTCTTACTGAATGAATGAATGAATGAAATACGCTGTTTTCCAACAAGGCAACCCAGGGTGCTGACATATAATTGGCTAAACTGGCATCGTGCATATGAAATTTATCTAAACAAAGACAGAGTTCCGGCACGGAAAACCCATTTTCAAAGCAGAATATCTGACTTCAGCATTGTTTTTCAGTTAAACAAGTATGTTCACTTGGGATGTTTCTTAAATATCTGCACACATATTATGGTATTTTTATGCTTTAGAAGAGTCAAAAACTTACATACAGCACCTTTAAATGACTTGATAATATTTAGATTAAAACTGACATACGGTTGAAGGAAAATTGTTAGCCCTCCTGTGTAATATTTTCCCAAGTGCTGTTTTACAAAGAGAAGCTTTTCTCAACACATTTTGAAACATAATAGTTTTAAAAACTAATTTCTAACAACTAAATCCTTTAGTTTTTGCTATGATGACAGTACATATTATTTTAGTTATTTTGCAAGATACTAGTATTCAGCTTAAAGGGCAATTTAAAGGCTAAATTAGGTTAACTAGGAAAATAATTGGAAAACAGGGGTTTGTTCCGTAGCTAATCAAAAAAAAAAAATTTCTTAAGGGAGCTAATAACCATCCCAGTGTCATTCTGAAAATGTACCTGTATATACATTTCTAGAGAGCGGCAAATACATCCCAGGAGGTACGTTTTTTTGCAGTCTTTGTTTTTGCGAATCCACCAGAAGCCGTTGTGTATGCTTTATGAGATCTCAAAGTTTTCTAGGGAGTGCCATTTGCGCCTGCTCTTCTCATGGAAATCCACCAGAGGCCGCTGTCGACTGACTGACTGAATGATCGACTGACCCACCCTCCTTCTCTAAACACAACCAATAGTGTTTTCAAAAGCATTGATTGACCTGCACCCACATACTTCCCTAAACCCAACCGACAGTGTTTTAAAAAGCAATCCAGGAAAAAAAAAACCCTTATGGCAGTCTGATTTTTACCATGTTTTCAGATTTTACCACATTCTCACCCTGTTATTTACTTGTTTATTTTATTTTTTGGCTTTTGCTTTTGTCTTACCTGCTTTCTGGAACCATTCTTCACCGGACTTGAACCCCATCGTCACGGTCAACTCCTCACTGTGTTTCAAATGACGTACGTGGCGAGCTACTGGACAACCTGGTAACAGTGGAAAAGCCGTCCATACGGAAGTAAGTGCTCAGCTGGTAGCACGAAAAGGAAGCATTCGTTTTAAAGACAAAATGCAGCCATACGTACTTCTGGCTACATAACTCATGATCTCCAGAAATGTATATAGGGGACAATTTCAGAACGAGCCCGTTTTCAGAATGTTGCTAATACCATAAAGATCTTAGCAGTTAAAAATCATGTCTTCAGCTGAAACATAGACACACACACACACACACAAATATTTTAAGAACTATAGTGTGAAGTATGACCTGGATGTGTTTTTCATAATCGCCTGCTCTGTGACTGTGATAGAATAGAAACACAATTTGGTGCGTCTTCAAGTTGTGCCGATGGTGTTGACAAGAGACGCTTCAGTTCTAGAGATCCTTCAACGTCTGATCACTTCTTCAACACACAAAAAGCACACAGTGTTTCTTCTCCGAAACGACTGGTCGCTTGTTCCTTAATGATGTCCCATTGACAATTTCTGAGGAAGCAAAGCGTTGCACTCGACGACAAATGAAATATTCTTGATTTTAATGAGGGGTTTTTGCTTATGAGCTGCGAGACATATGGTTTACACTGATTACAAGCTCATATCTCTCTCTTTCTCTCCCAAAATACCTGCCATGTATATGTAGTGTTTATGTTCTGTCATGGAAAAGGAACAAGATGAAGATCTTTTTTGTTGAACTAAAGCCAGGCAGAGCTTGAAATAATGATAAGGAAAGCGTATGTGCGGATTCTTGTCTTTTCAATTAGAGAATCGAAAGTTACAAAGGTGTTGTTCGTCTTCTCTGATTCCCAATCGAAGCTTTAATAGCACAAAATAACCACTGAACATATTAATAATGTATATAGTATGAAGCAGCTTTGATTGGATAATTATTTTTGGGATGTTAAAATCATTTGATTGGTTTTGTGGATGATTAGGCAAGGCAAGTTTATTTATATAGCACATTTCATACACAATGGTAATTCAAAGTGATTTACATGAACAGGAATAAAAAAACAAATATAAGAACATAAAAACAACAGAATAAATATTATTAAAGACAGATAAAAAGTAGGCAACCCAGTGGCGCAGTAGGTAGTGCTGTTGCCTCACAGCAAGAACGTCGCTGAGTCGCAGGTTCGAACCTCGGCTGGGCTGGGTCAGTTGGCGTTTCTGTGTGGAGTTTGCATGTTCTCCCTGGGTTCGCGTGGGTTTCCTCCGGGTGCTCCGGTTTCCCCCACAGTCCAAAGACATGCAGTACAGGTGAATTGGGTAAGCTAAATTGTCCATAGTGTATGAGTGTGAATGTGTGTGTGGAAGTTCCCAGAGATGGGTTGCGGCTGGAAGGGCATCCGCTGCGTAAAATCGTGCTGGATAAGTTGGCGGTTCATTCCGCTGTGGCGACCCCGCAAGGGACAAAGCCGACAAGAAAATGAATGAATGAATGAACAGATAAAAAGTGATTGAAACATGTTTTTAATGATTGAAAAAGAAAAGAAAGACATAATCTGTGGGACACCCTGCTCTGACTGAACTCTTGGAATTTCTAATTTACTTTATCTTAATGATCTGAGTGATCTGTTAAGTTTGTATTCAGTGATCATATCTGTAATGTATTGAGGTCCAAGACCATTTCGTGATTTATAGGCAAGTAGTAATACTTTAAAATATATTCTGAATGTGACTGGGAGCCAGTGTAAAGACCTGAGGACAGGTCATGAGATCCTGGCAGCAGCAACTGTCTGACTGTCATTTTGGGAAGGGCAGTGAAGAGGCCGTTACAGTAATCCGCTCTGCTGGTGATAAAAGCATGAACAAGTTTCTCTAAGTCCTCAATGGAAACAAAGCATCAAATTCTTGCGATATTTTTAAGATGATAGTGCCGTTAACTACGATTAACTACAGTGTGCCAAAAAACGGTTGTTATTTTACGCTTGTAAATTGCATTACGGGATCTTGATCTCTGCTCTGTTGATGTTTGATGTTGAAAATTCAACTCTACAGTTTAACAAAGTGAGTTTAATTGATATTTTAGTATTTTGAAATAATATATAAAGAAATAAGTCCGTAAACAAGGTTTTTGTAGCGTAATATACAGCACCAACCCACACAATATATCACTTTAAACTATTCAAAATGTTAATAAATGTCACTTTTTTTCAAACTTTTCAAGATTAAAAGTTGTTGAAAGAAAAATCAGGACCCCATAATGCGGCTCAAATGCATAAATAAATAGGAAAAAAAAATACAAAATGTGAATAACAAAATGCGCAAAACTGCTAGTTTATGGATATTTTTTGCAGTTTGTTAAAGATTTTTGTAAATTACACAGTATTTAACTGTAATAGTGGGTTTACGGTATGACAGTTATGCACTATGTTACTTTATGTAAAAGCTGCCTTGTGGGAAATATCCTCTTGGCACCATTAAAATAGTATTTTTAATTTAAAATACTGTAAAATAATATTAGCAGGAAGCCCGGATATAGAGTAATTTAACATTTTGACTGTTTTACAGTAAAGTGAACAATGAATAACAATATATATATATACAGCAAGATAAATCGTAATATTTATATTAATATGGTATTTTTGCTGTAAGTTTCATTTACATTAAATTTTTGGCAGTTTACAGTAAGTTAATGTAAATTCTACAGAATAATGAGAAAGAACCAAATCTCCTACCACAGCTATGCTGATGACACTCAGATCTACTTAGCCTTATTGCCAAATAACTACAGCCCTATTGACACCCTCTGCCAATGCATTGATGAAATGAACAGTTGGATGTGCCAAAACTTTCTTCAGTTAAACAAAGAGAAAACTGAAGTCATTGTGTTTGGGAACAGAGATGAAGTTCTCAAGGTGAATGCGTACCTTGACTCTAAAGGTCAAACAACAAAAAATAAGGTCAAGAGTCTTGGTGTGACTCTGGAGTCAGATCTGAGTTTCAATAGTCATGTCAAAACAGTCAGTAAATCAGCATACTATCATCTCAAAAACATTGCAAGAATCAGATGCTTTGTTTCCAGTGAAGACTTAGAGAAACTTGTTCATGCTTTTATCAGCCGCAGGGTGGATTACTGTAACGGCCTCCTCACGGACCTTCACAAGAAGACAGTCAGACAGTTGCAGCTCATCCAGAACGCTGCAGCCAGGATTCTGACCAGAAGCAGAAAATCAGAGCACATCACACCTGTCCTCAGGTCTCTACACTGGCTCCCAGTTACATTCAGAATAGATTTTAAAGTATTATTACTTGTCTATAAATCACTAAATGGCCTAGGACCTCATACATTACAGATATGCTCACTGAATACAAACCTAGAAGAACACTCAGATCTATGAGCTAAACTGAACTGAACTTAATCTCTGAAAACTGAACTGACTTTGTTTCAATTCACTATAATCTTCCATGTAAAGCTGCTTTGACACAATCTACATTGTATAAGCGCTATACAAATAAAGATGAATTGAATTGAATCTCTAGGATCATATAAACTAGAAATTCCAAGAGTTCAGTCAAAGCAGGATAAATCGGCTTTCAGCTACTACGCCCCTCGCTGCTGGAATCAACTCCCAGAAATGATCAGATGTGCTCCAACATTAGGCACATTCAAATCCAGACTGAAAACACATCTGTTTAGCTGTGCCTTTACTGAGTGAGCACTGTGCTACGTGCGACAAATCGCACTATTATGTTATTCTCTTCTTTTTCATTCTTTTACAACCTGTTTTAACACATTTTTATCTGTTTTTATCTTTTTTTATTATTATCTGTTTTTATTTTTTCCTACACTTGTCTTTTTTATTCCTGTTTATGTAAAGCACTTTGAATTGCCTCTGTGTATGAAATGTGCTATATAAATAAACTTGCCTTGCCTTGCCTTGCCTGCTGAAATTTCAGCTGTTCGTCTCATAATTCTAACTTTTATGGCTTTTATGTTTTTTGCAAAAACTTCAACATTGTATCTCACAATTTTAAAGTATAAAAAGTTAAAAGTAGTCACAATATATTATAAAATTTTTATAAAATTAACCTTAACAACTTTATTAAAGTTATTTCTAAGAAAAAAAGGTCTGATTTGTTAGATATTTCTATAAGTTTATATCTTGTACATTGTTAAAACATTACACTGTAAAAAAAAATCCCGTAAAATTTACGGTAAAAAACTGGCAGCTGTGGTTGCCAGAAATTTACCGTAAAAAATACAGTAGAATATTTTTCAGTTTATGATAGCAATAACCATAATATTCACGGGAAAAAAAAACTCTAAGCAGTGGTTGACAGAAATCTACCGTTAAAAATATGGTAGAGATGTTTTTCAGTTGACGATATAATTAGGGGGACTGTAAAATACATGGTAAAAAAAACTGGCAGCTGTGGTTGCCAGAAATCTACCATTAAAAATACAGTAGAAATGATCTTCAGTTTATAGTATACATAATATAACTTTAAAAAATAAGTATAATAATGTAAAAAGTACTTCATTTTTCTGTATTTGCATAAACCGTATATAACTGTTAGTTTATCAGAAATTTCATGGTTTTTTTACATTTGCTCATTTACATTCTTTTACCGTGAAAAATATGGGCATTTTTACAGTGTATCAATGCCTTACATTTTTTTAGTTGAATCAAACTTTTCTAGTTATCTCATCATTACATCAGTTAAACGTTGTATAACTTTTAAAAATTAGTTCAAACCTGATTAACTTATTTAATTAAGCTAAAGTAATAAAAACATTACAAAATAAAGTCATACATTTTGAGATAAAAATTCAGAATAGCAATAAAAAAAATCTGAACCATGACATTTGCAACTGACATTTGATCCTGTGGCAGAAACTGGTTTACTGGTAAAAAAAAAAGTGAAAATGAAGTCTGTACATCATATAAAGCAGAGGTGTCCACACTCGGTCCTGGAGGGCCGGTGTCCTGGAGAGTTTAGCTCCAACCCTAATCAAACACATCTGAACCAGCTAATCAAGCTCTAACTAGGTATACTAGAAACTTCCAGGCAGGTGTGTTGAAGCACGTTGGAGCTAAAGTCAGCAGGACACCGGCCCTCCAGGACCGACTTTGGACACCTCTGATATAAAGTAATGCTTGATTTATTTTTGCATCTTTTTTTATTTACATTTTTGTATCTTTGCAAGGTTTGGGCTCATCAGAAAGTTGGACAAAGAGGCAGAACAACATTAAGGGTGAGTAAATGATGACCAATTGTTTGTTATTAGATGTGAACTAACACATTTGCAGCTTTAGATAGAAACATGTCTTGTGTTTGTGGGTGAACAGCTGTAAAGCTCAGATGCAGAGCTGCTCTCGTCTCCTCCTGAGATTAGAAACCAAACTAAAAAGCCAAAGAAACCTCTGCTCAAAAAGTGGTAATCTGAAGACTATCTGGAAATAAAAGAGTGTGTTTGAAAGTATGAAATAAATCTGCCTGATTTAGTCACCCATCCTCAGAATGTTTTGGTGTGCTTTGCGTGCGACAGAAGCACAATAGAATGTTCCTGGCCTTAAAATAGGCATGTGTATGAATGCGCCTCGCAATTCAACACAGCTAAAATTATTGTTCCTTGTCGGAGCTTTGGCCTGGAAAATAGTCTATTATGTAATGATGTTGTTGGAAATATGTTTTCTATGTCAGAAAGCATATATGAAGAGATTTTCATGTAGAAAAAAGCAAAGATTTTTTTCCTAAAAATGTTATGTTGTTATTGGATGCCTCTAAATGTACAAAATAACAATGAAATGTTGAATACTGCAAAGTGAGGCCTTTGTACAGCAGAAATTATTCGATTGTACTCACATTTACTCACAATTGCAGGGTGTCCATAAAAACTACACACCACTCAATAACTATTAGCATACAAGTCATATTTTTATGTAAATTTTGTTTAGAAAATGTAATTAAATTAATTAAAACCTTCAATATGTTTAGGTAAATATCTATAATTAGCTGTAGACACACACACACACACACACACACACACACACACACACACACACACACACACTAGCGCTGTCAAAAGATTAATTATGATTAATAATGATTTAAATCCTAATTTAAAGTTGGCATTTGTATAACGTGTGTGTACTGTGCCTATTTATTGTATATATTATACATATGTAATGTATTATTATTATTATTATTATTATTATTATTATTATATTAGTATTATATATATACACATGTTGTATTTATTTATACAACAGTTCTGTCTGGTTCTTGAATCTGATTCATACCTGCCAACAGTCTCCCATATTTCAGACCCATCTCCCGTATTGTTTTGTCTCCCGGAATACTCCCGGAATTACACCGCCCCGCCCACCCCCCTGCTCCTCTGCTTTTAAGTACTGTCCGGCCTGAATCCTGGTACATTTGCGCGTGCTCTTCAGTCCGCGCGCACCCCTCCCCGCTCTACATTTCGCACGCACCTCTCCACCCCGCCTCCTCCTCCCTTCTTCAGTTCTCGCGCACCCATCCCCGCTCTACAGTTTGCGCGCACCTCTGCCACCACCAACCCACCCCACCCCCGGCAGTTCAGTTCGCGCACAACCCCTGCCACCCCCCTCCATCCACCCCCTCTTACTGGGAAATCTCTGTAGACTGATGGCATTTCATGCTGTTCAGCTTTATACTCTTAAAATGTTTTGCCATCACTTTAGACATTATGCTAGAGAATCATTCAAATACTAGCTTTAAAGTGATGGTGAAATAGCAACTGTTTCTGCTGTTCTGAAGTCAGCTGCAGATATTGGTGGAAGAAAGTAGTTCCCCTTACAAAAGGATTTTCTGTGATTTTCTTTTTTATATACATGATTATGCCGTCGAACTATTGTATAAACGCAATATCACACTCGTAGCAGTGCAATGTGGCTGTATATCGTCACTGGTAGGACACTAAGGCACTCGGCCGGTGGCCTCTTGCCACCAGTGCCAATATATAGCCACATCGCAGTGCTACTTGTTTGATATTGCTCATATATATATACAGTATGTCACAAAAGTGAGTACACCCCTCACATTTCTGCAAATATTTATTTATATCTTTTCATAGGACAACATAGGACAAATAACTCTTTGACACAATGAAAAGTAGTCAGTGTATAGTTTGTTAAGCACTGTAAATTTACTGTCCCTTCAAAATAACTAAAAATACAGCCAATAATAGCTGAACCCCTGGCAACAAAAGTGAGTACACCCCTAAGAAAAAAATTGAAATGTTAATATTTTGTGTGGCTACCATCATTTTCCAGCACAGCTTTAATTCTCCTGGGCATGGAGTTGACCAGAGCTTCACAGGTTGCCACTGGAATTCTCTTCCACTCTTCCATCACAACATCACAGAGGTGGTGGACATTTGACACCTTGTGCTCCTCCACCTTCCTTTTCAGGATGCCCCAGAGGTGTTCTATGGGGTTTAGGTCTGGAGACAAGCTTGGCCAGTCCATCACCTTTACCCTGAGCCTCTTTAGCAAGCCAGTGGTCATCTTGGAGGTGTGTTTGGGGTCATTATCATGCTAGAACACTGCTTTGCGGCCCAGTTTCCAGAGGGAAGGGATCATGCTCTGCTTTAGTATGTCACAGTACATGTTAGAATTCATGTTTCCCTCAATGAAATGTAGCTCCCCAATGCCAGCAGCACTCATGCAGCCCCACATCATGACACTCCCATCACCATGTTTAACGGTAGGCAAAACACACTTGTCTTTGTACTCTTCACCTGGTTGCCGCCACACACGCTTGACACCATCTGAACTAAATAGGTTTATCTTGGTCTCATCAGACCACAGAACATGGTTCCAGTAATCCTGGTCCTTAGTTTGCATGTCTGCAGCAAATTGTTTGCGAGCTTTCTTGTGCATCGTCTTTAGAAGAGGCTTCCTTCTAGGACGACAACCATGCAGACCAATTTGATGCAGTGTGCGGCGTATGGTCTGAGCACTGACAGGCTGACCTCCTATCCTTTCAATCTCTGCAGCAATGCTGGTAGCACTCATCCGTTTGTTTTTCATTGACAATCTTTGGATGTGACGCTGAGAACGTGCACTCAGCTTCTTTGGCCGACCATGGCGAGGCCTGTTCTGAGAAGAACCTGTCCTCTTAAAGCACTGGATGGCCTTGGCCACTGTGCTGCAGCATAGTTTCAAAGTGTTGGCTATCTTCTTATAGCCTAGGCCATCTTTATGCAAAGCAACAATTCGTTTTTTCAGGTCTTCTGAGAGTTGTTTGCCATGTTGAACTTTCAGTGGCCAGGTTGAGAGAGTAGAAGAGCTTTTATACCAAATTTAACTCACCTGCTATCTGGTGACACCTGAGACAGTGTAACACTAATGAGTCAGATGACACAGGGGAAGGAAAATTACTAATTGTGCTGAATTTGTACATTTTTTCTTAGGGGTGTACTCACTTTTGTTGCCAGGGGTTCAGCTATTATTGGCTGTATTTTTAGTTATTTTGAGGGGACAGTAAATTTACAGTGCTAAACTAACTTTACACTGACTACTTTTCATTGTGTCAGAGTTTTTTCTGCAGTGTTGTCCTATGAAAAGATATAAATAAATATTTGCAAAAATGTAAGGGGTGTACTCACTTTTGTGACATACTGTATATATATATATATATATATATATATATATATATATATATATATATATATATTGTGTATATATATATGCTGTTTGTGTAACTTGTGCTGTAACATTTGTTGTAATATTCAAGTTGAATACTTATATTTTGTTGTTTATTCAAATCATTGATCCTAAGCAGCGTATGAGTAATAATAACACATGCATTATCATCAGAACAGCATACAGTATACAGTCTCATTTGGCCCACAGTCATAAACCAAGGCTCAGAGACTCATCCAAATGTCTTGGCCCTCTCGCACGTAGGCATCTTGCTCACAGGAGGACTGAACAGCGCTAACTGTGACCCAGCACAACATCTTCCCTGTATTCTCAGCCCGAGCAGGAAACACATTGGCAGGCACGACGCAGACCCTCGCCTGGGCTCCCAATCCCCCCAGTGCCTCTCCTTCCCTCTTCCTCTCATCTTCTGTCGGCTTCTCCAGCTGCACCGCCATGCTAGAGACACTTACGGTAACACTACTGCAGTTCCAGCTTTTATTAATGATGTTTCACAAACATTTTAAATACTTATTATAAAGTGATTGAAAGAGCTGGGATGTACCCTCCTGAATTATTAGCCCCTCTGCATATTTTTCTCCCAATTTCTTTTTAATGGAAATAATTTTTCTCAACACATTTCTAAACATAACAGCTTTAATAACTAATTTCTAAAAACAGATTTTTTCATCTTTGCCATGATGAGTTCATATTAATTTAGATATTTTTCAAGATACTAGTATTCAGCTTAAAGTGACATTTAAGGGCTTAACTAGGTTAAGTAAGTTAGGGTAATTAGGCAAGTCATTGCATAACAGTGGTTTGTTCTGTAGACAATCGAAAAAAAATATTGCTCGAGGGGGCTAATAATATTGACCTTAAAATGGTTTAAAAAAAATTAACACTGCTTTTTTTTCTAGCCGAAATAAAACAAATAAGACTTTCTCCAGAAGAAAAAAATATTATCAGACATACTGTGAAAAATTCCTTGCTCTTACATTATTTGGGAAATATTTGCAACATTGGCTCATTCTGAAAATGTAGCCCTATATATATTTCTGGAGATCCTGAATTATGTAGCCAGAATTGTTTTAAAATGCTGGGTAATTTGACATATTATTTGTGTATTGACATATTAAGTGGCTTTAACTATTTTGTAATTACAATAAATTATAGGGTGTTTTAAGCTGTAAGGGGTGAGTCAACCAAAACTTTACTTTAAAATCTTTACTTAAAAAATCCATTTTTGTTGCTCATTGCTCGCTGCGACTCTCTGATTGGAGTTTTGAGTTGTACTGCACAAATTTAGCAATTAAACACTTTTTTTTTTGTATTTTTAATTAAATAATGGGAATAGATGACTTTAACAAAAGAATAAAACATCGTTTAACAACTTCTGGGTTTAAAAGTTTATATGTTATGCTAAAACTTTTTTACAATTGCACTCTATAAGCATAACATTTCAGGTTAAGTAACTGTTTTGTTTACTATTGGCTTATCACCAGTCTATTATTAAGATATTGACTGTTTATTAGCAGTTATAAAGTATGATCTCGTTTTACATCCCAATCACTACATTAATAAGCAACTAATTAGTAGTTTATTGAGCTAAAGTCTTAATTAATGGTTTGTTAATAGCAGAAATTGTACATTAAAATTAAGTGTGACCAGAATTACAGTTGAAGACAAAATTATTTGTAATTTTATTGCATTTTTTTTCTTTTAAAAATATTCAACCCAGGCTCATTCTGATTGCGTACTCTTATATACATTCCTGGAGAGCGCCAAAAACGTCCCAGGAGAGGTACGTTTTTTTGCAGTTTTTGTTTTCACGAATCAGCCAGAGGCCACTGTGTATGCTTTTTCAGATCTCAAAATTCTCTCGCAAGTGCCAAGTTACAGGATCAAACCAATGACTGTAAAAAATATGGACGACGCAACAGCGCTTTTAACCATTGAACGCTTTGAAGGCAAAACGCCTCATGACGGGCACAAACTGTCACAAAAAACTGCTGAAATTGGAGCCTGGGCATACGCAGAAGGCACTACCTGATGGAGCCGGAGGCGAACCCTCGAATCAAGCTTCCAGCTAAATGCTTGTACGTCAAATCATTTATCTGCACTATAACAAAGGCTCGCTTATATAAATATAAGCACTTACATTTAAAAACACGTAATAATATAGGATTTATTAAAAACTGTGTGACGTAAGCTGCTTTTAATAATTTGGTAAAAACAATATATGTTGGACTGCTGAAATAAACGATCTTTCATACGCTCTAGCCTAAGTTAAGGCCAGCTCACACTGTGAGATTTTTTTTATAATCCTGAATGATTATAGCATGTCAGACTGCACGAACATGGCTCTCATGTCACACTGTATGATCTCAGCCGTCATAAAGTCAGACTGAGCGACAGTGAAGATGCACCAAACTCCCGGAGTTTGACATCATCCCCTCTTGACACTTTCACTATCCCGCGTTCTGAAATGATTTCTCACAGCAAATGTAAATAATCTTTAGCGGCGATTTTGCACACAGCGTGTCTCAAGAAACCAGGAAGAAAAAAATTTGTTTTGACATTTCCCCGTGGTCATTTGAATTGACGCATGAATCACGTCATCAAATTCGGTGCTCCTATTGGTTTTTGGATTGACGCTCAACGCAGCTGTTGTCACACTGCTGGAAAGTGCCTGAAATCTTCTGACACTGCCAGAAATTCATCGGAGGGAAAATCTGATCGCAGTGGGCACTAAGCGGCTGTCTGTGAACATGTCAAACCAACGATCAAAGATCACAGATTTTAGCCCAGGATTTCAGGAATCTTTTAGGAGTTTAGGAGCTTTGAGCACAAAAAATATTTCTTATAATGGGTTGTTGGTATTTATTATCTTCATAGGGGTAGAAATATCACATGTAAAATATAAACAATAACATATAAACAACACATACTGTTTAGAAAGGTTTTTCATGTTTAATTACCATTTACCAGGACCCAAAATATACACAACATGGACCGCTATTTGCCATGCAGGAAAAATCGTGCGTTTCAAAGATATAAACACAGAAAGATTTCTAAAAATCAACAGGATATTTACACGTCCCATCCCTGCACTATATCAAATAATCCTTGTTATTTGTACAATAAACTTGGCAGTATTAATACATCAACTGATGTCTATATGATATAGGCTTGTCAGCTGCTGTAACATCGCTTGTGTATTGTTTATCATTTCTTGCCTCTGTTTTCATTTGGTTTATTCCATGCCTTAATATCTGGCAAATAAGAATTTACCTTCATTTTAATGTTTAGTAGGTGTTTTCATATAAAAAGCCAACGGTAAATGATGTATATAAACAATATATAACATTTACAGCTCGATTTGTTATATAAGATGCTTCTAGAACATTAATATTTCAAATTCAGTAGTTTAAATCAGTAACATGCCGAAACTCAATGTCAGAGACGTCCTTGAAACCAAGTTCAAATAACGTTACAGGAGATTGATGTGGAGATAGGCTAACAATAGTTTTGTCTTTCTAATTATTATTTCAGACCCATAAAGAGAATTACTTCTAGATAGTGATCACCTGTATTTTCCCTGTCATGGCTTGGCATGTATCAGCAAACTAACAATAAATCCTGATAAAACCCTCACTTTACCGAATAAACAGTGATCCATCAGATCCTGTAGGTCAGAAAGTATAGTGTACTGCTGAACAACTCATTTTATTATGGTAAAATAACACAGAAATCGAATAATAACACTTAATCTCCTCCCAAAGCTCCGATGGTCTGTTTAGAGAAACTGTCAATCACAACTGTCAATCACGATGACACACCCAATTTTTATAGCATTAAATTACTGGCTAAAAACATACTGTTCACAAAAATGAAGATCTGCACCTATATCAGCATGATAACCAGTGTCTTAATTGACCAAAACCATCTTTTGGGAAATTTTATTGCAAGTAATACATTTTTTTGTTTGGGCTCAAGTCTCTTTCTTTAACATGAAGGAGGCGAGCTTTATGACTTGTACTGCAGCCAGCCCCCAGGGGGCGATCTAACGTCCAGGACCTTCACTCAAAAGGAGGCGTGAGACACACTTGGATCAACAATAAAAAAAAATTAAGTTGTCCCCTCCAAAATTTAAGAATTTAAATGTTTCAACTCATTTTAAATAAGTAGTTTGGACAAACAGCAAGTTTTATTTGAGTGTAAGATTCTACTAAGATATAATAATAATAATAATAATAATAATAATAATAATAAAAAAGATTATTTTATGTTGTCCCAACACAAAAATAAATTGTGTGTAACCCAACATTTTTTTCAGTGTATGCAGACATCATTTTATCTGCGCCTGACGCACTTAATCAGAAAATCCATCAGACGATGGCGACCGAGGTAGTCTCTTGTTCATAAATAATAACACACTGATCTGAAATTGAATGTCCTGCTTTTTATCTGCTAATATGAGGCAGGACGAATATTTAATAAACATATCTGATGCACTGCATGTTCTGCTGGGGAAAATGTGAGGTTGTAAAGACTAATACTGACTGATAAAGTCAATAGTACACTTATGCTTTACTGTATTATGTATGTAATATTTTATTTAGGTTTACAATAATATCTCTCAGTATAGCTGAACTTTAAAGGGGCTCCTCTTTTACAAGATAAAGCTTTGGTGTCTCCAGAATGTGTCTGTAAAGTTTAAGCATTACAGTAAATTACTGTATCTCATTTTATTTTCTGTGCACAATCATTTCGGTACTAATACTTTATTTTGGTGGTCCATTTGAGTATTAGTCTGCTTAATATCTGCTGATACTGCTCCTTCAACAGACATTTAACTGACTATAACAAACTTGGCAAGTACATGTCAATTTACACTAACCCTAACCCCAATCCTAACCCCAACCTAACAGTCTACTTATAATCTAATGAGAATTAGTTGGCATGTAAATCCAACGTAACTTAAATTTAACAAACGGACCATCAAAATAAAGTGTGACCTTAAATTTCACTTAATACGCAAGGAAAGTGCTGAAAGTAAAGACAGTGAAATCAATTTAAAATATTTTCATTACATTTTTTTTTTTCAAATTTTAGATTATTCTTGAGCATTACAGTAAATTACTGTATCCCATTTTAGTCTGTGTGCAAATGTATTTTGTTTCTAATTTATATCATTATTGAGCAATACAGTATATTACTGTATGCCATTTTATTTTCTGTGCACAATTTTTTTTTCACACCAATAACAAACAACCACCATTAATCAATAAACATATGCCTAGACATGTAATGTCACTTAACACACAAGGGAAATGCTGAAAGTAAAGACAGGAAAATCGATTTTAAATATTTTCATTAATTTTTTTTTTTTTTTTTTTAATTTTATATTATTTTTGAGCATTACAGTAAATTACTGTATCCCATTTTAGTTTCTGTGCACAAATGTATTTTGTTTCTAATTTTATATCATTCTTGAGCATTACAGTTCATTACTTATCCAATTTTATTTTATGGGCACAATTTTTTCAGAACAATAACAAACAACCACCACTAATCACAAAGGAAAGTGCTGAAAGTAAAAAAAAAAAAAAAAAGCTACATTTTTTAATATTTTCATTGAACAAAAACATTAATTTCATTTACTGTATCCCATTTTATCTTCTGTGTACAATCATTTCAGTATTGATATTTCAAACCAATAACAAAAACACCATTAATCAATAAACATAGGCCTAGAAATATAACCTTGCCTAATAAAATAGTAATGACAGTGAAACTGATTTAAAATGTTTTCATTAAACAAAAATGTGTAGTTTCTAATTTTATATAACTATTGAGTGATACAGTGAATTACTGTATCCTATTTTAGTTTCTGCACACAAGTCGTTTTGCCTTTAATAATTTTTACAATAACAAAAAAACACAATTAATCAATAAACATATGTCTAGAAATTGAATTTCACTTAATAGATATGGGAAGTTCTAAAAGTAAAGACAGCGAAATCGTTTTCATATTTTCATTGATTAAATATATATTTTTCTAATTTTATATCATTATTGAGCTTTACAGTACATTACTGTATCCAATTTCATTTTCCATGTACAATTAGTTTTGGTATTAAAGGACACCTATGATAAAAATCAATATTTGTAAGCTGTTTGGACAGAACAGTGTGCAGGTATAGTGTGTCCATAGTCATATTGGGGTGATATAAATACCATAAGTTTATTATTTTTTTTATTTCCTGACGTTAAAATAGGATCCAAATCCCTCCAATTTTGAGGCCGACCGCAACGTGACATACAAGTGCGGTTTCCCTGCCCATCAAATTGATTGACAGCCACGTATTAACATGTCTCCGTAGTAACGCGTATAATCATATCAACAAGACAGGACGTGCGCAAAGCAACTGGGATTAAAAGATCTGTTGAGCTCTCTGTGATCATCAATCATCATCAAATGTGATCAAGAATGAGTTTTACAAGTTTAAAACCTTTTTAAAACAGTAGATATAAACGTGTATCCTGTCACATTTGCAGGGAAAAACAGTGCAAAGTTAAACGCACGCACTGTGTGTGTGCGTGAACGTTGTAACAACATTGTGTGTGACTCATCAAAAGGCTTGAATTAACTCGACAACAAATACATCAAATAATCATTGGGAAAGTTCTTACTGATGTATTTCTCACAAACGTTACGTGAGATCTGCTTTCTTCATGTTTGTCACTGTGCTATTTATCTGACACAGCCGAGGCTGAGATTGAGGCACACTGTGACAGGCACACGGGGACGGTGGGCGGGAAGAACCAGCATTAAAGGCACAGGCCACAAAAACGGCTACATTGTGTTCAAAGCTGAAAATTGTAATATTCTGAAAGGTATAATAAATAATCTGATGGGTGTTTAGAGCTGAAACTTTATAGACACATTCTGTAGACACAGAAGACTTGTCTTAAATCTTGAAAAAGGGGAAAAATAGGTGCCCTTTAATATTTCATACCAATAACAAAAAACACCATTAATCAATAAACATATGTCTAGAAATATAATCTCACTTTAAACTTAATCTAAAATATTTTAAATACGTCATATTTTTAAGTCACAATTAACAATAAATAAATACAGATCTTCAGCATTTACATCAATGGCTGCAAGACAATCATTGACTATTAACGTTGAGAAAACAGAATGTATGTACTTTTATTCACCTAGGCGAAAATTATCCATATCCTATCCCATCGTTTTCTCAAATCAAAAGCTTTCCATTGTATCCACATATCAATTTTTGGGAATCAGTCTGGACTCTCACCTTACTTATTTTGACCATGTTTAAAATGTTTATAAAAAGCTGAAACAAAAGCTATTTCTTTATGCGAAAATTAGGACAAATGTGACTTTTTCTGTTTCTGAAACTTATCTTCATGCCATAATCTTGTCTACCTTGTCTTACTGTTTGCCTGTTTGAGCTCTCACAACAAATGATATCTTGAAGCCAATAGCTAGACTGTACAATAGGGCCTATAAGATCCACAATAGACTTTCTGGATGGACACATCACTGTTTTGCTCTATCCCTCTCTAATACTTTATCATTTCAAAATTACATTATGAACACAGGGATTAAACTGTATTATCAATTTTTTAATTGTGCTACCTCAGCAGCCCTTTGTGCTTTGGTACCAAAACTTAACACTGGACTGATCGTTCCACCAGATCTGCAACAAACGGATGTTTGCCATTACCAGCTTTGAAAAACTGTTATGGACCGAGATCTTTCTTTCATGTATTCACAAAAGCCTGGAATGAGATCCCACAACATCTAAAAACAATACCAACATTAAGGCCCAATCCCAATTCTATCCCTTAGCCCTTCCCTTTACCCCTACCCCTTGTTTTGCGCGTTCCAGTGAAGGGGTAGGGGTGTCTCAATTCTCTTTATCTTGAAGGCCAAGGGCTAAGGGGTATACACCCCTTCGAAAGGAGATTTTTCAGGACCACACTCGAAACCAAGGCACACAACGGCAGGATAGCTGTACCCGGAAGTAAGGAGATCCACAAATTAGTATTTTTTTGTCATTATTAAGTATTTTTACAACCACCAAGCACATGTTTTAATATATTCATAACCGCGTTCGTGTTTTACCGTCATGCTTTAAAAAAACGCTAAAATAAAAACCGCTAAATTTCGCTATCTATAATCCATAATAATAACTCCTGTATAGCAGTGCCACAACATTCTGACACTCGATGACACTCAAATACCCTGTCAGAAAAGTCTAGTGGTTGGGAATTACCTTTTTACAATGTCTGCTATAATGTTAATGTTGTTTTTAGTGTGTTTTCATAGATGAATATGGCCACTGTGTAAATACACAGTACAGCTACGATCTTATTGCCACATTATATCGTTATGATAACATAATATATGCCTTCAGTGATTTCCTAAAAAAATAAATACCAAAAAAATAACACAACTGTAATAGCTACAGCAGTCGTGATCGTCTGATCTCATATGAAGCAAGAGATCGCGATGACATATGATGACGTGTGCAGGGGCTGTAGTGCTGTCCCATTTCTTAGGGGTAAATTTTGAAGCCCTTCCGCTTCACTCTCAGTTTTAAGAGCCAAGGGGAAGGGGTAGGGGTAGAAAAATAGAGGCCTAAGGCCCAATCCCAATTCTACCCCTTAGCCCTTCCCCTTACTCCTACCCCTCGTTTTGCGTGTTCTCGTGAATGAGTAGGGGTGTCCCAATTCTCTGTAGCTTGAAGGCGTAGGACTAAGGGGAAGGGTAGATAGCCCTTTGAACGGAGATTTTTTACAGGATCACACTCGAAACCAAGGGGTAAGAAAATTTCCCAGAATACACCAGCCACAACGGCAGGATAGCTGCACCCGAAAGTAAGGAGAGCCACAAATTAGTATTTTTTGTCATTATTATGTATTTTTACAACCACCAAGCACATGTTTTAATATATTCATAACCGCGTTCATGTTTTACCGTCATGCTTTAAAAAAAAAACGCTAAAATAAAAACCGCTAAATTTTGCTATCTATAATCCATAATAATAACTCCTGTATAGCAGTCCCACAACATTCTGACACTTAATGACACTCAAATACCCTGTCAGAAAAGTCTAGTGGCTGGGAATGAGCTTTTTACAATGTCTGCTATAATGTTAATGTTGTTTTTAGTGTGTTTACATAGATGAATATGGCCACTGTGTAAATACACAGTACAGCTGCGATCTTATTGCCACATTATATCGTTATGATAACATAATATATGCCTTCAGTGATTTCCTAAAAAAAAAAATAAATAAAAAAATAACACAACTGGAATAACTACAGCAGTCGTGATCGTCTGATCTCATATGAAGCAAGAGATCGCGATGACATATGATGACGTGTGCAGGTGCTGTAGTGCTGTCCCATTTCTTAGGGGTAAATTTTGAAGCCTTTCCGCTTCACACTCGAATTTAATGACCAAGGGGAAGGGGTAGGGGTACAAAAATAGAGGCCTAAGGCCCAATCCCAATTCTACCCCTTAGCCCTTCCCCTTACTCCTACCCCTCATTTTGCGTGTTCTCGTGAATGAGTAGGGGTGTCCCAATTCTCTGTAGCTTGAAGGCGTAGGACTAAGGGGAAGGGTAGATAGCCCTTTGAACGGAGATTTTTTACAGGATCACACTCGAAACCAAGGGGTAAGAAAATTTCCCAGAATACACCAGCCACAACGGCAGGATAGCTGTACCCGAAAGTAAGGAGAGCCACAAATTAGTATTTTTTGTCATTATTATGTATTTTTACAACCACCAAGCACATGTTTTAATATATTCATAAATGTGTTTGTGTTTTACCATCATACTTTAAAAAAAAACGCTAAAATAAAAACCGCTAAATTTCGCTATCTATAATCCATAATAATAACTCCTGTATAGCAGTCCCACAACATTCTGACACTCAATGACACTCAGATACCCTGTCAGAAATGTCTAGTGGCTGGGAATGAGCTTTTTACAATGTCTGCTATAATGTTAATGTTGTTTTTAGTGTGTTTACATAGATGAATATGGCCACTGTGTAAATACACAGTACAGCTGTGATCTTATTGCCACATTATATCGTTATGATAACATAATATATGCCTTCAGTGATTTCCTAAAAAAAAAAAAAAAAAAAAAAATACCACAACTGGAATAACTACAGCAGTCGTGATCGTCTGATCTCATATGAAGCAAGAGATCGCGATGACATATGATGACGTGTGCTGTTGTGCTGTCCAATTTCTTAGGGGTAAATTTTGAAGCCCTTCCGCTTCACACTCGGATTTAATGACCAAGGGGAAGGGGTAGGGGTACAAAAATAGAGGCCTAAGGCCCAATCCCAATTCTACCCCTTAGCCCTTCCCCTTACTCCTACCCCTCGTTTTGCGTGTTCTCGTGATTAAGTAGGGGCATCCCAATTCTCTTTAGCTTGAAGGCGTAGGACTAAGGGGAAGGGTAGATAGCCCTTTGAACGGAGATTTTTACAGGACCACACTCGAAACCAAGGGGTAAGAAAATTTCCCAGAATACACCAGCCACAACGGCAGGATAGCTGCACCGGGAAGTAAGGAGATCCCCAAATTAGTATTTTTTGCCATTATTAAGTATTTTTACAACCACCAAGCACATGTTTTAATATATTCATAACCGCGTTCATGTTTTACCGTCATGCTTTAAAAAAAAAAAACGCTAAAATAAAAACCGCTAAATTTCGCAATCTATAATCCATAATAATAACTCCTGTATAGCAGTCCCACAACATTCTGACACTCGATGACACTCAAATACCCTGTCAGAAAAGTCTAGTGGCTGGGAATGACCATCTTACAGAAAAAAAATCCCATGCTCGTCATTTGATGGGCAACTATTGCTGTAGCCACTGTATGTTTTTATGTTCTGCAGAGCAGGAACCTGTATCAGGCCCAATTATCTTTTAATCTTTTCCTGTTTAAAATATTATAAATAAATTAAATAAATATTTTCATGGAACAAAAATGTCTAGTTTCTAATTCAATATCATTCTCGAGCATTACAGTGCATTACTGTGTCCCATTTTATTTTCCGCACACAAATCCTTTTGGTGTTAATATTTTATATAAATAACATCAAAAAACACCATTAATAATACCATAAATCACATGCCTAGATATATAATCTCACTTAATACACATGGGAAGTGCTCAATATTTTCATTAAATAAATATATTCTTTTCTAATTTAATATCATTACAGTAAATTACTGTATCCCATTTTATTTTCTGTGCACAGTCATTTCAGTATTAATATTTCACACCATTAATCAATAAACATCTAGCAATATGATCTTGCTTAATACACAAGGGAAGCGCTCATACACAGTAAAATTGCATATTCCATATGCTGCCTTCTAATTGGCCGCTCTTTGTGACAGGCAGCTGTGGACACGCCCCCGTGCTGCGCCTGGTGGTGTTGCATGTGCGCGAGTGCAGTCGGCAGTTTTGAAAGCAGTTCCTGATAGAGAGACTATCGCTCCGCTTCTACACTGGCAGAGCAGAAGAGAGAGAGAGAGCGAGGGAGAGGGGAGAGCGAGCGAGAGAGAGAGAGAGGTTTCTCCCCGAGCGCCGGGTCCACATTTGCACGATGGCATCAGATCCAGGGCTGCTGCCCCTCTTAGTGTGGACTATATCAATGCAGGTCCTGGGATCCAGAGCAACATCCAATAATGAAGGTAAGAGTGTGTGTGTGTGTATCGTATGGATGGGGATCTGTGCTGTCTTCTTTATACAGTAGATGATGGAATGATGTACACATATAAATATTCATAGATGTGACCGGAGCCGGAGACTGAGAAGTAGATCAAAAACTCTTGGAATTTGAGCTTAAAGTTAATCTGAGCTGTTTTGTTCTTCTGTCTGCTAAACTATTATTCGTACATCATCATATTGTTTGGTTATAGCTGTTAGATGAATGTGATGAAACGGAGAGACAGGCTTTAAAACTAAAGTCGAGTTCATCATGAATGGAGGTAGATCTGTGGTTATTAGGGCAAGGAATGTAGATGAATAGAAATGTATATTAGTAACTATTTGAATTTGCTTCTTTTTCTGTCTTCCTAACTAAAATTCTTATATTTTTTAGGCTGTATTTGCTGTTATAGCTGTGAGATAAATATAATAAAACAACAATGACATACAGAAAGAGAAAAGTCGAGTTTATCATGAATGGATTCGTGGATAAAGGTAGATTTTTGGTTATTAGGGCAAGGATATTTTTCAGAAACATCTATTGTTTGTGTATAATAACTATTAAAATTTGAGCTTAAAGTCAATTATTCCTAAGTTAAATTCTTATATCTTTAAACTATATTTTGTTCTAGCTGTGAGATAAATATAATAAAACAACAACGACATACAGTAAAACTAAAGTCGACTATATCATGAACAGATCTGCAGATGAAGCTAGATTTATAGTTATTAGGGCAAGGATATTTTTAATAAAAATCTTAATGTATTTTAGTAACTATTAGAATTTGAGCTTAAAGTTAATTATTCTGTCTTCCTAAGTTAAATTCTTATGTTGTTAGACTATTTTCTTTTTGTTATAGCTGTGATTAATTTAATAAAACAACAATGACAAACAGTAAAACAAAAGTCAAGTATATCATCAGTCGATCTGCATATAAAGCTAGATTTATGGTTACTAGGGCAAGGATATTTTTCATAAAAATGTATATTAGTAACTATTAGAATTTGCTCCTTATTCTGTCTTCCTAACTAAAATCTTTTTAGGCTATATTTTGTGTTATAGCTGTGAGTTAATGTAATAAAACAACTATGACAAACAGAAGAGAAAAGTCGAGTTTATCATGAATGGATTTGTGGATAAAGGTAGATTTTTGGTTATTAGGGCAAGGATATTTTTCAGAAACATCTATTGTTTGTGTATAATAACTATTAAAATTTGAGCTTAAAGTCAATTATTCCTAAGTTAAATTCTTATATCTTTAAACTATATTTTGTTCTAGCTGTGAGATAAATATAATAAAACAACAACGACATACAGTAAAACAAAAGTCGAGTATATCATCAGTCGATCTGCAGATAAAGCTAGATTTATAGTTATTAGGGCAAGGATATTTTACATAAAAATCTTAATGTATATTAGTAACTATTTGAATTTGAGCTTAAAGTTAAATATTCTGTCTTCCTAAGTTAAATTCTTATGTTGTTAGACTATTTTCTTTTTGTTATAGCTGTGATTCATTTAATAAAACAGCAATGACATACAGTAAAACAAAAGTCGAGTATATCATGAACAGATCTGCAGATGAAGCTAGATTTATAGGTTTTAGGGCAAGGATATTTTTCATAAAAATGTATATTGGTAACTATTAGAACTTGTTTCTTATTTTGTCTTCCTAACTAAAATTCTTATCGTTAGGCTATTTTTTTTTTTGTTATAGCTGTGAGATAAATATAATAAACAACAATGACAAACAGTAAAACAAAAGTCGAGTATATCATGAATGGATTTGCAGATTAAGCTAGATTTATGGTAATTATGGCAAGGATATTTTTTCATAGAAATGTATATTGGTAAATATTAGAATTTGTTTCTTATTCTGTCTTCCTAACTGCAATTCTTATGTCTTTAAACTATATTTTTGTTATGCTGTGACATTAATATAATAAAACAACAACGATATACTTCAAATAAAAGTCAAGTATATCATGAATGGACCTGCAGATAAACGTAGATTTGTGGTTATTATTAAAAGCATGTTTTTCATAAAAATATATGTCAATAACTATTAGAATTTGAGCTTAAAGTCAATTATTGCAGTTTCTAGCTAAAATTCTTATATCGTTTAGGCTATATTTTTGTTATAGCTGTGAGATGAATATAATAAAACAACAACGACATACAGAAAAGCAAAAGTCGAGTATATCATTAATGGATTTGCAGATTAAGCTAGATTTATGGTAATTATGGCAGGGATATTTTTCATAAATAGGTATATAGTAACTATTAGAATTTGAGCTTAAAGTCAATTATTGCAGTTTTATTCTGTCTTCCTAACTAAAATTATTATATAATTAGGCTATATTTTTGTTGCAGCTGTGAGATAAATATAAAAAACAACAACAAAATACAGTAAAACAAAAGTCGAGTATATCATGAACAGATCTGCAGATAAAGCTAGATTTATAGTTATTAGGGCAAGGATATTTTTCATAAAAATGTATATTGGTAACTATTAGAATTTGAGCTTAAAGTCAATTATTCTGTCTTCCTAAGTTAAATTCTTATGTTGTTAGACTATTTTCTTTTTGTTATAGCTATGATTAATATAATAAAACAACAATGACATACAGTAAAACAAAAGTTGACTATATCATGAATGGATTTGCAGATTAAGCTAGATTTATGGTAATTATGGCAGGGATATTTTTCATAAAAATGTATATTAGTAACTATTAGAATTTGAGCTTAAAGTCAATTATTGCAGTTTTATTCTGTCTTCCTAATTAAATTCTTATATAATTAGGCTATATTTTTGTTACAGCTTTGAGATAAATATAATAAAACAACAACGACATACAGTAAAACAAAAGTCGAGTATATCATCAATCGATCTGCAAATGAAGCTAGATTTATAGTTATTAGGGCAAGGATATCTTTTTTCTTCAATTCTTTTTTAGATATTGGTTACTATTAGAATTTGAGCTTAAAGTTAATTATTCTGTCTTCCTAAGTTAAATTCTTATGTTGTTAGACTATTTTCTTTTTGTTATAGCTATGATTAATATAATAAAACAACAATGACATACAGTAAAACAAAAGTTGACTATATCATAAATGGATTCATGGATAAAGCTAGATTTGTGGTTATTATGGTAAGGATATTTTTCATTAAAATGTACATTAGTAACTATTAGAATTAGTTTTTCATTCTGTCCTCCTGACTAAAATTATTATATCATTATGCTATATGTTTGTTCTAGCTGTGACATTAATATAATAAAACAACAACAACTTAGAGTAAAACATAAAGTCCAATATATCATGAACAGATCTGCAGATGAAGCTAGATTTATGGTTATTAGGGCAAGGATATTTTTCATAAAAATATATATCAATAACTATTAGAATTTGAGCATAAAGTAAATTCTTACAGTTTCTTATTTGCAGTTCCTAACTAAAATTCTTATATCATCATAGGCTATATTTTTGTTATAGCTGTGAGATAAATATAATAAAACAACAACGACATACAGTAAAACAAAAGCCGAGTATATCATGAACAGATCTGCAGATGAAGCTAGATTTATAGTTATTAGGGCGAGGATATTTTTCATAAAAATATATGTCAATAGCTATTAGTCAATTATTGTTGTCCTAACTAAAATTCTTATATCGTTAGGCTGAATGTTCGTTTATGCTGTGAGATTAAATATAATAAACAACAATGGCATACAGTAAAACTAAAATCGAGTATATCATAAATGGATTTGCGGATAAAGCTAGATTTATGGTTATTAGGGCAAGGATATTTTTCAGAAACACCTATTGTTTGTGTATAATAACTATAGCATTAGAATTTAAGCTTAAAGTCAATTGTTGTTGTCTTAAATAAAATTCTTATATCGTTTTAGGCTATATTTTTGTTCTAGCTGTGAGATAAATATAATTAAAACAACAATGACATACAGTAAAACAAAAGTCGAGTATATCATGAATGGATTCGTGGATAAAACTAGATTTGTGGTTATTAGGGCAATGATATTTTTCATAAAAATGTATATTATTACTATTAGAATTTAAGCTTAAAGTCAGTTATTGCAGTTTTATTCTGTCTTCCTAACTAGAATTCTTATATTATTAGAGTATATTTCTGTTATAGCTGTGAGATAAATATAATAAAGTGAGGATATATTTTTTTTCCATCAAATTTTTCTTTTATTTTGTATTTTTTGAACACAGAAAAACAAGCTGCAGACAATCAGCATATAGCAAAGTGCATAGATATACATGTAATAACCAATATACAGGTTGTTAATTAATACTATTAATTATAGTGCCAACAATAGTGACAATAAAAAGGAAAAACTGAAGTGTAAATGACAAAGACAAATTAAACAAATTAAAATAATAAAATTAAATAAATTTAAATATATACATACACACATAAATACATATACATCAAACAAATTCCAAATCAATAAAGGCAATAAACCAAATATGTATTTAAGGTTAAGGGAAAAATTAAGCCAGTAAAAGATAAATAAATAAAAGAATGGTAATAGACAAATAGAGATAGGTATTCAAAACCGTGCTGAAAGAGGTCTACGACAATGAAGAAAAGTTATTAGAAGACCAAACAGAGAACCTTAAGTTACTATAAGGAAGACAAAAAATAGATAAAAAATAAAGAGGGAAATTATATTTTAAAAAAAAAATTATAATAAAAATAAATAAATAAAATTAATTAATTAATTAAAAATTATGGGGCCTGGAACCAGAAGTTTCTGCTTTTTGATGTCTCCTAGATTCAAATTAGTAAACCTTTAAGTTTGTCCAAGGTTTGTGCCCAAAGTCTGATGGTGTTTTCTCTTGCACCATGGATGCGAGCAGTGGACATTTCCAGATACGCAATATCAATAAGTAAGAATCCAATGATGATGATTACGAGAATGTGGAGGCTTCCATCTTGTCGCAACTAATTCCTTGGCTGCTGTCAAGCCAGCTAAAAACACTCGCTTTTGAATTTTGTTGGAGTTGGAGATCAGAAAAATCATTTAAAATGAAAATAGAGGGGGTGAGAGGGAATGAGGATATTTTTTTATAAAAATATATGTTAATAACTATTAGAATTTAAGCTTAAAGTCAATTATTGTTGTACTAGCTCAAATTCTTATATCGTTAGGCTGGATGTTCGTTTATGCTGTGAGATAAATATAATAAACAACAATGGCATACAGTAAAACTAAAGTCGACTATATCATGAATGGATTTGCAGATAAAGCTAGATTTATGGTTATTAGTGCAAGGATATTTTTCATAAACATCTATTGTTTGTGTATAATATCTATTAATTTGAGCTTAGTCAATTATGATGATAAGATTATATTTGAGTT
Organism: Danio kyathit; assembly: GCA_903798195.1. Classification (NCBI taxonomy): domain Eukaryota; kingdom Metazoa; phylum Chordata; class Actinopteri; order Cypriniformes; family Danionidae; genus Danio; species Danio kyathit. The sequence goes on from LR812529.1 coordinate 45,222,750, forward strand.
ATAGCTAAGAGATAACAGTAATAATAGAGCAATGAAATGCATTATGTAATGAACACAAATGTTTAGTTGGACTAGAAGTTTTATTATTATTATTAGTAGTAGTATCTAAACTAAATCATACTGATATTTGTAGTATGTTGTCCGAGTTTTAATTTAGTGCCATAATAATAATGTATATTAATAAGCAATAGGAAGGAGTGTGTGCGAGACACACAGATTGGGGATTTGTGCTGTGTTCATTTCGAATGACAGCATGATTTATACAATATATGACATCATGTAAGTGTATGAAAGTTGTGGTTGTGTCAGTAACTCTTGGAATTTGAGCTTAAAGTTAATCTTGGCTGTTTGTTATTCTGTCCTCTACACTAATATTCTTATATCATCATATTTTTTGGTTATAGCTGTTAGATGAACGTGATGAAACACAGTGACAGCCTTTAAAACTAAAGTCAAGTATATCATGAACGGATCTGTAGATAAAGGTAGATTTATGGTTATTAGGGCAAGCGTATTTTTTGTTTAGAAAGAAACTAAACAAAGTAGGTCATCTGAAGTTAGTGCAAGTTTAATAGAGTGTAATAATAATGTGTACGTGTTTTTGTGACATATGAGGACACAAATCTGTATAATGACATGGGTTTGACACAGGTGTTACAAAAAGGAGGTGAAATACGAGGACATTGGTGACGTCCTCATTTCTCAAAAAGCTTATAAATCACACAGGATGAGTTTTTTCAGAGAGTAAAGCTGTACACTGTCTCCTGTGATGGTTGGGTTTAGGGGTAGGGTGGGGTGAGGGCATTACAATATACGCTTTGAACAGTATAAAATGAATGGAAACCTATGTGATGTACCCACTTTTCACAAAAACAAAAAGTGGTGTGTGTGTGTGCGTGCGTGCGTGCTTGCGTGTATGTGTGTGTGTGAATGGGGTATGGATTTTCTTTTCTGATGACAGGATGTACACAATTGAAGTAAAAATTATTCACCCTCCTGTGATTTTTCTTTTTTTCTTTTCTTTTTCAAATATTTTCCAAATTATGTTTAACAGAGCAATAAATCTTTCACAGTATTTCCTATAATATTTTTTCTTCTAGAGAAAGTCTTATTTGTTTTATCTTGGCTAGAATAAAAGCAGGTTTTATTATTTTTTTTAAACAATTTTAAGGTCAATATTATTAGCCCGCTTAACCAATATTTTGTTGGTTGTCTACAGCAGGGGTTCCCAAGTTTTTCAGCTTGTGATTCCCAAAATAACTATTCCAGTGACTTGCAACCCTCACTATCCTTGGAGGTGGTTATAAACACACAAACATTGCACACAACGGTGCACACACACCAGTAGGAACTATATAAATGAGCTTATTGACAACACAAATAAGTGCAACAGTATAACAACCATATAATATGTTATAGTTATTATTCAATTGTTTAATTTTATATTAACCTCACTTAATGAGAATGGTAGGCAATGTTTACAGCACAAGACTATTTTTGGTTTAATTTTGGAGACGATCTTTGGAGATTGCCCTCTATGTTCAGTCATTGCCTTCATTTTTAATGTACGTGAGTGCTGTAAATGTGTCAAAGTTTAACATTGAGCAGTAAAATCAATCTGCTCTAACACTATTGGTGTGTCATTAATCTAGCATAATAAGCCCAGGGGTCGCAATCCAATGGAAAAAGAATTGAAAGGCTGATGGCTTTTCATTTACATGTTGTTTTTTATGTAACTATTAAATACTTTTTTTTTTAATCTTCTGCAGGTTATGAATAAAATATGGTAATTCTAATAATTTAATAACATATACAATATTTTTGGAAATCACCAAGCAACCCCCTCATTGTCTCATGACCCCTGGGGGGTCCCGATGCCCACTTTGGGAACCATCGGTCTACAAAACAAATCATCGTTATGCAATGACGACTGATTATTCTAACTTGCCTAATTAACCTAGTTAAACCTTTAAATGTCACTTTAAGCTGTATAGAAGTGTCTTGAAAAATATCTAGTAAAATATTATTTACTGTCATCATGGCAAAGATAAAATAAATCAGTTATTAGAAATGAGTTATTAAAACTATTATGTTTAGAAATGTGTTGAAAAAATATTTTCTCTCTTAAACAGAAATTAGGGGAAAATATACAGGTGGGCTAATAATTCTGACTTCAACTATATTTAAACTATAGTTTTTCTTAGTTTTCATTTGACCTTTTATACTTGTATGAAGACTATACTTTTATTTTATATATAGTGATTTTATGAAAAGAAATGTAATGTTTTTTATATGTTAGCTTTTTTGTTTTTTAATTATTCAGCATATCTGCAAACACAATAAAATGCAGGTTTTAAAATTAAACCATGAACATGCATGCCACACTATCACAAAAAGTCAATATGCATTCTGTGAACTCTATTATTCTTATAGTCAATAGTGTTTTAAATAGCTATTACGGTAGGCAGGACTTAGAATAAACGTCACTGGTAAAAAGTGTGACAACCAATCAAATCAAACGTCATCAAAATCAAAGTGTGTTGAGCAAACTGCATATCTTTCTTGATTAATAATGCTTTAAATAGTTATTTATGGGTGACACGGTGGCTCAGTGGTTAGCATTGTCACCTCACAGAAAGAAGGTCGCTAGTTCGAGTCACGGCTGGGTCAGTTGGCATTTTTGTGTGGAGTTTGCATGTTCTCCCAGTGTTGGCGTGGGTTTCCTCCTGGTGCTCCGGTTTCCCCCACAGTCCAAACACCTGCGCTGTGGGTGAATTGGGTAAGGTAAATTGTCCGTATCGTATGAGTGTGAATGAGAGTGTATGGATGATTCCCAGTACTGGGTTGCAGCTGGAAGGGCATCCGCTGTGTAAAACATATGCTGGAATAGTTCCCTGATGAATAAGGGACTAAGCCGAAGGAAAATGAACGGGACGATAACCGTTTTCAAGGGATACCGCGATTTGGAAAAGTCAAGGTTTTAAAACCGCCAACATTTTCTGTAATACCGTTCCTAAGGTATGCGTATGATTTTTTTATTTACGTTTTTTTTTTTTGTTTTTTTAGGACAAGAACAGTATCTCCAGCAGAAAAGATATCTAAAGATGTCGTTTTAAATTGTAAATAAATCTGTGTTTTTGAAACATGAAAACAGCAGAAGTTAATGATTCCTTTGAATTATTTAGCCTGACATGTTTACTGCTCCAAAATATTATAAATCTTTCATAAAATAAAATGTATTGTTTTCAAAGGGGAAAAAGTTTTTGTTTTTTACTCAGACATTTTAAAAGAACATATTTTAGAGCAGTGAGCACAATACCGTGATGCTGTGAAACCGTGATATTTTT
>LR812529.1:45228596-45356096 GCA_903798195.1 Danio kyathit
CACACACACACACACACACACACACACACACACACACTCATCTCTGTGCCATTCGCTTACATACACACATCTGTCTCTTTTGTTGACACACACACTTAACTCGGTGTCGCTCGCTCACACACAACCACACACACACATGCAAAAGTACTGCCATGACTTCTCCATTTAATACCTTTTACAAATCTTGCATTGTTTGGAATGTATTGGACTGCTGTACTGTTTGGCACAGGTATGTTAATTATTGCATATCATTTTACACAGTGATGATATAAACACGCTGATTTTGTGCGTAAATATTTCTCTTCGCTCATAAACTTTACTCAAACATTGGGGTATGTTTGCATTTTGTGTGTGTGTGTAAGTCATGTACTGTATATAAAGCATTTAATTGTCATTTCTAAAAGATTTACAAAGCATAAATAGTCCTCACTTCAGGTCACAGAACAGCATGAAGTTGTGCTTATAAAGCATTTATTAACATTCACTGTATGCCTGAAATATGTGTTCATTTGAATAGCTTATTAATCATTTACTCACTCATTTTTAATCATCTTAAAAGCCACAAACTATTCTTAAATAATATATTGGTAAATAAATTAGAAATATGGTATTAGAGGACTAGCCTTGGATTGGATAAGCAGTTATTTAAAAAATAGACAACAGTTCAACAGTGGAAATTGGCAACTAGAAATCTTCATATGTAAATGTAAATTGTGGCACACCACAAGGATCAGTTTTAGGTCCAATATTGTTCATAATTTACATGAATGATATGTGTAAGATATTAGAGTTGTTTAAGTTGATTTTATTTGCGAATGGATCTTTTGTTCTGGGGATAAACTTATGGAGTTGATTAAAACAGAAATTAATAATTTGAAATTGTGGTTTGACGTAAACAAATTGTCATTAAATGTAAGTTAAACAAAGGTTATGTTATTTGGGAAGTTAAAAAGTAGTCATTATATAGATTTGCAAATTGATAATGAAGTTATAGAAGGAGTATATGCAATTAAGCTTCTTGGTGTTGTATTGGATCATAAAATTAGTTGGAAACTGCAAATAAATAATGTGTAAAATGAGTAAAAACTGTAGCAATAGAGTATAAAGGAAGATTTATCCTGGACAATAAATCAATGTATGTATTATATAACACACTTATGTTGCTATATATGAGTTATTGTGTTGAAATTTGGGGGAATACATATAAATCTAACTTACGATCCTTATGTACAGTGCAGAAAAAAGTCATTAGACTGATAGAAAATGTGGGGTATTTAGAGCATACAAATCAGTTATTTTTTAAATTGAGGATACTTTAGTTCAGTAATTTGGTTCAATTTAAAACAGCACAATTTATGTTTAAAGCTAGGAATAAATTACTTTCGAAATGCATACAAAAGTTTTTGAAGAAAGACAAGGGGGATATAATCTGAAAGAAGAACAACATTATAGGAGGTTGAAAACAAGGACAACTTTAAAAAGTTTGTGTATGTCTGTATGCGGTGTGACATTATGGAACAGTCTGGAACAGACTCTCAAACAATGTCAGGATATTAATCAGTTTAAAAAGTTGTATAAATATATATTATTGAAGAAATATAATTATGTGAGGTGATTGGAAAAGAATAAAATGAGGAAGGTTTGATGAAATTTCAATTAACGGCTGTTTGCAATACTGTGTATTTTTGGGTCTATGTTATAAAATGTACATGTACAAATGGAGTCAAACATATAATATGTCTCATGTAAAGCTCATATGTTTCATGTAAAAGAAGAGATAAGTAAAAGAAGTAATAGACGAATGATGTGTGTGGTAATGGGGTGAGAAAATAAGCTTGTGCTTCATCCCGCTCCATTTCGAGCATGTTAAAATGTATTTTTTTGTTAAGGAATTTTTTATGTGTGATTTCTCGTTTCAAAATAAATAAATCAAATCAAATAAAAAAAATTGGTTTGTAAATAACACAACACTTAATTTATTAGTAAAAAAATTCATCATTAACATAGTATGAAAATACAATCATTAAGCACATAGTACATGTGCTTGTAAGTCAAGAATAGAGCATTTGTAGATGTAGTTATAAACTGCTTATTAATGACTATTGATGTAGAGTTAATGCTTAACAAATAAGGAATTCACTAATTGCTAATGCTTAATAAATGATTCATAGTGTGTAGTTATTATAAAGTGTTACTCAAATATTGAATCTTCTTAAATCAAGATATACTTGAGAAGTAAAATGTTATATAGCCTTAAAAACAAAAATAAACAAACATAAAAATTCTTAATATTCTTAACCAATTTATGCCAAAGAAAAATTATATTGTTTTCCTAATGAGCTAAATTATATTTTTTACTTTACCCAATGGCAGATATTTCTAAGTTAAAACTAATTTTTTTTCATAAAGCAAGAGTTGATATCTTCAATATTTTGCCTGATTTACTAATGTTTACATATTTGTACTGAAAAATAGATGGAGCACTGCATAAAACATATTTTCTCACAGTGTAAAAGTCAGATTAACACATGCGCTACACTTAAAAAATATATTTCTGCTGCTTGTTCAAACTAATGATTTAAAATAGGTTGAAACAACACAATTCTTGAGATTTTTTTGGGGGGGACAACTTAATTATTTTATGTTCAGTCCACTTGAGTTTAGCATTTTAAATAGATTTATGTTGTGACAACATGAATGAATTGTGTGGAACCCTGCATTTTTTACCAACCCAGGCTCATTCTGAAAACGTAGTCCCGTGGACGTTTCTGGAGACCGCAAAATACCTCCCGGGAGGTACGTATTTTGCAGCTTTTGTTTTCGCGAATCCGCAAGAGGCCACTGCGTGCGCTTTTTCGTATGTGAAATGTCTCTCACGAGTGCCGTTCGCGCCCGTGCTGTTCTCGCGTAAACCCACCAAAGGCCGCTGTCGACCGTCCGTCTGTCTGTCTGACTGAATGATTGACTGGGCGACCGGCCAATCAACTGACCCACACTCCTCCTTTCCTAAATCCAACCAATTTTACCGATTGACCCGCACCCACATACTTCCCTAAACCCAACCAACGGTTTACAAAAGCCGTCCAGAAAAAGAAAAGCCCTCGTCGGATTTTTACCACGTTTTCGGATTTTACCACATGCTCACCCTGTTGTTTACTTGTTCATTTTATTTTTTGGATTATATTTTTGTCTTACCTGATTTCTGGAACCGCTCTTCCCTGGACTCGAACCGGGTCGTTGTCGTCGTCGTGGTTGACTCCTCTCTGCGTCTCAAGATCGCCGACGTACATGACGAGCTAACGGGACAAACTGGTTGCGGCGGGAAAGGCCTCCACATGGAGGTAAGCAATCAGCCGGTAAGCGGCAAAAGGAACGGCGTCATACCGCCCCGTATCGTTCGCTTAAAAAATGAAAAGCAGCCATACGTACCTCCGGCTACATAATTCGCGGTCTCCAGAAACGTCCACTGGACTACGTTTTCAGAATGAGCCTGTGTTGTTTTTTACAGTCTACATCAAATGCTTCACTTTCCATTAATAACAGTTAAAAACGATCATCACAAAGAGATTTAGTTTAATAAGAGATGTTCTTGATATTGGTGAATATTGTGATAGCCTGTTTTACTGTCATATGACAATGGGCTATAAGTGTTTATCAACGGTTAATGTGACTATTTTCGCTTTCATAAGATAATGTCATTGAATTAAAATATAATCAGTTAAATAGATTTAAGCATTTATTTATGTGTAAAAAAAGGTTAAATATTTAAACGTAAGCATCAGCAGCAGCAGCAGGCGAGTGCTGAAACTCCATTGAAAATACTGTGGCAAATACAGTATATTGCTGACAATGTACAAGTATTGTTCATGCTAGTAAATACAGTAGCTTACATTAACTAATGAAACCTTATTGTAAAGTGTGACCAATATATTTACTTATTTTAAAAGCATGGTGTGCGACAATGGATTTTAATGCAGTGTTTCCTGTCTGGTCTGAGACCCGCTTTATATAATATCTCAATCATGCAGTGGAGATTATTGATTTTTAAAGAAACCACGTCTTAAATGCGGTGACTTAATAATAGCAGGACAGTTCACTGGTAGTGCTTGAGCTCGTTAATTGTAAATTAAAAGTCCCTGTGCATATACAGTTGAAGTTAGAATAATTAGCCTTCCTGTGTATGTGTTTTGTTCAACCGAAGGAGATTTTTTTTGACACATTTATAAACATAATAGTTTTAATAACTAATTTCTAACTGGTTTATTTTATCTTTGCCATGATGACAGTAAATAATATTTGACTAGATATTTTTCAAGATACTAGTATTCAGCTTAATGTGACGTTTAATGGCTTAATTAGGTTAATTAGGCAAGTTAAGGTAATTAGGCAAATCATTCTATAATGATGGTTTGTTCTGTAGACTATCGAAAACAAATATTGGTTAAACGGGTTAATAATATTAGGTCTTAAAGTCTTTTTAAAAAAATTAAAAAAAGACTTTCTCCAGAAGAAAAAATATTATCAGACATACTGTAAAAATTTCCTTGCTCTGCTAAACATCATTTGGGAAATATTTAAAAAAGAAAAAAAATTCACAGGAGGGTGAATAATTTTGACTTTTGACAACCGTATATACCTTGTTGTTTACTATGAGGACTGTAAGAGTTGTGACCCGGTGACCTGATCCAGCCTCTGGATACGTGACTGTTTTCCCATTTTCCTGCATAGCATAGTGTTTTGTGTCTCAGGCGGAGGGGCTTGCGTGTGACGGAGACTCTGGCTTGACTGGGATGTTCTGCTCAGACACACTAAGTGAACACACAGTTTGCGTGATATTTCTGCCTCTGCAGTCACTGTCACAAACAGTTCAATACAGCGGAAAGAGCGCTGAGGTGAAAGAGAGAGAGAGGCAGAGAGGGATAGAGGGAGAGAAACACGGACAGACAAGAGCTGAACAACTGAATGAAGCTTTTCAGGCAAAAGTTCAGTGCAGAAATGTTCAATTTTACTTGCATCAAGTTGAATGTGTTCCAGATATTTAATAGCCTTTTTTTTTTACAGTTTTAATTATTTTTTAAGTTACATTTTTATTATTATAATTGTCATTTTGGTGGTTCAGTCCGCTGTGGCGACCCCTGATAAATCAATGGATGGTGAGTGAATAAGTGAAAATGTCATAATATACAGTAGGTGAGAGTTCAAAATGACTATTACCGCCGTTCAATATAACGCCGCCGCATTGAAAAAAAAAGCACGTGTTTTTTAGGTATGACCGCAGTTTGCGACTATGCCGCCAGGTGGCACAAAGGGACGGGATGCGAACGGACAGAAATAGCTTACACATTAGCTGTAAAAACTGTACTACTTGTAAATAAAGATAATCAATGAAACATAGCATTATAATTCCTTCACTAATCATTAAAAAGACAACCAGGCTACATTATTTAAAGGAATAAATAATAACAAATAACCTTTGGGGTGAAGTGCTTTAAAACAAGTCTGCTATAGTATGCTTCAGCACCAAACACGAGTTGCCTTGAGATTGTGTTGGTTTGTTAAATATAATAATAATCTAGCATAAATAAAATTAAAGTGAAATATTCACTGTTTCAGAGAAGCCTATATTAACAGAAAGAAGGATATTCGGTCACAGTTTGACAGACAAGTTGCTGATGCTGATCGCCTCTGCTGCCTGGAGCCGTGTCATAAACTCAACAAATAGGCCATGTATAGGGCTTATATAATATACAATTTTAAATAGCCTATGTAGCCTAATTTACGAATCAAACAAATCCAAAGTTTTTCTTGATGTTTGCATAATAATAATTTCGCAGAAATTTCATTTTACAGCTTATAAAACATGTATTCAAATTAATGCAATATCATATGTAAACAACAAAATTGTTATATGCTATAGTGGCCTATACTTTACAAAAAGTCAACATGAACCTTAAGGCTTGTCATTGTCTTTATTACACGCAGCGCGCACATGGACCGCGACTGAAACCGTCATGTCACAAAATACTTTTTAAACTAATGTTTATTATTATTATTATTATTATTATTTATTGTGAACAACACTTAATAAAAATTTAAATGTATTTATTACACCACCTTATTGGAGAAAACTGTATCAATTACAGTGCTTTCGCAGGTTTGAAGTATACTTGCGGTGGTAGCCGGATTGAAACACCATTTACCCACATCGCATAAACAGTTAGCTACAGTATATGCAATAAACAAATCATAATTTCATTTTTAATAATAATTGTATTTATTATGACACTTTTCTTTTTGATAGGTTAAAGTAAAGACTGACATGAAAAAGAAATGCTATTCAGGAGCAATGTGCACACACTGACAGGTCTGCTTCTCTCTCTTTTCAAGTTCAAAGCAAATTTGAATGCCAAAGGATTTTAGATATGTATATAAAATAGCCTGTAATATATTAAAATCAACAAATTAATAATGTATATATAAAATAATTAGCAAATGAGAAATAAGTGACAGAAAAGTTGATAAAAACATACATTATCTCTAAAAGTTATCATAATTGCAGGACTAAAACGAGTAGATTTTTTAAATAAGGCAAATGCGTTGATTAACTACTAACGGTGTATATATTTTGCAGCCAGTTTAGATGTCATTTCGTCCTCTCCGAGTAGGCTATATAGCCAAAGTTTTTCTGAGTCGTTTAGGTTAAAGAATATATTATTTAGCCTTCGTTTTCTCTCGGTATCGCGGCTGTGCGTGCGTCAGCTGAATATAGGCCTAAAATAAATCTAAAAAGCAACTAGACTGCGCGCTGATACTTGTTCTTTTTTTCGGATATCGAACAATTTCAAGCGCGAGGAGATATCGACAGCTTGATAAAGTTTAGCCTTTCATATGAAATGCATGGTGAAATATGAAATGTATGTCTCTTTTGTTGAATATTTATTTTATTAATCTATATCTTTAATATTTTAAAAATCAACCCGCTTTGGCCCTGAGGAAATTTTAATAATTTAGTTTCATTTCAGTTTTTTTTTTTTTCCAGAACATCAATGTTCTCCTTTAAAGTATAATTTGTTGTTTTACTTTCGCAGATATAGTCGGAAAAAAAACACAGTCAAACAGTTTGTTAAGAGGCAACCTCTCACAAGCGCTGAAGGTAGACTGAATGATTATCTTTAAAACTATGTAATTTCGGGTATACTGCTGTTTGCTCATGCAAAATTAAACACCAGAAAATATATTGTAGTCATATTTTAACAGCTTAAGTACTGTTACCATATCGATTTTGTTTTGAAAAACCTCAAAACGTCACGGAACCAGGAACGAGTAAGATAACTGCAGACCGCACTTGCATTCAGTGCATTCATTATATTTTTCTACGTACATTGTACTCATGTGCAACATGTCACAATTTCGCTTTTAAACATATAGTAATCTAAAAACTATTGCCAGTCAAACGCAGCACATCCATCACAGCAAAATAGATAATAATAATAATAATAATAATAATAATAATAATAATAATAATAATAACAACAACACGGAATTGGTTACAGGGGTTGCTACAGAAAATAGCCTGATAATAATAATAATAATAATAATAATAATAATAATAATAGTAATAATAGTAAGAAAGAAAAGAAAGAAAGAAAGAAAGAAAGAAAGAAAGAAAGAAAGAAAGAAAGAAAAACCCTTCTAGGATTTGCTTATGATCGCCCATATGTTTTTCTTGTAAAGTTAAGGGTGTTGCATAATCATTTAGTTGTAGTAGTTTATAATAATCTTTACACACAGATGCCACGCAAGCAGCCTTTTTATTATTTTGGATATTATCATATGAATTCAACATAAAGACATACAACTACACAAATTACGTACAGTATCAACTTTTGTAGGCTCATCAGCTATAATAAAATTTCATTTTTGTATATTAAGTAAAGAAAACCTTTAATTGTTTCAGAGCAAATAGATTAATAAAATATATGCGCTCCCACCACAGTAATGTTTTAAACTGCGTAACAATTAGGGATGCAACAATTATAGATTTTGGTTGTACAATTATAGTCTGAAGAATAATCATGGTTTCACAGTTATTATCACCATTATTATGCATTTATTAAATTCAAAACACTAGTAGTTTAGAAAATAACAATAAAACTGCTTATATTTTAAAGTGTTGTTTATTGCTGCTCATGAGAATGAGAGAAGAGCCTCCTAATTTTTTACTTTCACTTTCACTCTCATGAATAAGCAACGGTGTTATACGCACAGACATCCATTAGCCTATACATAATTATTTTCGCAAAGAGTTGTTTCAAAACTATTTCTAAATTTAGTTCTAATTTCCAGCAAACGAATAAATGAACAATAATAATAAAGTGTTGTCCAAAAACTGAGTTATTTCCAAACACACATGCTACACCCCATATTGTCTAAAACCTGACAGGTGGGCAAATATTATTTACAAATAGTAAATAATACTGCTAATAACAACATTATAAAAACGCAAACTGTCATGAATAAACTGAAAAAGCGTCGAGCTGAAACTAGCAAACAACAAATGCTTCGCGCCTTGCGCAGCATTGCGACGGGTGTAGGGGTGCTGGTTAATCCGCATGCAGGTCAAGTAATCAAAAAGTAGGCTACATGATGTTTAATTATAGGTTGCAGGTTAATAAGACCAAACATTGGTTGTGCAAACTTGACATACTTTCTCTAAAATTTTTAAGTATTTCGAGCTATATTATCTTTTTATAGACTGGCATAAATACGCATCACTGCAAAACATTTATAGTTTATATAAAAACGAGCCCTTACCAAAACTAATATTGGATTTTATTTTAAATGCGTGTTTGTGTAAAACAATATAATTTGCACAAAGAAATGATGGGGTTGTAAACAGGTAATAATTTTGCTTTTGAACTAGATATGATAAATAACAAATGTGTTATAATACTGTATATTGGAATGAATTTAATTTTAAACATTAAAATGACTGTAATTTCAACTAAAAAAATATATAAAAATCAAACGGTAAAAATAACCATGGGTACGTTTAAAAAAACCATGGTTAGCCAACTAAAGTCGCAAGTTGCGTCGTTACAAACACAGTTTGTTGATTTGGTGTTTCCCAAATCCATCATTCCAATGAACATTCCCAAACTGCATCACAAACTTGTACGCCTGCAACTACACCTCTGGAGCTGTAGTTAGAAACATAGTTCCAGACTGTTTTATTCTCAGTTATTCCCCCTATGCCCTATTCGTTTAGAACATTCTAACATTTAAACTTGGAATGATTAAAAAAAAAGCAGTAAAGTAATCTCTCTTAGGTGTAATTTGCTTTTTAAAGTATTTTTACAGTTCAGTTTTCGCGATCTTCATGTTGACAATTGCGCTCCCTTCACAGTGCACTTTGAAAACATTGATGTCATTTTGAACACAGCCGTGGCTCATGACAAAAGCTATAGGTGACCTATTTAAAAGAATTTACAATGCGTCTCCAAAGCTTGTGAAAACAAAAAACACAGCATACGTTAATGCTTTTAATTTATAGTGGGTTATTTATTAAGTATCTGTACTGTATATGACATGGGCCTGTTAGCTTGTTAACTTTCTGCTGTGATTTACATGTGTCAAATTATAAAAGTAGACTTTTCAAAAAATAAGTAAACAATATCTTAATAACTTAATAATAATCATCTTCATCATCATTAATATTATTATTAAAGTAGGATTTTTTTTCATTTCCCAATAAATAATAAATATTAATATTTAATTTCTTAATAAACAGCCTCATTATTTATTTATATGATTTATACAACACAATCTCACGGCAATTCGTAACTTTTTGATTTAGTGGCTAATTCGTATGAATTCGTACGATCTAACTCGTACAAATTAGTACGATTTGCTCATCACCCAATGACGGTTGAGGTTAGAGGTAGGGTTAGGTGCCACGCCTCCTTTTTAAAATAGTACAAATTCGTACGAATTAGCCACTAAACTGACAAAACATGAAATACTTACGTTTCCTTGTGAGATCAGGCTGGATTTCTATATATGATATTAGAATACGTGTTAGCTTTTGTAAGTGATTTTAGGTTTTAGAATAGAATATGTAATGTTCTCAATAATATTTGTAAAGGAGACACAGGCCCTATATGTGCCGTTTACACATATTTCAATTATTATGGAAGGCGAGTGCATGTTTTTACCAAAACTAATATTGGATTTTTTTTAAATGAGTGTGCGTGTAAAACAATATAATTTGCACAAATAAATGATGGGGTTTTTCTCTAAAGAAGTTGTTACTCCACCCCGATTAGAGCATCATTATGGGCGTTTTATGCTTTTTAACGTGGTTCAAATGATGAATCTGCGACAGAGAAACTAGGGGTTTTGGGAAACACTCATCACTACATCGTTCTTTTCCCAAATGATGCATCGTACTATGACAGTTCAGCCGCGAGTTACGTCGTTGTTTGGGAAACGCACCCCTGGTTAGTAGTACATTTCCTTAATAAATATGGATAATAACCATAAATTGACTTCTCAGAATCGCCTGCATGACATTTGACTTTTTATGCTTTTTGTTTACATTACTGTGGTTTGTTTTAGGTTGTTTTCTCGTGAGTCATGTACAGTTGAAGTCTGAATTATTAGTCCTCCTGTATATTTCTTCCTACTACTTCTGTTTAACAGAAAGAAGATTTTTTTCAACACATTTCTAAACGTAATAGTTTTAATAACTCATTTCTAATAACTGAATTATTTTATCTTTGCATGATGACAGCACATTATATTTTACTAGATTTTTCATTATATGAAATTGGTTTGTTCTGTAGCCAATCGTAAAAATTATATAAATATATTGTTTAAGGGGGCTAATAATATTAACCTTAAAATGGTTTTAAAAAAATAAAAACTGCTTTTATTTTAGCCGAAATAAAACAAATAAGACTTTCTCCAGAAGAAAAAATATTATAGGAAATACTGTGAAAAATTCCACTCGCTTCAAATGTTATCATTCGATTGAATGAGCATTATCAGTGGTTATCAGCTGATCGATATGCGCCAGTAGGGGCCTTCTTTGTCTACTGGTAGGCTCAGAAGGCTGTTATCATCCATCCACATGGTTAATCAGCTATACTAATAGAGAAGACTCCAGATCCGTTTTAACATTACTGTGATGGTTTAGGGTTGGGGTAGGGGTAGACAATAATAAAATACAATTAATAGGAAATTTATTAAATCATATAACTAATTCTCGTTAACTTTCGGCCACAGCTGTATGTGATCTATAGCTGATTAACCATGTGGATGGATGATTACAGCCTTCTGAGCCTACTAGTAGGCGCAGAAGGCCCCTACTGGTATATTTCTATCAGCTGATAACGCCCATTTAATCAAGTGATAACATTTGAATCGGCAGAAAAATTCCTTACTCCATTAAATATCACAGGAAAAAAAAAAATCACAGGATGGCGATGATTTTTAATTCAGCTGTACATTAGAGTTTTATGTGACATCTAATGCTGATAAATGATGTTTATTGGATTAATTTAACTTTGTGTTACCATGATGGTGTTTAGTGAATGACACTGAGCAGGTTCTATATGCTAGTATGCTTCCTCTCTGCTAGTGGGAAAAGTTGTTTGTGATGGGCACTGATCTATTGTATGATTTTCTCATCCACACCTGCTTGAGGTTGTGTTTTTTACTGTGTAGCGTGTAGATGTTTGTACTTCAAAACAATAGTGTATAATACTATAAATTAACAAAATACTTTAGCATACTGTAAAATGTTGTGTTTTTTACTGTATTTTTAATGGTAAAGTTCTGGAAACCACAGCTGCTGTTTTTACCCGTACATTTTCATTCATTTATTTTCTTTTCGGCTTAATCCCTTTATTACTCCGGGGTCGGCACAGCGGAATGAACCGCCAACTTATCCAGCACGTTTTTACGCAGCGGATGCCCTTCCAGCCACAACCCATCTCTGGGAAAATCCGTACATTTTATGGATAATTTTTTTTCTGATCTCTGTAGGTTTTCTTTTCTATTCTGCTCCAGTCTACTTTTAGTCTGTTGATTTATAACTTTTTTTTTTACTTTATTACTTATGCAATTAATCCTATGCAATCCCTCCTGCAACAAATATAGTCTTCTTTTTTTGTCTTGTTTTCCACTACAAATATATACACATTCTTGAATCAAAATCAACTTAAATTGAGGAGACTGTGGATAGTTGTTTTTAGACCAATGCAGTCCAATGCAGACATGGTCTTTTCTTTCTTTTTCTTTTTTTTAGATTCATCAAAGCACTGAAGTTAAATGTGTTGCAAATATTGAATCGCTTTTTCACAATCAAGATTTTTGTCTAGATAAATTATTTAATAGCCACATTTATTGTAAAAATGTACAAATAAAATATATATACAATTGAAGTCAGAATTATTAGCCCCCCTTTGAATTTTTATTTCTTTTTTAAATATCTCCCAAATGATGTTTAACAGAGCAAGGAAATTTTCACAGTATGTCTGATAATATTTTTTCTTCTGGAGAAAGTCT
This sequence comes from Danio kyathit, assembly GCA_903798195.1. Taxonomy (NCBI): domain Eukaryota; kingdom Metazoa; phylum Chordata; class Actinopteri; order Cypriniformes; family Danionidae; genus Danio; species Danio kyathit. Next base: position 45,241,167 of record LR812529.1, read on the forward strand.
TATTGGTTTTATTTCGGCTAGAATAAAAGTAGTTTTACCTTTAAGTTATTTTTTTTTCAGACTGTCTACAGAACAAACTATCGTCATACAATAACTTGCCTAATTACCCTAACCTACCTAGTTAACCTAATTAACCTAATTAAGCCTTTAAATGTCACTTTAAGCTGTATAGAAGTGTCTTGAAAAATATCTAGTCAAATATTATTTACTGTCATCATGACAAAGATCAAATAAATCAGTTATTAGAAATGAGTTATTAAAACTATTATGTTTAGAAATGTGTTGAATAAATCTCTCCGTTAAACGGAAATTGGGGAAAAAATAAACAGGGGGGCTAATAATTCAGGGGGGGCTAATAATTCTGACTTCAACTGTATATATTATACAGTAAGTATCTATTGAATTATGTTGGTCTATTCTATTCTATTCTATTCTATTCTATTCTATTCTATTCTATTGATTTCCTATGAATCTTACATTGCAAAAAATTGTCTTAACATTTTAGTTTTGATTTACAGAAAGAAAAAAAAAGAAGAGCATAGTTGATTTTCAGACAAAAGTCTTTTTTTTTTTTGGTTGCATAAATGCTGTTAAAATGTTGCATGTGTTCCAGATATTTGTGATCCTGGATCACAAAACTAATGTTATTTTTCATGTGTATATTTGTAGGAACATTCAAAAACACATTTTTGAGTCCAAATTTCAATCCGCTTGTTAAGTGTGACGTCACGCGAATCTGCTTCCGGGTCCAATCGATATATCAAACTATATAAGGAACCTCATTAAACGGTAATAATAAACGTTTACAAAGCGAAGCAATACTTTTCGAAAATCATGATCGCAATATATATATATATATATATATATATATATATATATATATATATATATATATATATATATATATATATATATATATATATATCCATGCCTAATATCAGATGGCCAGAAAGTGATTCATTTGTTATAAATTGTTAAAATATTAGTGTCTGTGATCCAGCAAGTCTAGAGACTGTTGTGTACACTATGATTTTAATGTGTGAAATGACTAAAAAGTGGTCATAAGCAAATATTTTGTCAATTCAAATGAGTAGCGGAAACATTCATATGTCACGACTTAACAAGTGGATTTTTATTTTATGCCAAATATCATTATAATATTAAGATCATGTTCCATGAAAATACAGTTGAAGTCAGAATTATTTGCCCCCCTTTGAATCTTTTTTTCTTTTTTAAATATTTCCCAAATGATGTTTAACAGAGCAAGGAAATTTTCACAGTATGTCTGATAATATTTTTTCTTCTGGAGAAAGTCTTATTTGTTTTATTTTGGCTAGAATAAAAGCAGTTTTTAAATTTTTTTTTTTACTTTTTTTTAAGGTCAAAATTATTAGAACCTTTAAGCTATATATTTTTTCGATAGTCTACAGAATAAACCATTGTTATACAATAACTTGCCTAGTTGACCTAATTAACCTAGTTAAGCCTTTAAATGTCACTTTAAGCTGTATAGAAGTGTTGAAAAAATCTGCTCTCCGTTAAACAGAAATTGGGGGAAAAAATAAACGGGTGCTAATAATTCTGACTTCAACTGTATGCTGTAAATTTCCTTTCATAAATATATAAAAATGCAATCTTTTATTAGTAATATACATTGCTAAGAACTTGATTTGAACAAATTTGAAGGGCATTTTCTCAGTATTTCTTGCGCCCCCGTATTTTAGATTTGTATCTTAGCCAAATATTATTCAATCCTAACAACCCACAAGTCAGTGGAAAGCTCATTTGTTTAGCTTTGTAAAAAAAAAAAAAAAGACACTTATGAATAGTTTTGTGAGCCAAATTTACATTTAGTAGATTTTTTTTTAACAGTAAAGACTGTGATGTAGACTTTAAAACCTAAACATTTTCCTGTCAAGCATTCTGTGAAATGTCTGACAACTAACCTCATGCAGGAAATAAACCTTTTCATTTGCCCTTTAATTCATTGCTAGCCACTTTCAAAGACATCTTGCTGGAAATTTGGTGTGAACGAGTTGCAATGACAATAGAAAACAAGACGAGAGGCATGTTTGAAATTCAAAATATCTCTGTTCAGTGCATTACCGCTGATGCGTTTGCTGTTTTGTTGAATTGTTCCATTAACCTGCACAAAAGTCCTTTGAAATTCCTGTCAAAACGCATTTTTACCTGCCCTATAAAGTACTGGGAGAGCGGTTTTAAGCTGGAGTTTGAAATGCTCTGCATAAAGCATCCAAGTGATTTTTTTTTCTCCCTCTAAAGTGTTGATTGTGTTCGGGAATATTCTTGTGTAATAGAGAAATTATGTTGACAGAGATGCTTAAACTGCATGAAAGGGCATTAGAAAAGTGCATTAGCAGAGAGAGAGAAGTTGTTATATAGTCAAAATGTACTTTAGTTTTGTCATCAGACATACTTATGACTACTAAAATGAACACATCGTGGTTTAAGCACACGTACATCTATATGGCATGGTGGCTCAGTAGTGAGCACTGTCACCTCACAGCAATAAGGTCACTGGTTCGAGTCCCGGCTGGGCCAGATGGCATTTCTGCTCTGGTTTCCCTCCACCGTCCAAAGACATGCGCTATAGGTAAATTGAATAAGTTAAATTGGCCGTAGTGTATGAGTATGTGTGCAAGAGTGTATAATGGTTTTGCCAGTATTGGGTTACAGCTGGAAGGGCATCCGCTGTGTAAAACATATGCTGGAATAGTTGGCGGTTCATTCCACTGTGACGACCCCTGATGAATAAAGGGACTAAGCCTAAGGAAAATGAATAAATAATAATAATAATAATAATAATAATTATTATTATTATTATTAGTATGTCATAATAATAATAATAATAATAACATATAACAATAATATAATAATAATAATATAATAACAATAATTATATAATAATATAATAATAATAATAATACAATAATAATAATAATTATATAACAATAATATAATAACAATAATTATATAATAATATAATAATAATAATAATAATAATAATGCAATAATAATAATAACAATAATTATATAACATAATATAATAACAATAATTCTATAATAATAATAATAATAATAATAATAATATAATAATAATAATAATAATAATAATAATAATAATGCAATAATAATAATAACAATAATTATATAACATAATATAATAACAATAATTCTATAATAATAATAATAATAATAATAATAATAATAATAATAATAATAATAATATAATAATAATAATAATAATAATAATAATAATAATAAAAATAATTATTATATAATAATAATGATTATATAACAGTAATATAATAATAATAATAATAATAATAATAATAATAATAATAATAATAATAATAATTAATATTATTATAATAATAGTAATAATAATAATAGTAATAAAATAATAATAATAATAATAATAATAATAATAATAATAATAATAATAATAATAATAATACATCTATGCTGCACGGTGGCTCAGTGATTGGCACTGTCACCTCACTGCAAGAAGGTCGCTGGTACACAATCTCCCACAGTCCAAACACATGCTCTATAGGTGAATTGGATGAACTAAGTTGGCCGTAGTGTATGAGATTGTATGGGTGTTTCCCAGTACTGGGTTATGGCTGGAAGGGTATTCGATGCATAAAACATATGCTGGAATAGTTGTCGGTTCTTTCCGCTGTGGCGACCCTTGATAATCAGGGACTAAGCCAAAGGAAAATAAATGAATGAATAAATCTTAGTATTTTGGGTCATTTTTCTATTACAGTTATTGGAAATTCATTACATTAAACTGTATTTACTTTAGATTGACAAGTACTGATGATTTTATATCTTGTTTTTAAAATAAATTAATAAATATTTCGGAAATAAAATATTAATAAATGGAAACTCTGCAAATGGGATAAGATAAATTATCTTGTTTTAATTTTTTTTCTGACCACACTGTTGTAAGATATTTGTTTTTGGTTTAACTATTATTATTGTTAATATTAACTATTTTTGGAATGTTGTTGTTTTGCAATGTGTAAATGTGGCTTGATATTGAAGAATGTTTCAATATTTTTACTGAAAAACAAGACAAATGTGTTGAGGAAGAAACTTATTGGTTGAGTTTTAACTCGACTGAATCCTGTATTCAAAGTTATTTTGAATAATAATATGTGTTGTATTAAATTGTTAATGTTTAAGTTTTTGGATATAATACTGTTATTTTTGCATTGTGTGAATGTATCTTGTTTTAAAAATATTTAAATATTTAGTCTCTTTTTGTTTATTTAATTTCCTTTGTTTATTTTAATTGATTGTATTTTATTAATAAATCTTTTATTAATTTATTAAAATTTAATATTGATATCATTTTTATTTTTTAATTGAATTGAATTGTATTCATTTATTTTTCTTACTAATAGTATATATTTTATTAATTTATTTGTATTAATATTATATATTTTATTAATTTATTTTTATTAATATTAGATATTTAATTAATTAATTTATTTTTATTTTTACTTATTTTTTATTTTTTTTTAGTATTATTATTTTTAATTTAATTTATTTTATTTTATTTTATTTTATTTTATTTTATTTTATTTTATTTTATCATGATACATTCTAATTTAATAGTTTGTTTTTTATTAGTAGTATTATTTTAATTTTAATACAATTATTTTCATTTTTTTATTTATATTATGAATATAATATTTTATTTATTTATTTATTATTATTAGTTTTATTTTGTTTTAATACATTTTATTTAATTAATTTGTGTTTTGTTATTAGTATTGTTTTTTCATTCATTCATTTTCTTTTTGGCTTAGTCCCTTTATTATTCTGGGGTCGCCACAGCAGAATGAACCACCAACTTATCCAGCATATGTTTTACGCAGTGGATGCTCTTCCAGCTGCAACCCATCACTGGGAAACATCTAAACACACCCATTCACACACACACACACACACACACACACACACACACACACACACACACACACACACACACACACACACACACACACACACACACACCGGACAATTTAGCTTACCCAATTTACCTATAGCGTATGTCTTTGGACTGTGTGGAAAACTGGAGCACCCGGAGGAAACCCACGCCAACACGGGCAGAACATGCAAACTTCTTATTTTAATATAATTTGTATTATTATTATTTATAATATTGTTATTATAATTTGTACTTATTATTTATTTTATTTATGATTTTTATTATTTTATTTTTTATCGTTTTATTATTTTTATTTATTATTTATTTTATTATTATTTTTATAATTTTTTTATTATTTATTTTTTTATTATTGTTTTTATAAATTAATTCTTTATTTATTTTAATTATTGATTATTATTATTTTATTTTGTTATTGTTTTATGCTTTCTATTTATTATTTATTTTATTATTTTATTATATTTTATTATTCATTTTATTATTTTTTATTATTGTTTTTGTCATTTTTATTAATTATTTATTTTATTTATTTATATATTTTTTATTATTAATTTATATTTTCTTTTGTTTTCTTTTTGACTAAAATACACTAACAGAGTAATTGAAATTAATTTACATTCAAGTTGCATATGGCTGGAGTACAAATGATTAAGAAAAACCAAAAGTTCTTCAAGCGTCTTCTCATCTAGAGTTTGGTTCTCTCCTGTGTGATTTTCTAGATTGGCTCTTAATCCAGAACGTCTTTGGAATGTGTATCAGTGGATCTGTGAAATTCATATTAGAAGCTCAATCAATTTTAGACAGACAGTTTCTCAAAAACCCTTTTGCATGCTGATAAATGAAGGGAATCGTGTTTGAAGAGTCTTTTTCCCTCTGCGTGATTGGCACTTTTCTGATTAGAAAAGATTAACAAGACTGTTGTTTTGTCAAATATTAATGCTCTGATGATTTTACAGCACACTTGAGGTTTTCAACATGAGGCTTTTGGTTTCATATTTATTTACTTTTTCTTGCAATTTTAGCTTCAGGGAAACCTTAAGGTCTGAATCTAAATGAGTAGGAAGATGTTTTAGTGCTGCTCCTACAGTAAATGGACTGAACTGGCTCTTTCTTTTGAAAAATATTTCTTCATTTATACTGATACGTGATGTTGTCCTTGCAACAGTGTTCCTACTGTTTAATTTGCTGCAATATTGTTTTCTTTCTTACAATCCCTTTGTATCTCTAGAAAAACATTGTGATGTTTGAGTGTGCCTCACACAGGTGAGTGGGCCTGACAAACCACCTATAGAAAACCCACTCTCCTCTCTATATGCACTGAACACTTTACTTAAACTTCATCTTACAAGGACTCAATGTTTTGCATATGAATGTACCAAAATTCATGTTGCACTACTTTTGCACTACTGTTCAACCCTAAATACCTCAAATGCACAATTTTGTTTCTGTTTTACCTAAAGTAAAATTTGACTTTACTTACAGCTATTATTTACTCTAATTAGATTTTAAAGAAATTGACAGAATTTATCCAGTATCATCATAGGGAATTGGTTGCTGTCTTATATATTTTTGGTGTCATTTCTTTCCCTAGTTTTAAACTTACTTCAATATTACCATTTCAGTCGTTCTACATTAAATGTAATGTTTAGATTTGATTTCTTTGTAATGTAGTTTTGACTTTTTTTCAGTAAATAACTAAAATGGATTTACAAGAGAATATAACATTTTTTTAAAAATTAAATTAAATTTAGTGCTGAGAATAAATTATTTTTGATTAATTGCATCCAAAATAAAAGTTTGTTTTGGTGTAATTAATCATTCAGCTTTACTTACCACAAATTAAGTTAAATTAAATTAAATTAAATTAAGTAATGTTTATTTGATGTGCATATAAAAAACAACAACATAATTTTAACTCTTAATTCATAATTAAAAATTTTATTAATTTACTTTAAATTTTTTAATAATTCACAAACAATTTTCAATCAATTAGAGAAGAAATACATAAAAGAAATGCTTATTTAATTAGAGTTATACAGCTATTTTATACAAATTTATTCCTTAGAAACAGTAAAAACCAGTTCATGGTGCAAATATATTTTATGGTTTTAGTATGATTGAATTAAAAAAAGCATATTTAAAGAACTTTACAAGAAACTACAGATTATTATTATTATTATTATTATTAATATTATTATTATTATTATTATTATTGCATTTAACAGATATTGCCTTAGAAAAAGTATAAACAAGTGCATGGTGCATATATATATATATATATATATATATATATATATATATATATATATATATATATATATATATATATATATATATATATATATATGTATATATATATATATATATGTATATATATATATATATATATATATATATATATATATATATATATATATATATATATATATATATATATATATATATAAATATATATATAAATATTTCCCAAATGATGTTTAACAGATTCAGGAAATTTTCACAGTATGTCTGATAATATTTTTTCTTCTGGAGAAAGTCTTGTTTGTTTTATTTCGGCTAGAATAAAAGCTGATTTTAATTTTTTATGAACCATTTTAAGGTCCAAATTATTAGCCTATTAAGCTATATATTTTTCCGATAGTCTACAGAACAAACCATCGTTATACAATAACTTGCCTAATTACCCTAACCTGCCTAGTTAACCTAATTAACCTAGTTAAGCCTTTAAATGTCACTTTAAGCTGTAAAGGAAGTGTCTTGAAAAATATCTGGTAAAATATTATTTACTGTCATCATGGCAAAGATAAAATAAATCAGTGATTATAAATGAGATATTAAAACTATTATTTTTAGAAATGTGTTGAAAAAATCTTCTCTCCGTTAAACAGAAATTGGGGAAAAAAATAAACAGGGGGGCTAATAATTCAGGGGGGGGCTAATAATTCTGACTTCAACTGTATATTTTTTATTATTTAAGTATGAATATTGAAGAACTTTGCAAGAAACAGATTTATTATTGTTGTTATTATTATTATTATTATTATTATTATTATTATTATTATTATAATTATTATTATATGTTTTTTGCATTTAACATAAATTTACCTTAGAAATAGTAAAAACAAGGGCATGATGCATATAAAGTATATTTTTATGATTTTAGTGTGATTGAATTAAAAGAAACATATTTGAAGAACTTTACAAGAAACTACAGATTTTTTTTTATATTATTATTATTATTATTATTATTATTATTTTTTTTGCATTTAACAAAATTTTGACTTAGAGTAAAAACAAGGGTCACACTTTACAACAAGGTTTTATTTGCTAATGTATTTACTATCATGGAATAATAATAAACAGTACTTGTACAGCATTTATTAATGATAATTCAACATCTACTAATGCATTATTAACATCCAAATCCATGCTTGGTAACATTAGTTAATGCACCGTGAGTTAACATGAACTAGCAATGAGCAACTTTATTTTCATGAACTAATTTTACTAAAATGAACAAATACTGTAATAAATATATCGTTCATTGTTTGTTCCTGTAAGTAAATGTATTACTAACATTAACTAATACAACCTTATTGTAAAGTGTTACCAAAAACAAGTGCATGATGCACACATATGATTTCAGTGTGATCGATTTAAATGAAGCATAAACTATTGATTTGATTTTATTTTATTTTGTATTTTTCTCTTAGCGTTGAACAGTGTTTTGTTTGGCATGTGATCTAAATTCCAGACACTTGCGTTTACATCAAAGCTTCAGCATCTTAAAAAAAAAAAAAGAGGGAAGACAAGTGACTGCTGAAGTGTGTGTGTGTGTGTGTAAAAAAAGAAAAAAAAGAAAGCAAATCCTTATCTTCCCAGCGAGGAAACAATAATTCCCGAACAGGACTGTCAAATCCCTTCAGTCTGTTTCTGGCGGCGCGGGAGGCTGAAGGAAGAGCTGTGGTTTTCCTCTGTAATTGGGGTTTCAGTATCGCAGAGTTCAAGCACGATTTCAGGCGACTTACGCACAATTTCCTGGTCCTGCTGTTTTCAGGTCTCGAACCGCCTTCCTCCTGCAGGACGCATCTTTCTGCTCTGATCTGTTTAGTGCTTCTTTTTTTACTGAACGTTTGCTGTTGAAAAAATGACAGGACTAAATCTAAAGCGCTTTATTAAGAAGATTCAGAGCTCCCACTGGCTTTTTCTATTATAAAATAGGACTTCATTTATCCTGTAAGGCTGTACAACGAGTTTGACAGTACATTCATGCATGATAGAAGAGAGTTTTTGAAGATGACTTGCGTAAGTTTAGCATGAAAATAATATATCAGTCTTTATACTATTTCATTTTGTATATTTCTGTCTATTTCCTATACTCTTTAAATACTATTTTAAAGAAATCAACTGCACTATACACTTCAAAAATTTTGGGGGGCACTTAATTGTTTCATGTTCAATCCACTTAATCCACTATTATGTTTTCCAAAAATAAATTACGTTAACTTAATCATTTATAGAAATTTAAGTGGATTAAACATAATACATAATAATTGGTTCCCCAAAAAACTTTTTTGTCAAGAATTGTGTTGTTTCAACTCATTTCAAGTAGTTTGAACAAGCAGAAGACATTTTTGAGTGTAAAAAAATTGTTGCAGCCTTAATTTTTTTTGGTGAATCAAATAAACTTTTCCAGTCATCTAAACTTACGTCAATCAAACTGACTAAACATATTAAGTTAAACATTGTATAACTTGCATAAAACCGCAGTTGAAACCTGATTAACTTATTAAATTAAGCTAAAATAACATAAAAGGCATTTGTTGTCATATCATTTTTTACAGTGTGAATTTTGGCTTGAAATCAAGTTGGCTATGCAAGTCATTTAAAATTAAATTATTTTAAAATGACTTTAAATAGAATTGAATTCATAATAAATTAAGTTGAAATTTATTGAATTAAGTTAAAGCAGTTTTAAAAAGTTACAACGGCTTATTGGTCACATAACCTTGTATTTAATAATATAATTAAAGTGGATAAATGCAAATATAACAATTCAGTGAGGTTGTTAAAGAAACATTTATTTATCTTTGTTTGTCTTAATCTTTATTTGTTTATTTATTTATTCTTTCTTCAGATTGGTTTCATATTAGATTGATTTTAAAAAAGATATTTGAATTTGCAACTTAAGTAAATGAAAATGTTGTAAATACATATTAGTTATGATAATTAATGGACAAAATCCATGAAATATCCTAGTTCAGTGAAGTGAATGTAACTTGAGCATTAGTTTTATTGTAACAATGTAAGTTGCAATAATACCCCCGCCCACAATGTACAAACAATTACACCCCAATTACACACCGCCCCCCCATGTTCTTCTTCACTGTACAGTAAACGCAGAGCTGAAGTCTGCATGTGGCTCTCAGTGTGACTGGACATTTGTGACTTTGATAAGTGTTTTTGGGCTGTGGGTGAGAAACATAGGCTTTTCAAGCAGGCTGCAGTGCTTTAGTTTTTGGGCCGATAAGACAGGGAGGTTGTGGGTTCATTTCCCACAGGAGAAGGAGAGGGGCACTGAGATCTTATAGCATTACTCAGTGCTCTAGTCCTCAGGCTTTTTATTGCTGTCCACTAAAATATATTCAATTCCTTTTAAAAGTTTGGGGTAGGTTTGGTTTTATTTTATTTTGTTTTATTTAAGAAACTAATACTTTTCCCCACAAAAATGCATTAATTTGATCAAATGTGAGAGCAAAGGCATATCATGTGATAAAATCTACCTTTTAAAGGTTTGTGGTAGGTTTTTATTTCATTTTGTTTTACAATATTTTATAATATTATATAATGGTTTATAATATTTTAATTAATTCGATTTAATTTAATTTAATTTTAATTTTAAGAAATGAATATGTTTCCCTACAATAATGAATGAATTAATAAACATATTAAATTAAATAATAATAAATACATTTTCATAGACAACCAAACTAAAATGAACCATTTTTTGGAAAATAAATCTTACTAAATTTCAGATGTTTACATTTTTTTAAGATATTTGTTGTAGCAAATATATTTATGTAGTATTATACAGCATACATACATTTTAAATATGCTCATCACATAATGCATTTGTTACGAATATTTTTCAAATTTTAGATAAATAGTACAATCATCAGAAGTATGAAACAACACAAATGAAAAGACTAGCTCTTTTGCTAAATTTGTGGTTCTGAACCTGTATAAGCTTCTTTATTCTGTTGAACTTTAAAGAGCATAGTTTGAGCTGAATCGTAAGCTGAAAACCTGTAACTGTTGACTTCCATAGTAGGAAAAATATGGAAGTCACTGGTTAAGTTTTCAACGTTCTTCAAAATATCTTTTTTTTTTTCAACAGAAGATAAAACTCAAACAGGTTTTGGACAAGTAAAGGGTGAGTAAATGATGACAGAGTTTTAAGTTTTGGGTGAACTGTCCCTTCAAGCGTCTAAACATTAGCTCATGTTCACCAGCCGGTCTAACATCTTTCCAGGTTTGCCTACTGTAAGCTGTGCTGTTCCTCCTAAACCATCCAACTATATACCTGATAAACAGTCTTCACTAACAGTACTGTTGACTGTCTGGGTATGCGCTGTGTGTGTGTTTGTGCGTGTTTGCAGTAGTGAACTTGAGTTATGAGGATTTCTAAATCAATACAGATAGTTTGGTGCTTGTGTTTACCAGCAGGCGTAGCTTCAGAACTCTAAACACTGAAATGCCTCAGTTTGGATGGAGATTTGATTCACAGGCTTAAAATAAAGGAGAGACACTGCAGGTGAATCAGGTAAAGAAAAAAACAACTAATAAACTAATAGTGATTATCATATTTACCCAATTTATTGATTTTATTAAGAATTGCAAACTTTTTTGTCAAGTTGTCTAAGTTTGATCAATGTATCAAATATTCAAATGAGCCATTATTTATTTAAATTTGTGCTCATTTGCATATATTTCTAGCTCAAAATTCTGAACATCGGTTTAAATCGGCTTCAAGATTCTGTCAAAAGGTTTTACATGGGGGATTTTGGGCATCTCTTTTCATCACTCCATAATCTGAAAAATCATTTATGAACATATCGTTCAGAAAAAAACCTTCAGGATATAGATATGAGTAAAGTTTTGTTGTGTTTAAGTGATGCTGAAATGGAGATTTATGGCTCAGCACAGGATAAAAAACACATTGAGTAAAATGGTAACACTTTAGAATAATGGTCCGTTAGTTAATGTATTTATTAACATGAACTAAGCATGAATAATCTTGTGAAGTATTTATTAATCATAGTTCAACATGAACGAATGCATTATTAAAATCCAAAGCTCTTTACATTAGTTAATCACCATCAGTTAAAATGAACATTATTTAACTTGCATAACATTAACTCATTTGAATTAAATACCTTTAATAAGGTATTACTAATTGTTTGTTAGTAAAAACATTGCCAAACATTAAAGATGCAGTATGTAAGTTTGACACCCAGTGGTTAAGCTAGGTATTGAACACCTGGTTCAAAACACACTCAAGCGCAGGTTGGCAGATTGACGACACTAACAGGAGTGTACCTGACCGTCGAGCTTAAAGGCTGATTTAAGCCTTGCTCTGAATAAAAGCAGCAGCACCTGATAGAAGGAATATTTTCCATATTAAAAGGAGTCCTAACCATCACCTGAAGTTTATATTTTAGTTTCTATTTCTCACAGCTGAACAACAGAAAACTGACAATGATCACCTCAGGTACACCTCATGTGCTTTATTCAGTGTTAAATGCTAATAATGTGAGTTTAAATGCCATTTCATGTGATATGTATTGCCGTACTACTGAAAGCAGCAGCAGATAGTTCACCTCAGATCTTGAAAATAAAATAAACTGTTTGAAAATGAACTTCAGAACTGTGACTTAGTGCAAATCAACAATATCAGTGATTCAGCATGTACATTTAATCATGTTAAAGAGGTTTAGTATGTATTAAGTAGATCATAAACCTAACCATTTTGTTGGAGTGCAGTGAGTGCACTATTGTGTTTTTCTGAATGGCTGTATTTAAATTTCTGCCGTGTTTCGTCTGGTGCAAACAGCCCATGGGCGTTGCTAGGCCTATTTTAGGGGGGCTGTAATACTACTCAGCCCCCCTAAAATGTTTGCGATTAGCTCATAAACTGTACACTAAATTATGGCCTCAGTTCCCTTTAAATTTGATAAGAAAACGGCGGCAAAATTCGGCTCCTTACCATCTTTTGTTTTTTATTTGATCAGCAAACCACAACCATGTACAGAAAAAGAACGAGCTTTGTGTTTATCGATAAATTGTTATAATATCTGCTTATTTGCAGTTATTTGATATAGATAACCTTGTATCACCTGTATCCCAATGTCACGGACGAGCAGTCGGGTTTTCTCTGCATTCACATTCAAAAATGTAACTCTTAACGAACATTTCACTATTTACACTTTATAATGAACTACCAATATTAAACACTACAGTTTGTGTGGCGTTAACTATACCAAACAGTCTTGCACAGAAAGTCACTGTCACTGAGTCACTGACAGAGATAAAAACATCAAGTGTTGTCTAGTATTAAAAAAAATACTTCTTATTATTTTCATTCAGATCGTGAAATATGTGAATTAGCCTGTGAGTTTACAAATATATATTTCTATGCATGACATTTAATTAGAAAAGTGGTAGTTTATTTATTTAATACATGGAAACAAAAAATGCACTTGAATATAGAAAGTGGTTTTTACTACAGTAAACAGGTGGGTTGAGCCTATTTAGCTTATTCAGAACTCAAATGGTTATGCTTGTCTATGTAATACAGTTGAATACTAGTATACAACCCATATTAAACAAACATTTTTAAGTGTATTACTATTAAATTACTACGTATAAATGTAATATTAGGCTTATATGTATGTATGTATAATTTGTTTACCTTATAAGGAGCTGAGCCCCCCTAAAATGAAAATCCTAAAATCGCCCCTGAAACAGCCCAATTGCTTATCACTGCAAATCTCCCCACGTAGGGTGTTGTTAGGACACGCGGTTACTATGTAACCTGCTCACCTAACGTTTACACTCGTAATATTTATATTATTTGCTAATTAATAACCAACTCATGTGGAACTCTGAATCAGAGTCTCATTTTAGAGTCTGCTACTGTCCACCGGAGGTCACATTTCGGTCACGGTCGCATGCTTTGAGAGTCTTCCTGACTAAATGAATGAAATACGCTGTTTTTCTCCAAGGCAACCCGGGTATGATATATTATTGGCTAAACTGCCATTGGGTGGGTTAAAGGGACCAAAACAAAGATGTAACGCACATTTTCAAAGCAGAATATCTGACTTCAGCATTGTTTTTCAGATTAATGTTCACTTAGCATGTCTCTTAAAGATCTGCAAACGTATTATGGTATTTTTATGCTTTAGTAGAGTCAAAAACTTAAATACAGCACTTTTAACTAATGGACCATTATTCTAATGTGTTAACAAAATATGTATTGCAATTGAGATCTACAGACACAAACTGATAAGCTTAAAAGGGTGTTTTGGATGTCTTTACATTAGATTGAAAAAAGAGGGGTTTAAATGAAAAAGCTAAATGCCAAAAAAACTCAAAATTGACAGGCGGATGAAGGAAATTATCTGCTGTGTTTCGTTTTGAGGCTTGTCATGAGTAAAAAGTTCATTATTTTTTTTGTGGTCTAATGTAATTTATTCGAAAGCAATATTCGCATCAGCTCTTGCTTATTTAAATAAGCATATTTGTCACTTTTGTTCTGTTACAATCATTTTTTAACATGCATAAAGAATACAGAATATTCCCCTGAGCGTATCGAATGCGTGCTTCATCTTTCATGTCAAGTTCTTAAATGTTTTATTAAATCCAATAAATCGACTCAATAAGACACTATAGGGCTGTTATCAATCAAATTAAATTGGATTAATAAAATCCATCATTGCAGTGTAGAGAAAACACGGACTCTGACGTGGCATTTACATCACTATTTCATGGACTGTTCATTGAAGCTTAGAGGTCTTAAGTGAGTCACTGAATCATTGATTCAGCTGATTCATTTAAAGGGATAGTTCACGCAAAACTGAATCCTGTCAGCATTTACTGAAGCCACATTTGTCTCAGACCTGTTTGAGTTTTTTTTTTTTTCTGTTGAACACAAACTAAGTTATTTTGATAAAGATGCTGGAAACCTATAACCACTGACTTCCATAGTGTTTGTACAGAAGTTAATGGTTACAGGTTTCTAACATTTTTCAAAATCACTTATTTTGTAGGGGAGGGGGTGTTTGTCTGAATAACACAGCTGAGGACCGGGTTAGTAACTGTACTGTGGTGTTAGTTGTTACTATGGACTGGGTTTTGGGCGGCCGCTGTGATTGAATACTATACCAAAGTTGGCAACTGTACCAAAAAGCTGAGGACCGGGGACGGTGTGAAAATACACAGGCTTGTAGCCAGCCTAGTGAAAGAGGGGTTCTTTTTCTCTAAAAATGCTTTTTTGCATTTTCCTTCACATTTTGTATTTGATTAAGAAGTTTAAGTGAAGTTTGTTTATAAACTAATTTCGAGAGGAGCACGCGCTTATGATTGATAGCAGCTGATCCTCATTAGCTAATGCACGATCTACCAATCAGAAGATTCCTAACCACTATAAAAAACCAGAGTATCTAACCTTAGCCATCTTCGTCTTAAAGAATCCCCCCTTCCACCCCTACTCCTCCCCTTTCCTTGTCAGGGCAGCACGGAGGCCCAATGGTTAGCATCATTGCCTCACAGCAAGAATGTCACTGGCTCAGATCTTACCTAGCCAAGCCGGCATTTCTGTGTGGAGTTTGCATGTTCTCCCGGTGTTTGCGTGGGTTTTCCCCGGGCTCTCTGGTTTCCTCCCACAGACCAAAAACATGTAACATAAGTAAATTGACAAAACTAAATTGACATCATAGACAAGCTCTAATTCATATACACCCTCCATAGCTCTTACAATCTACATTTACCATTATCAAGGGGGGGGAGCTCTCGAGACCTACCTGAGCTCAGACTCCCCTCTCGCCCTGCAACGGGAGGGAGCCCCGGGCTCGAGGATCTCACGAGCTCAGGGCTCTCTCCCGGGACAGCATGCCAAATACGCATTATAACCAATCATCAGCAAGGGCGAACTCTTGAAATACAGCATTTTGGTGACATTTTATGAAATATTTTGTGCTGGATTAGCTTGTCTTCTGGAATCATGTGCATGCTTTTTGCAGTAATATAAATGACTGCTTTGTCAAGTTGCTTACTAAGATCATGTGCAAGTTTTGTCAGTCCAAACACACACACTACATGTTATTTTATTCATTTTTATGGGCACTTCCCCTAAAGGTAGACCTATGGTGAAATTCAATAATGCAATATGTTGTGATAATCAATATGCACAATAGACGTATTTTGTCAAAGAAGCAAAATGAAAGGATATTTCTGGTCACAGTTTGACACAGATGAGTTGACATAACCAGTGCTGATGCTGATTGTGCTGCATGAAGCCGCGCCATAAACTTAACAAACAGGCTATTGAGGATTTAGTATACAACCAACAAACCAACCTTTTTTCCATTTGGAAAATTACAGTTATGAATAGTTCTTAAAATAGATATGTAAACAACAAAATTGTTTTGCAAAGAGTTGAGGTTCATTGTCATTGTTCACTGCACACACATGAACCGTGAGTGAGACGGGGGAAATAAGTCAAAATCATAAGACATAATCTTTAAACTAATGCCTTTTATTAAAAATGTTGACAGAGATTTTGTGAAATAATATTAACAGCGGAGCATTAATTAAATGCATATTTCCTGGGGAGCGATTGATTTGAGGTAGCCTGATATTTTTATTTGACGGAAGAAAAAAACATGATTGGATAAACAGCAGACCCTCAGCCTCCTCCACTGGACCAGCTCCATCTTCTGGTCCAAATGTCTTAAAAAGAAAGAGTTTGCAGGACTTAGAAAATAAGTGATAATGGCCTTGATTTCACTTCTAATTTTCAGTTTAGTGGTTCAGTTCTTTAGCACTTTGAGCACTTGTTATTGTTTAGAAGAAAACATTTTATTTGACAGTACTTTTAAAAAAATGGTTCAAAGCATAATCATTGAAGTCAGTCTATCTTTCTCAGTTTACTAGTTTTTTAAGCACTTTAAGCTCTTGTTACTTTATTTTTGTTATTATCGTCAAAAAATCGTTATCGTCAATTATCGTTACCCCCCCCCAATCATGCCCAACTAAAAAGTTCAGGCTCAGGATTTTTTTTTTCACTTTCACCCCTGCCTGCATATTGGCTGAATGGTTTCAAAAATGCTAAAACCAAACGGTTTAACCTATATGCAAACGAGTGCAGTATTTTAAGACTTCTATAGCCTTCCATATCCTCCCTCCACAGCTTTAACACATCTTTAGCAAGATCTTTCCAAACTGTGGTACCGTAAAAGAGGGGTTCATGACCCTTTACTCAGTCTACCTGTTTGGTTTTGATGACTTCCTTTCACTTGCCTCTTCAAAAATACACTTTTTTCCCCCCTCAGACAAGTGTTAATGTCAAGCCCTGCACATGAATCTGTTATTTGCTCTTGTTAAATGCATTCCACATTCCTATGCATGACCTTATAATGAAACGATGTGTCAGTCCATGCAATTTGCTCTCTGCCTGATGCACGATACTGTGAAAAAACAGTCTCTTGATGCTGTTTTTTAGGAGGAAAGGAAGGAGACGGAGAGGGAAAGTGCTAGAACGAAAGGAGATAGATGGCGTTTCGGTGTAGTGTAAAATGGAGTGGCCCACAGCAGACATAAATGAATGCCTGTGTTGAATTTTATGGCGATGCTCGTGCCGTGACAATCTAGTGCCGGAGCCGGAGGGACTGTTTCTGTCACGCTGACCAGATGCAGCTCCGTGTGATGGAGAGCCAGAACTCCTGTGTGTGTTTGTGTGCCCTCAAACGCTTATTCCTCACCCTGCAGAAAGACACCGTCAAACTGGAGATCAGGCCGGTCATAAGTGAACGAGCTAATCTGGTTTGAAATAATTGGATTAGGAATAGTCCCAAACATTAAAAAAAAACACTGACAGTCGCTATTAAATGCACCAGACCAAGATTAAGCTTTATCAGAACAGACACCTTTTGAAGATTTGTTTTTAATAAGAATTATACACTCACCGGCCACTTTATTAGGTACACCTTACTAGTACTGAGTCGGACCCCCTTTTGCCTTCAGAACTGCCTTCATCCTTCATGGCATAGATTCAACAAGATACTGAAAATATTCCTCAGAGATTTTGCTCCATATGGCCATGATAGCATCACGCATGTGAATCTCCCGTTCCACTAAATCCCAAAGGTGCTCTATTGGATTGAGTGCTGGTGACTGTGGAGGCCATTTGAGTACAGTGAACTCATTGTCATGTTCAAGAAACCAGTCTGAGATGATTCATGCTTTATGACATGGCGCGTTATCCTGCTGGAAGTAGCCATCAGAAGATGAGTACACTGTGGTCATAAAGGGATGGACATGATCAGCAACAATACTCAGGTAGGCTGTGGTGTTGACGTGATGCTTAATTGGTACTAATGGGCCTAAAGTGTGCCAAGAAAAATTCCTCCACACTATTACACCACCACCACCAGCCTGAACCATTGATACAAGGCAGGATGGATCCATGCTTTCATGTTGTTGAGGCCAAATTCTGACCCTACCATCCGAATGTTGCAGCAAAAATCGAGACTCATCAGACCAGGCAACGTTTTTCCAATTCTGTTGTCTAATTTTTGTGAGCCTGTGCGAATTGTAGCCTCAGTTTCCTGTTCCTGTTCAAAGTCACTTAAACCACCTTTCTTCCCCGTTCTGATGCTCTGTTTGAACTGCAGCAGATCGTCTTGACTATGTCTACATGCCTAAATGCATTGAGTTGCTGCTATATGATTGGCTGATTAGAAATTTGCGTTAATGAGCAGTTGGACAGGTGTACCTTATAAATTGGCCGGTGAGTGTTTATACAGTTGAAGTCAAAATGTTTTCTTTTTCAAATATTTCTCAAATGATGTTTAACAGAGCAAAAAAAATTTCACAGTATTTCCGATAATATTTTTTTTCTGGAGAAAGTCTTGTTTTGTTTCGGTCATGTGAGGCGCTGGACAACGGAGTTGAAGATCTGATGGCAGTTTATTAAGAGTACCGTCTGACAGGCAATGGTCAATAATAGAAGCAAATGGGTACATACAGGGAAATCCAAAGTGTGGTCAATAAACAGGCGAATGGTCGTCCAGGCGGCAAACAACGTAAAGGTCAAACACGGCGAGGGAAAATGCATCATACTGCTCACTAAACAGATAAGCAAGCCTCAGCCACGGTGTGCGTGTGTGAGTGTGTGTGTGTGTGTGTGTGTTTGTGTATGTGTTGTGCTTATAGTCCATGAAATCACTCCATAATGATCTTCCAGCTCTGTGTGTGTAATCAGTGGGAAACAGGAACCGGTGTGTGCGAGGTGCATGTTGGGAGTTGTAGTTCGTTATTGTGGTGTGTGTGTGTAGTTCTCCAGCAATCTGCAGCAACTAGATTGCTGGGGATCGTAACAATTTTGGCTAGAATACAAGCAGTTTAATTTTTTAAAACCATTTTAAGGTAAATATTATTGGCCACCTTTAGCAATTTTTGTTCAATTGTCTACAGAACAAGCTACTGTTAAACAATGACTTGCCTAATTAACCATGTAAGCCTTTAAATGTCACTTTAAGCTGAATACTAGTATCTTGAAAAATATCTAGTGAAATATTATTTACTGTCATCATGGCAAAGATAAAATAAATCAGTGATTATAAATGAGTTATTAAAACTATTATGTTTAGAAATGTGTTGAAAAAAATCTTCTCTCCGTTAAACAAAAATTGGGGAAAAAATATACAGGGGGGCTAATAATTCAGGAGGGCTAATAATTCAGATTCACTTATAGCGCATGTCTTTGTACTGTGGGAGAAACCGGAGCACCCGGAGAAAACCCATAAACTGCACAGAACTTGCAAACTCCACACAGAAATGCCAACTGGCCCAGCGGGGATTTGAACCAGTGACCTTCTTGCTGTGAGGCGACAGTACTACCCACTGCGCCACCGCGATGCCCCCAATAGCAATTTTTCTTTTATATTAATATACAGTATAACTACAGAAGAATCGAGCTTTAAATAGGAAAATTATCATAACTCTTTGGAGATCAGTGAGTGAGATGCTAATGGTCTAATCTGATTCAATGATCTATGCTAAGCTAAGGTAAGCTAAAAGTGCTTCTGCCAGACGTCAACTATATATATGATGGAAATGTATTTTTATTTTATTTATTTTTATTTTTAATAAATAATATAATATAATATTAATATGCTCAATGTCAAACAATATTATTTTGATATCAAATGCAAAACAATAAACAATTTTATTATATAAATTTGTTTCGAAAAGAAGTCATTTGCTTACGAATGAGCTATTTTACAAATTTCTTTTCTTACAATTATTGACATTTATTTTTTATCAAATAGTTTGACCTTAAGATAACATCATATGTCCTGCATATATACTGTGTGTGTGTGTGTGTGTGTGTGTGTGTGTGTGTGTGTGTGTGTGTGTGTGTGTGTGTGTATGTGTGTGTATATATATGTATGTATATATATATATATATATATATATATATATATATATATATATATATATATATATATATATATATATATATATATATATATATATATATATATATATATATTGTTCTTTATTTAATTTGTTTTTAAATATTTCCCAAATGGTGTTTAACAGAGCAAGGACATTTTCACAGTATGTCTGATAATATTTTTTCTTCCAGAGAAAGTCTTATTTGTTTCATTTCAGCTAGAATAAAAGCAGTTTAAAAAATTTTTAAAAACCTTTTTAAGGTCAAAATTATTAGCCCCTTTAAGCTATATATTTTTCGATAGTCTACAGAACAAACCATCATTATACATGCCTAGTTATTATTATAACTGACCTAATTACCCTAACCTGCCTAGTTAACCTAATTAACCTAGTTAAGCCTTTAAATGTCACTTTAAGCTGTATAGAAGTGTCTTGAAAAATATCTAGTCAAATATTAGGTCACACTTTATTTTGATGGTCCGTTTGTTGAATTTAGGTTACATTTGCAACTAATTATCATTAGATTATAAGTAGACTGTTAGGTTGGGGTTAGGGTTGGGGTAGGGGTTAGGGATAGTGTAAGTTGACATGTAATTGCAAAGTTTCTTATAGTCAGGTAAATGTCTGTTGAAGGACTGTTAAATGTCAGTGTCAACAGATATTAAGTAGACAGTCTACTAATACTCAAATGGACCATCAAAATAAAGTGTTACCAAATATTATTTACTGTCATCATAGTAAAGATAAAATAAATCAGTTATTAGAAATGAGTTATTAAAACTATTATGTTTAGAAATGTGTTGAAAATATCTTCTTTCGGTTAGAAATTGGGAAAAAAAAAATAAACAAGGAGGCTAATAATTCAGAGGGGCTAATAATTCTGACTTCAACTGTATATTGTAAAAGCTTAATAATGAACATTAATGTATTTTAAATGATGTGTTTCAATAACTAATATATAACTAAAGGTGTGGGTGACAATTTTTTAAAGTATTTTAATGCTATTATGACGTGTATCACGTGTAAGAACTTACATTGTTAATTTTACATGATTTATTGAACTTTTTTTTAACTATATCAATTGTTTATGTTTTAATGTATACACTTTATAAATATAAATTAATAAATATATTAATATGGAATGGAAATATAATGAGTTTAATAAATTAATGAATGCTTATTACATATTTGGTTTTGATTATGCATTATGTACATACCTAGACAATAATCGTATTCAATACTCTGATTAAGAAAGTGACAATTTTTGCATCATTATCAGGTACTATCATTTTTAAATGCATCATTTTGATCAGATATTTATGACAGACGATCACACAGGGTCCTAAGTAGACCCGGTCCCAGGGGGGATTCGTTTTGCCATCCCACTGGCTCACACATCTTTCCCAATTCTCTCTGTCTTTCCAACTTTGTTTCTTGTCTAAATATTCATTCATTAATTTCCCTTCAGTCTCTGATTTATCAGAGGTCGCCACAGCGGAATGAACCACCAACTATTCCGGCATATGCTTTACGCAGCGGATGCCCCTCCAGCTGCAACCCAGTACTGGAAAACACCCATACACTCTCATATTCACAAACTCACTCATACACTACAGCTAATTTAGTTTATTCAATTCACTTTAAGCGCATGTCAGTAATGCCTTAGAAATGCCAACTGGCCCAGCCGGGAACCAGCGACCTTCTTACTGCGAGTCAGAGACAGTGCTAACTACATGACTATTCTTTTGTTTTGTTAAAACACTTGACATGTTAAGAGTCCTTAATTCAAAGAAGTGCTCTTAAGCTCTATTAAATCATCATGAATACCAACATTTACCTTCTACGAGCTTATTCCTATGCACATTTTTTCTTGTGTTCCTCATATTTGTTGTCCTTATTTTGTCATTGACCTGTTTGAGTCTAAATCCAGATTTACTGTGACATCAAGTCACATTTAGTCTTTTTCGGGGGGCACTCTTCAAGTGCTTTCGATGAGTGTGTGAGATTGAATTGGGGAATATTTTGAGTGGAGACTGTTTCTTTTTTCTCTCCTCCATGTCACGACTCAAAACAATGTGATCTAGCGCTCCCGCAACTCCGTCTGATCCTCCGTGATGGATTTCTCCCTCTCTTTTCATGGTGGAAATGTACTTTAAAGCTCATAATCTGCACATAAATCAAAGGTTTAACCTAATTCGGCGATGGGGTGAACGTGGTGGCGAGGTCTCCACATCCGCAATGTTATTGATGCTTCGCTCTCGCACATTCATCACATTAAAAAGTGACGAATAACTTCATCATTTAAAGCAAGCGCAGATGCTATGGAAGGCGGAGAAATTAATAAAGATTATTTGAAGGAGAGAAGTGCAGCTCATTCTGAAGGGGGTAAAAAAATATTTAATATCACTTTCACCCCATTGCATCAGCATACAACAAGTTATTTATTCTGTGGCCCAGATTATTGGAGAAATTACGTAGGTTTAATAGAGGTCTGAGTGAGGCTGGGTATGTTAAATAATTACCGGCGAAAAAAATAACTTGTTTACTTAAACAACACACTTTCTTCAAGCCTGTGCGAAATCAGATTACTTTTTGGTGATGAAAGAAATAATCTCTTTTTCCAAGCGACATCAGGTTTTGGTGTTGTTTATTTTTAGAAAAATGTCATAATAACTTGGGATGTGATCGTAGGACGAGATCTTGCGAGATTAAATCGCTACGAGATTTCTCGTCGGGGTGAAACGTTGTCTCGTGAGTTGTGATGTTATGATGGAGCGTGAGGATGGAATTAGCACTGAAGATTGGAGGCAGGATTGGATTTGAACCGCACACCAAGTGATTAGCACACCTGGCAACCAAAGGTGAAGGTAACGAATTACATTTACTCACGTTACTGTAGTTAAGTAGTTTGTTTTTTTTTTTTGTACTTTTTAGAGTAGTGTTTAAAATCTGTCATTTTACTTTTAGTTAAATATGATTTGCCTAAAGTATTGTACTTTGCTACATTTTAAATCTTATACGTTACTGAGTAAAAAATAAACATATAAATAATTCAATGAAAAAGAAAATCGTGCCCGGAAGCCACGTCACTGTAGCAGCAGAGTGAGAAAAATCTGCGGTAAACTTGTCTATTTACTGTTGCTGGAGTTGGATTTATCGCCAGATTTTAGAAAGTTCATTAGCAAAAAGCAATGACAAGGTAAGCTACTGTATGGCTCATTATTAATTTTATCCATGCCTGTGCCCTTATAGGCGTAATTTGGGTCTTTAAGATGCAGAACATAAATAAATAACACGTGGAAAGTTTTGAATGCTTAGTATAAACACATCTCCCATCTGTTAATTTATTTAGGTAATGTTTGCACTTTTTACACTATAAACCTCGTCACAAACGGGCAATGCAGTGGCAGCTCTCTGCAACTCTCACATGGTCGCCCACTGAAGCTAAGCAGGGCTGCGCTCAGTCAGTACCTGGATGGGAGACCACATGGGAAAGCTAGGTTGCTGCCGGAAGTGGTCTTAGTGAGGTCAGCAGGGGGTGCTCAACCTGCGGTCTGTGTGGGTCCTAACGCCCCAGTATAGTGAAGGGGACTCTATACTGCTCAGTGAGCGCCGTCCTTCAGATAAGATGTTAAACTGAGGTCCGGCCTCTCTGTGGTCGTTAAAAATCCCAGGATGTCTTTTGATATATCCTCTTGTCCCTTTTGAGAAATAGTTACTCTTTATTGATGAGTACATTTTTAATGAGTTAATTTTTACTTTTACTTGAGTAGATTTATAGACATGTAACTTTTACTTAAGTACAATTTTTTGGAAGTAACGGTAATCTCTTTCCACCTCTGCTGGAAACCCATGCTGCCTTTGTGTTGCGCGTCACTCGTTTGCTTGGGTGAGTGTGATGTAACTGCTTTTTTACCAAAGTTCAGTGGCTCCTGCGTCCAACAGAGGTTACAACTGCAGCCACACACATTAACCATGCTTCATAATTAGCCGCATTTTTCGACAGAATAAGACATACACACAGGGCTGTTTGACACTCTTATCTGCACCTACCAAGTCAGTAAAGTACCACAGGCACACACATCGCGCACACACAGGCACACACACCGCGCACACACACACACACACACACACACACACACACACACACACACACACACACACACACACACACACACACACACACACACACACACACACACCGTTAACTACCCGAGATTCGTCATATCATCATCACAGAACATGCTGTCCAGGAAAAACATAAGTTCTCTTTTCATTTAGCGAACGATATTAAATTACATAAAAAAACAACTCTCTCCTATCAGTACTTACTTCATACTCCTCAGAGGGAGACACAGGGGCATGAATGAAATGTTGATGAATGAAAGAGAAACTGCTGAGAAATAAAAAGTGAAATACCAAAAAGTACATGATTTTTTTTAAGTTCAATTTGTGGAAAGGAGTTCAATTTCTCATATGAAGTCAGTTAGTAAAGTTTATAGCTGAATATCTTGCAGTGTTTGCATGTTCTTTACAGCATAGAATTCATTAAAATAGAAATAAAATACCATTCATTACAATAAAAAAACACCTAAATTGTTTTACATTTTGTGATTTTTCTTCAGTTGAATAATTTTCCATTCATATATTAGCAAATGTTTTGCAGTGTTTACATGTCCTTTACTGCATAGAATTCATTAAAATGGAAGTAAAATTACAAGTTGATTTAAAAAAAGCACCTTAATAATTTTGCAATTTGAGATTTATTTATTTATTTATTTTTTTTAATGAATAAAAGACTTCTTTTTCTAGTAATGGGTTGCAGCTGGAAGGGCATTCGCTGCGTAAAACATATGCTGGATAAGTTGGCGGTTCATTACGCTGTGGTGACCCCAGATTAATAAAGGGACTAAGCCGAAAAGAAAATGAATGAATGAGTGAATAAAAGACTTCTTAAAAATACTGTCTCGTTCTCGTCAACCCAATCTCGTGTCTCGTCTCGTCTTGTGGAGTAGGCGTCTCATCACACGCCTAATAATGTCATATCAATGCTCATTTTTTAAAAATGTTTTCATTCTATCAGTAAAAGATTGTTTAGTATCTTTACTATTTCCATAAAAGGTTCAAGAAACCTTTAAGTACGTTTTTGAGAAGTTAACAGATTTGTGTGTGTTGAGCATCAGTTAGGACGACGTTAGCACCTGTCAGCTTTAATTTTGGTGAAAACTGGATAATTTTGAGCTTTTGTCAGCATATTTCATCTTCCAGGTTTAAAACATTTTTGGGACGGGATCAAAATCTGTGACGTAGCGCTCGTCTGCCTGTCTAGAGATGATGTCTAGGTTTCTCATTATTATTCATAGCTGAATTTTCTTATCCTATGAGAAGACCCTGCTTCTTAATTTTTCATGAGAGCACGTGCTTTCCGAAGACAGACCTGCCAAGCTGTTAGACCTAGGCCATGCATTGGCACACAGTTTTTAGCCGCTCATGAAGGGTCGTATGTGTTTGTTTCCATGATCCACAGGTTTTTTTTGCATGGTTTTCCACGTGATGCTGTCAGGGCCGATACAGCAAAGCTGTTTGTGTGCAGCAAGCATTTTTGTTTGAGAGTTGTACGAGAATTGGAGAATGGCGGACTTTGTCTTTAATCAGTTAAGTTTGTTACCATTCAGACACATGTTTAAAATCCTCCAGATTACCGGCAGGGTTAATGGTTGAAATAGACAGTGCAAGAGACCTGCTGCACTGCTATCTACTGTATCTACATTCAGACCCGGGGATTCAGGAGAAGAGAGGTCCTCTTTATTTATAGTGTTAATATATACATGATTATCTTTATAATGTTATATCAGATTATTATATGATTATTATATGAAATTGCAAATAACCTATCATATATGTAGCAGGGCATTAAATTACTGTTTATTTCTTTACATTTTAACTTTGTAATCTATAAAATCATGGGTCTCCTCAGGTTTTGTGTGTCATTTTTTTAGTCTGATTTTGTGAGTGAACTGATAGTTGTTCGCTTTCCTCTTTCTCCCCTGCTCTGCTGGCCACACCCACTCCTCCCTCTGCTCGCAGAGCTCCACGCCCATCATGAAGCATTTTTTTTTAAATTCTGAGGTAGACTTGAACTGAAAGAGGGCGAGTTTATGACTCTTTAAATGCCATCAGAGATTAGTTTTGCTTTGGAGGTTCCTTGAACTTTGTCATTCCACAAAAGGTTCTTTAAATAGTTTTTAAATGTTTTTCACACTAAAAAAGCTCTTATTAGGAACTGTTCACTGAAAGGTGAAACATCGCCTGATCACACTTTATTTTAAGGTAAACTTCTCACTGTTAATAAACTCTTAATTATAACTTTGGTCTCAGTAATCTTTTAATTTGCTGCTTATTAATAGTTATTAAGGTAGAAGTTGGGTTTATGTATTAGGCAGGTTTGATGTAGAACAAGATCATGCAGAATAAAAGTACTAATAAGCAGCCAATATCTTAATAAAAGTCATGTAATGGTGAGCTAATTAATAGTTAGAATTGGTACTTAAACTAAAGCTTTAGTAATCTCCTTTCTGAAATCTTTAGGCTTTTTTTATATAATAATCTGACCATTTATCATTACATTGTATTGGTAAGAATGCAAACTTTATATAAATTTTTTTTAAACTATGTGTGCTAATGTTAAAACAATTAAAAATAGTCTGTAATAAACTGCTTTTAACTTTGGCAATGTGGTGTTTTTAAGAGCACCTGTAATGAAAATCAACTTTTGTATGCTATTTGAACTGAACTGTGTATAGGTATAGTGTTCACAGTCATATTGGGGTGATAGAAACACAATAAGTCTCTTTTTTTATTTCCTGATGTTAAAATAGGATCCAAATCCCTCCCATTTTAAAGCCCACCACAACGTGACAACGTGACGAGTGTGGGTTTCCCCGCCCACCGAATTGATTGACAGCCGCGTATTAACATGTCTGCGTAGTAGCTCGTATAATCATATTAACAAGACAGGACGTGCGCAAAGGAACTGGGATTAAAAGATCTGTTCAGCTCACTGTGATCATCTGCATCTCAAAAATGAGTTTTACAAGTTTAAAACGTTTTTAAAACTGTGCATATTTGTAATAAAGACAGTAAAATCATTGTAATTCATCACCACAGCTGTGTGTCAGTACAATTGCAAAAGAAGACGCTTCAATCTCGGTTTGTGGACCTTAAATCAGGTGTACTTTATACATTAACATAACGGATATCCATACAGCAGGGGATATTAACGTGTATCCTGTCACATTTGCCTTACAAAAAAGAGTGCAAAGTTAAACGTGTGAGTGCACGTGCACAAACTTTATAATTACATTGTGTGTGACTCATCGTTGCAGAAAGGCTTGAATTAACTTCACAAAAAATATATCAAATAACCGTTGGGACAGTTCTTACTGTAGTAATGAAGATCTGCTTTATTCTTGTCTGTCACTGTGCTGTTTATCTACGTGAAATGCAGCTGGTGAAGGCTATGCCCATCAGAGAGATCTGGCTCTGACACGCATGTGGGAACGGTGGGTGGGAAGAACGAGCTCATTTGCACAAAACAGACACAACAAAAACAGCTACGATGTCCTAACAGCTCAAATTTCCCAGTTTTAAAAATGTATAATAAATAATCTGATGGGTAGCTTAAGCTGATCTTTATAGACACATTCTGGAGACACAAAAGACTTATATTACATCTTGAAAAAGGGGTAATAGTTGGCAATGACTTGACTGAGTCTTTCAGATTCTGATCTTTCAGACCCAGATTATTGGAGAAAATGTGTAGATTTAATAGAGGTCTGAGTGAGACTTGGTATGTTAAATAATTACCAGCGAGAAACTTGTCTATTTAATAAAACACACTCTCCTCAGGCCTTTAAACCTGTGCGAAATCAGGTTATAGTTTGGTGATGAAAGAAATAATCTGTTTCCAAGCGACATCAGGTTTTGGTGTTGTTTATTTTTAAAGAAGTGTCATAATGTCATGTGTGGTTTTGAAATGCATTTCTTATTTTCAGTCGAGCGTGTCTTGTCATTTCACAAAATTGTCGCCCGCGAATATCAGTGAGCCATCGTTTAGTATCTTCTCCATTGTGCTAGACTTATTTCCATTAAATGCTATCAGAGTGTATAGATTCACCTCAGTGCTTCTGATGAATGGCAGCCCAACACTAAAGCCTTTTATATGGATTAAAATATGTCTATCTGTGGCTGTCAGAGAAGACTTATCGTTGTTCATCTGAGAAAGACTTGTGTCGCGACTTATCCTGACATAATGCTATATGAGAAAGTCTGCATTGCTGTAAAGGATTTACTGATTTAGTCAAATGTTTGTTTTTGTGTGTGTCTGAAATCAGGCTTATGTTTGTCAGGCTGAGAACTGGAGGTGGGGAATTGGAAGAAGTTTTAACCTTTGTGCTTTAGGTTAAATAAATATCAATAATATATCATGAATGTATCATATTTTAACTATTTTTTAATACACGGTTAGTGGCATAGATTTCTTTAACAACATCAATACTTATCAAGACTTATCAAGATGATAATGTCTAAATGTGAGTTCATTTTAAGGATTTTAACCTTTTAACTTGAAGGTTGTTTAAATTGTATTGTTTTACACTGTTAAAAAAATCTGCCTACCACACAGGGTTCCACACAATCGATTTGAGTTGAGACAACATGAAGGAATTAAGTTAGCTTATTAGTTTTTACAAATTTAAGTGGATTGAAAATAACATTTTTAAGTTGTCCCCAAAAAAGCTCAAGAATTGCAGTCTTTCAGCTCATTTTAAATAAGTAGTTTAAACAAACAGCAAACTTAATTTTTGAGTATAGTTGAATCAACTCAAAATTTCTAGTCATCTCAACTTACATCAGTCAAGCAAAAATATTAATTTAAACATTGTAAAAAATGTAAATTTACATTTACATGTAAATTAAACAGTTTAGTTGAAACCTGATTAACTACGCTCATTGGATGAACTCAATTTATTTGAGGGCAGGATTTCCATCCAATAAATTTGTTTAGCACCAACAAAAAAAAAACTATTTACACGATTAAATGAAAATCAAATAAAGGTTTAAATACATTTGTATTTTATTTAACTTAAACTCAAATATATGATAATATAATGTACAGTTGAAGTCAGAATTATTAGCCCCCCTGAAATATTCGCATCCCTGTTTATTTTTTTCCCCAATTTCTGTTTAACAGAGAGAAAATTTTCTCAACACATTTCTAATCATAATAGTTTTAATAACTCATTTCTAATAACTGATTGATTTTATCTTTGCCATGATGACAGTAAATAATATTTGACTAGATATTTTTAAGACACTTCTATACAGCTTAAAGTGACATTTAAAGGCTTAACTAGGTGAATTAGGTTAACTGGGCAGGTTAGGGTAATTAGGCAAGTTATTGTATAATGATGGTTTCCTTGCTCTGTAAAACATAATTTGGGAAATATTTAAAAAGGAAAAAATAAATTAAAAGGGGGCTAATAATTCTGACTTCAACTGTATGTCTATTATGTGTCGTACATTTCGAAGTCTCTTAGTTTTATTTGAAGTTATCCTAAATTAACTAAAAGAGCTATTTTAAGCATATTTCATGAGTTACATACAGTATACAGTTGATTGAGACTGATCTCAGAACAAATTTTAGGACAGTTATTGCTCACTGAGCAAACAACAAACTACATTTTTGCTAATTAAGCTGCCAACACCCAAAGCATGGGTGCTTCTGCAAGGTGGTCATCTCAAAACTCAAAGCATTACATAAAACTCTTCTAAATCTTCAAACTGAAGTGAAGATTAAACTCTAACGAGTCTTACTTTTAACTTTAAACACCTAAGATTACTTTTATTGTCGACATTTCCCTCTCCTAATTCAATCCCACGCAAAACATGCTGGGAACTACAATCCCCTAACCAGGTAGTTGGACCAACACAATTCCTTCATGTTGTCCCAACACAAAAGGCTTAAGTTAACTTAATGGTTTACAAATTTAAGTGGACTGAACATAAAACAAATAAATGGACCATTTAGCTTATTTTAAACAGGTAGTTTGAACAAGCAGCAGTAATCATTTTTGAGTGTAGTTAATGTAACATTTAAAAAATTGTCATGTCATTTTTACATGACATGTAAAGATTAATGAAGATTAATAGAAAGATCAGATTAAATGAAAGATCAGAGTCTTAAAGATTTTTAGTAAAGCTCTACATTGTTTTCCTCTAAAAATGACATTTCATTGAAACACCACATTGCCAAAGTTAAATAAAATATACCATGGACTACTTTCAATCTTTTTAACATTAGCGCACATAGTTGAAAATAAAAGTGTAAAAAATTACCATAAATCTCCTGAGATCTTGTCCTACATGATCTTGTCACATCCCTAGCTGTTAATGTAGAAATATTAACAACACGATAAATGATCACTAGTTGCATTTTTTTCTTTGCTGGTTGTTCAAACTACTTATTTAAAACAAGACTTGATTTTATCCATTGTGATTTGATCGGATCTTGAATTGAACTTTTGTTAGAGGCTCTCAACCATTTAAACCCCCTGTAAACTAGTGAACATGACCATTACTGCTACTAACTAACTAACTAACTAACTAACTGAAGCAATGCTGGATGTTCCACATAGAATTGTGCTGTGCTTTCCCTTCATCCCAAAAATAGCTTTGCAGGTCTTTCCAGCCCTCCAGCAAACAAGTGAGCAAACAGTCCCTGAGGACGGCCGGTGTGGACACTGGTGCCACTGTTTCCTCCAGGGACGGACAGAGCGACTCGTGTTCGTGTTTCTCCGGGTCTTCTTCATCTCAGGCTGCTGTAAACTGAGCAGTCAGACAGACCTGCTGAAATAATTGAAGTGTGAGGCGCACACACACAGACAGACGTGTGTCGTATCTCTGTTTCTGAACGCTATCAACAATTCATTACAGTTCTCTGAAGTAGTGCTGTGACTAAAAACTGATGGATATTAAGCGCTAGTGAACCTGTAACGTATAGCAATGATTCATGATTTATTAAAACTAAAATAGTTAAAAGGCATACATTATGAAAGTTTTCATATGATTTAAAATACATCACGAGTGTCTCCAGAATGTGTGTGTGACGTTTCAGCTCAAAGTACACTACAGATCATTTATTATAGCTTGTCCAAGCTATGGGTGCAAGCTGTGTGTACTGTACCTTTAAATGCAAATGAGCTTCTGCTTTGTCTCAGAATCGACTCTTGATTCTCAATGTCTCAGAATTGATATTTAATGTCTCAGAATCGATTCTTGATTCTTAATTTCTCAGAATTTATTTTTAATGTCTCATAATCGATTCTTGATTCTCAATGTCTCAGAGTTGATTGTTGATTCTTGATTCGCAATATTTCAAAATCAATTCTTGATTCTCAATGTCTCAGAATTAATTCTTAAATCTCAGTGTTTCAAAATGTATTCTTGAAGTTCAATGTCTCACAATTGATTCTTGATTCGCAAAGTCTCAGACTTGATCCTTGATGTTCAATGTCTTAGAATTGTTTCCTTATTCTCACTGTTTCATAATTTATTCTTGATGTTCAATGTCTTAGAATTGATCCTTGATTCTCAATGTCTCAGAATTTATCTTTTATTCTGAATGTCTCAGATTTGATTCTTGAGTCTCAACATCTCAGAATTGATCCTTGATTCTCAATGTCTCAGAATTTATCTTTTATTCTGAATGTCTCAGATTTGATTCTTGAGTCTCAACATCTCAGAATTGATTCTTGATTCTCAATGTTTCAGAATTGATTCTTGATGTTCAATGTCTCAGAATCAATTCTTGATGTTCAATGTCTCAAAATTGATTCTTGATTGTTAATGTCTCAGAATCAATTCTTGATTCTTAATGTCTCAAAATTGATTCTTGATGTTCAATGTCTCAACAAGCGATTCTTAATGTCTCAGAATCAATTCTTAATTTTCAGTGTCTCAAAATCGATTCTTGATTCCCAATGTCTCAGAACTGATTCTTGATTCCTCAGTGTCCTAAATCGATTGTTGATGTTCAATGTCTCAGAATTGATTCTTTATTCTCAATGTCTCAGAATTGATTCTTGATTCTCAGTTTCCGGAATCGATTCTTAATTCTCAATGTCTCAGAATCGATTCTTGATTCTCAATGTCTCAGAATTGATTCTAGATTCTCAATGTCTCAGAATCGATTCTTGATTCTCAATGTCTCAGAATTGATTCTTGATTCTCAATGTCTCAGAATTGATTCTTGATTCTCAATGTCTCAGAATTGATTCTTGATTCTCAATGTCTCAGAATTGATTCTTGATTCACAATGTCTCAGAATTTATTCTTGATTCTCAATGTCTTAGAATTTATTCTTCATTCTCAATGTCTCAGAATTGATTGTTGATTCTCAATGTCTCAGTATTGAATGTTGATTCTCAATATCTTAGAATCGATTCCTAATTCTCAATGTCTTGATTTGTCGTTTCTCTATTTCTGAACACTATCAGCAATTCATAATAGCTGACTGAAGCAGTGCTGTGTCTAAAATTTTCCACGGATTCTCGAACAGTGGCGATCAAATGACCGTGATGTGTTTCTGAGCTGAGGGTCTTGAGTATGGATCATGAAACAAGTCCTGGACCATTCCTGTGCTTCAGATGATGAGCTGAAAGTGAATGTTGTTTTGGTGACTCTCTGTCGAGCGCGAGGGTGTTCAGACGTCCTACCTTTGTTGTTTTCCTTGTGAAGTGTTGAAAGGAAGTGTCATTTTCAGACAGAGAGAAATGGCCGCTTTTCCGCCTCAGAAACAAAAGTGCTGGGACACAGAGATCCACAGTCGACTTAATTATAATGGAAAAACAATATTTGTCAGATCAGCCTCCTGGTTAGCAGTCTTGACGTGAAACTTGCTGTAATCAGTGCTGGAGTATTGAGAGGATGGATAACTAGACTGCTAAAAACAACAGCTTGAATTAGTTTAACGGGTTTGGTGGTATCCTGTTTGGTAACCAGTCTGTTTGTCCACTTCAGTCTCTGATTACGTAATATAGTGCTGGTCAACAGCTGGCAATTTGTTTATAGTTTTTTTTTTTTAATTGTTCATCATTATCGTTCTTTCATTTTATTTGCTCTATTACTATATGTATACAGTATATATGTGTGTGTGTGTGTGTGTGTGTGTGTGTGTGTGTGTGTGTGTGTGTGTGTGTGTGTGTGTGTGTGTGTGTGTGTGTGTGTGTGTGTGTGTGTGTGTGTGTGTGTGTGTGTGTGTGTATATATATACAGTGTAAGTCAATAATATATAATAATTAGCCCCCCCGATTTTTCCCCAATTTCTGTTTAACAGAAAATTTATTCAACACATTTCTACACATAATATTTTTAATAACTCATTTCTAATAACTGATTTATTTTATCTGACAGTAAATAATATTTGACTAGATATTTTTCAAGACACTTCTGTACAGCTTAAAATGACATTTAAAGGCTTAACTAGGTTAATTAGGTTAACTAGGCAGGTTAGGGTAATTAGGCAAGTTGTTGTATACTGATCATTTGTTCTGTAGACTATCAGAAAAAAATATAGCTTAAAGGGGCTAATAATGTTGACCCAAATTTTTTTAGCTGAAATAAAACAAATAATACTTTCTCCAGAAGAAAAAATATGATCAGACATACTGTGAAAATTTCCTTGCTCTGTTAAACATCACTTGGGAAATATTCCAAAAAGAAAAAAAAAGGGGGCTAATAATTCTGACTTCAACTATATATATATATATACACACAGGGAGTGCAATTATTAGGCAAGTTGTATTTTTGAGGATTAATTTTAATATTGAACAACAACCATGTTCTCAATCCAATATTAGTTTTGGTAAAAACATGCACTCGCTTTCCATAATTATTGAAATATATGTAAATGGCACATATAGGGCCTGTGTTTGCTTTACTAATATTATTGAGAAGTTGAACATTACAGGGAGTGCAGAATTATCAGGCAAGTTGTACTTTTGAGGATTCATTTTATTATTTAACAACAACCATGTTCTCAATGAACCCAAAAAACTCATTAATATCAAAGCTGAATATTTTTGGAAGTAGTTTTTAGTTTGTTTTTAGTTTTAGCTATTTTAGGAGGATATCTGTGTGTGCAGGTGACTATTACTGTGCAGAATTATTAGACAACTTAACAAAAAACAAATATATACCCATTTCAATTATTTATTTTAACCAGTGAAACCAATATAACATTTCAACATTCACAAATATACATTTCTGACATTCAAAAACAAAACAAAAACAAATCAGTGACCAATATAACCACCTTTCTTTGCAAGGACACTCAAAAGCCTGCCATCCATGGATTCTGTCAGTGTTTTGATCTGTTCACCATCAACATTGCGTGCAGCAGCAACCACAGCCTCCCAGACACTGTTCAGAGAGGTGTACTGTTTTCCCTCCTTGTAAATCTCACATTTGATGATGGACCACAGGTTCTCTATGGGGTTCAGTCAGGTGAACAAGGAGGCCATGTCATTAGTTGTTCTTCTTTTAGACCCTTTCTTGCCAGCCACGCTGTGAAGTACTTGGACGCGTGTGATGGAGCATTGTCCTGCATGAAAATCATGTTTTTCTTGAAGGATGCAGACTTCTTCCTGTACCACTGCTTGAAGGTGTCTTCCAGAAACTGGCAGTAGGACTGGGAGTTGAGCTTGACCCAATCCTCAACCCGAAAAGTCCCCACAAGCTCATCTTTGATGATACCAGCCCAAACCAGTACTCCACCTCTACCTTGCTGGCGTCTGAGTCGGACTGGAGCTCTCTGCCCTTTACCGATCCAGCCACGGGCCCATCAAGACTCACTCTCATTTCATCAGTCCATAAAACTTTAGAAAAATCAGTCTTGAGATATTTCTTGGCCCAGTCTTGACGTTTCAGCTTGTGTATCTTGTTCAGTGGTGGTCGTTTTTTAGCCTTTCTTACCTTGGCCATGTCTCTGAGTATTGCACACCTTGTGCTTTTGGGCACTCCAGTGATGTTGCAGCTCTGAAATATGGCAAAACTGGTGGCAAGTGGCATCTTGGCAGCTGCACGATTGACTTTTCTCAGTTCATGGGCAGTTATTTTGCGCCTTGGTTTTCCCAGACGCTTCTTGCGACCCTGTCGACTATTTTGAATGAAACGCTTGATTGTTCGATGATCACGCTTCAGAAGCTTGGCAATTTTAAGAGCGCTACATCCCTCTGCAAGATATCTCACTATTTTTGACTTTTCGGAGCCTGTCAAGTCCTTCTTTTGACCCATTTTGCCAAAGGAAAGGAAGTTGCCTAATAATTATGCACACCTGATATAGGGTGTTGATGTCATTAGACCACACCCCTTCTCATTACAGAGATGCACATCACCTAATATGCTTAATTGGTAGTAGGCTTTCAAACCTATACAGCTTGGAGTAAGACAACTTGCATAAAAAGGATGTGGTCAAAATACTGATTAGCCTAATAATTCTGCAGTCCCTGTATATATATATAGTTTTATTTTTGTGTGTTTTTTGTATTTTTTATTATTATGATTTTTTTTCTGTGTTCTTTTATTTTATTTGATTTGTACTATTACTTGTTTGCAGTGTTTAATTCCTTAAGAATGAGGATGTTTAAGAAATAAACCAAAAAAGGTTGTCTATTTTAATGTTAATGATACTTGGAATTTAAATTTATTTAATTTTCTACTTTCTGTTTAATTTTTATTTAATTTTTTTTTATTTTTTGTTATTGAACGATAATAATCCTAAAGTTAATGTAATTCATCCCATTTATTAATGCGGTATTTGAAGATTGAAACGTAAATCTTGTATAGTAATTAATTTACTCTAAAATCTATTTACATCCATATATACTATTTGTTAAATATCTGTATTGTCATTTTTATTTAATATATGTTTTAATAGAAAATTTAAATATATAGATAATAAATAAGATAGCTAATAGTGGATAATAATAAATAATAATACTACTGCTATTACTACTACTACTAATAATAATGGATATTTATAGTATTCTGCTGCAACATTGAAAGTTGTGTTCAGATATAGACTGTGATTTTGTTTATTTATTTTATGTAGACTATGATATATTATCTTTACTTATCTCATTTATTTATTTATATATAGATTGTATTTTTATATATATATATATATATATATATATATATATATATATATTTATATATATATATATATATATATATATATATATATATATATATATATATATATATATATATATATATATATATAGACTGATTTGTTTTATTTTTTAATTTTTATAGAGACTGATTTATTTTGTTTCATTTCTTTATTTATTTTATAGAGAGGGATTTATTTTATCTACTTATCTTATTTATTTATTGATTGATTTATAGATTGTGATTTATTTACTTTCTTTATTTTTATATAAACTTTGATTTGATTTAATTATTTATTTATTTTTATTTTTATAGAGACAGTGATTTATTTGATTTCATTTATTATTTGATTTTATTTTATTTTATGTAGACTATGCTGTATTATATTTACTTATCTCATTTGTTCATTTATTTATTTATAAATAAATTGTGATTTGTTGTGCATTTATTTTATTTTTTATAGAGACTGTGATTAGTTTTATTTCATTTATATATTTATTTTATTTTATATTGACTGTTATTTATTTTATTTACTTATCTCATTTATTTATTTATTTTTATATTTATTTATTTATTGATGTATAGATTGTGATGTATTTTATTTACTTATCTTATTTATTTATTTATTTATTTATAGGTTGTGATTTATTTTCTTTATTTATTTTTATATAGACTGAGATTTGTTTTATTTAATTTATTAAATGATTGATTTTATTTATTTAATTTAATTTATTTATTTATTTATTTTAATTATTTTATATAGACTGTGATTTATTTTATTTACTTATATCATTTATTTATTTCTTCATCAGTGACATATCTTTAAAATGTTTTTCAGTTATGAAAATATTACAAATTCAGTAAAAAGATTTACACTTCGTAATAAAAATAGTGAAATTTTACATGCAAGCAATAACTAGTTTGGTTGGGTTATGGTATGTACTTGTCAAACCTGTTAATAAATAAATGCAGTGTGTCCAGAACAGACTTCATCAGTAAGAAAGAATAATCTCTGTGTTTCTCTGCAGTCGGAACACAGACAATTATAAAGAAACAAACTGTGATATTTTCCAAGAAAACATTAAAGTACACTCTGTATTTTTGTTGTCATGGCGTATGTGTGTGAGTGTGTGTGTGTGCGTGCATGCGTGTGCGTGAGATCTGTTCATACAATATCAGAGCAGAAGCCATATGGATGTCCTGCCTATCAAAAGTCATGGAAAAGCCTTCATCAGTACTTTGCAAAACTGCATCTGTTGAAGCTCCATCTGGAACAAACACAGAAGTTACTGAGTGAGAGTTAGTTTGAAATTCTGCTCATTCCTGATAAAGAAATAGATTGCAACAGAAAGGAGAAATCATAAGAAGTGAAAATATACTATTCATTTAATAACCTTTACAGTTAGGAGTCAGAATTATTAGCCCACCTGAATTATTAGCCCCCGTTTATTTTTTTCCCCAATTTCTGTTTAACGGAGAGAAGATTTTTTCAACACATTTCTAAACATAATAGTTTTAATAACTCATCTCTAATAACTGATTTATTTTATCTTTGCCATGATGACAGTAAATAATATTTTACTAGACATTTTTCAAGACACTTCTATACAGCTTAAAGTGACATTTAAAGGCTTAACTAGGTTAATTAGGTTAACTAGGCAGGTTAGGGTAATTAGGCAAGTTATTGTATGATGATGGTTTGTTCTGTAGACTATCAGAAAAATATGTAGCTTAAAGGGGCTAATAATTTTGACCTTAAAATGTTTTTTAAAAAATTCAAAACTGCTTTTATTCTAGCTGAAATAAAACAAATAAGTCTTTCTCCAGAGGAAAAATATTATCAGACATACTGTGAAAATGTCTGTTAAACATCATTTCGGAAATATTTAAAGAAGAAAAAAAAATTCAAAGGGGGCAAAATTTTTGGTTGTTGCTTAATATTTTCTTAAAATATTGTATATGGTAGTGTTATGATATTGACATTGGCTGCAAATATAGGGTTATTTTAATAGGTATAATAACAAAACAATTCACTGCAAAAATTATTTACTTACTAGTTTTTATCTTATTTTTACTCATCCAAATATCTCCAAAAATAAATATTCCAAATGCAATTAATATAAAATAAATACAATAAAAGTTAAATAGAATAAATAAAATTAAAATTAAAAAAACAAAAATAAAAAAACAATAAAATATAAATAAATAACTACAAATAAACAAAAGTCAAATAAAATAAAATAAATACAAATAAAGTTAAATAGAATAAATAAAAATAAAATAATAAAAATAAACAAAAGTAAAAAATACAATAAAATATAAATAAATAACTACAAATAAACAAAAGTGAAATAAAATGAAATAAAATAAATACAAATAAAATAATTAAAATTAACAAAAGTAAAAAATGTAATAAAATCACGGTGGTGCAGTGGGTAGCATGATCGCCTTACAGCAAGAAGGTCGCTGGTTCGAGCCTTGGCTGGGTCAGTTGGTATTTCTCTGTGGAGTTTGCATGTTCTCCCTGTGTTGACGTGGGTTTCCTCCAGGTGCTCCGGTTTAATAATAATATACATGTCATATCGCAGCCTTTTGCGATTAGCTAAACGCTACGTTGCAAATCGCGATTGCGATTCGATTTCGATTATTTGCACAGCCCTAGTGTGGACCACTATTTTCTTTCAGATCCTGACAATTTTGGAATCCAGTCGCGGGCCGGATTGAACGTGTGTGATGAGTTGATGATCACTGTCCTAGACCGTTTTTTCAATTTTCACCAAATTTGACTCCGATGTTCTTCAGACCATGCTGGCAAAATGTTATAGAATTCATGTTGATACGCGACACAGTTTTCGTTTACGCCACCGACAAATGTGCTGGCACGATGTCAAAGATCGTCTGAAGCTGTAATTCTGCAACGTTCAAACATATCAACACTGAACTTTAGGTGTGTCACTCACAATAACCACCACACATAATTTTAGTAACAGCGCCACCTTGTGGTCACGCGTTATAAGTCCTATAACTAACCATCAATAATTATTCGTGTAAATGGCTAATAAATGTTGATTGCGTAGGTTTCTTGTGGTATAATTGATATCAAATTATTCATTGGGTCATGTCGAGAACATTGACTATGTTTACATGGTCACCAATAATTCGATTTTAATGCGATTAAGACAATACTCTGATTAAGAGTCTACCATGTAAACAGCGATTTTTGATTAATTTAATCAGATTAAGGTCATAATCGAACTAAAGAGAAATCGAATTAAGACATGTGGAGTATGCCGATTTTAGTCGCATTATTGAAGTGCAGTACATACATGTAAACACCTTAATCGAACTATTACCATCATGTAGGACTTTAAGCTGCTTTTTGCGACAGGGTAGTCCGCACACACACCCAGACACACACACACACGCATGGCTGATTGACACACTTTGCACCCACCGAGTCAGTGTAGACCACAGACACCTGCATCGTGAAATGTGGAGGTTTTTTTTCTTCCATTCAGCATGTGGTATGAACTTCCATTAAAACAACTCTTCCAGCAGTTCATAGTTGCATCCAATATCTCGTTTGTCACGGAGGGCATGCATGAAATGTTCGTGAATGAAAGTGGAAGTGCCAAACTGCAGTTAAAGTCGACAAATTAAAAATAAAACACCCGAAATTACATAAAACTCCACAGGAAATGTGAATAGCGTGGTGACGCAATGACGTCAATCGAATTATGTGCTACAACATGTAAAACGGGATCATGAAAGGAACATTCAAAAAGCAACCCATGTAAACACCTTAGTCTTATTATTCTCTTAATTAGATTAAAGCAAATAATTTGATTACTGATGTCCATGTAAACGTAGTCACTGATACCAAACATGCCATCTTTGGGCAATTTTACTGTCCGCCATATTGATTTTGTTCAAAAATCTACTTTGCGAACTCCTCCTTGACCGTTAATTCAATTTTCACCAAATTTGACTTTGATCATCTTAATAATACATTTTAGGCCATGCTGACCAAAATTTATGGAAATCATGTCGATCAGCGAAATGGTTTTTGTTTACGTCTTTGACGAATGTGTAGCAGAATGTCAAAATGCGTCTGACGCTGTAACTGTGCAATGCTTAAATATATCAACACTAATCTTTAGGTGTGTCATTGGCAACTCACAATGACCCCAACACATAAATTTGGTAACAGTGCCACCTAGTGGTCAGGAGTTATAAACCATTCACTAACCATCAATAATGAATCATAAATTTGCTAATAACTTCAGACTGCATATGTTTATTTGTTGCTTTTATCATCTGAACGGCTTTGCTCATTCTGCCTCTGCACTGCTTTGCTCATTCTGCCTCTGGACTGCTTTGCTCATTCTGCCTCTGGACTGCTTTGCTCATTCTGCCTCTGCACATCTTTGCTCATTCTGCCTCTGGACTGCTTTGCTCATTCTGCCTCTGGACTGCTTTGCTCATTCTGCCTCAGGACTGCTTTGCTCATTCTGCCTCTGCACTGCTTTGCTCATTCTGCCTCTGGACTGCTTTGCTCATTCTGCCTCTGGACTGCTTTGCTCATTCTGCCTCTGCACTGCTTTGCTCATTCTGCCTCTGGACTGCTTTGCTCATTCTGCCTCTGGACTGCTTTGCTCATTCTGCCTCAGGACTGCTTTGCTCATTCTGTCTCTGGACTGCTTTGCTCATTCTGCCTCTAGACTGCTTTGCTCATTCTGTCTCTGGACTGCTTTGCTCATTCTGCCTCTGCACTGCTTTGCTCATTCTGCCTCTGGACTGCTTTGCTCATTCTGCCTCTGGACTGCTTTGCTCATTCTGCCTCTGCACTGCTTTGCTCATTCTGCCTCTGGACTGCTTTGCTCATTCTGCCTCTGGACTGCTTTGCTCATTCTGCCTCAGGACTGCTTTGCTCATTCTGTCTCTGGACTGCTTTGCTCATTCTGCCTCTAGACTGCTTTGCTCATTCTGTCTCTGGACTGCTTTGCTCATTCTGCCTCTGGACTGCTTTGCTCATTCTGCCTCTGCACTGCTTTGCTCATTCTGCCTCTGGACTGCTTTGCTCATTCTGCCTCTGGACTGCTTTGCTCATTCTGCCTCTGGACTGCTTTGCTTATTCTGCCTCTGGACTGCTTTGCTCATTCTGCATCTGGACTGCTTTGCTCATTCTGCCTCTGGACTGCTTTGCTCATTCTGCCTCTGCACTGCTTTGCTCATTCTGCCTCTGGACTGCTTTGCTCATTCTGCCTCAGGACTGCTTTGCTCATTCTGTCTCTGGACTGCTTTGCTCATTCTGCCTCTAGACTGCTTTGCTCATTCTGTCTCTGGACTGCTTTGCTCATTCTGCCTCTGGACTGCTTTGCTCATTCTGCCTCTGGACTGCTTTGCTCATTCTGCCTCTGGACTGCTTTGCTTATTCTGCCTCTGGACTGCTTTGCTCATTCTGCCTCTGAACTGCTTTGCTTATTCTGCCTCTGAACTGCTTTGCTCATTCTGCCTCTGGACTGCTTTGCTCATTCTGCATCTGGACTGCTTTGCTCATTCTGCCTCTGGACTGCTTTGCTCATTCTGCCTCTGGACTGCTTTGCTCATTCTGCCTCTGAACTGCTTTGCTCGTTCTGCCTCTGGACTGCTTTGCTCATTCTGCCTCTGGACTGCTTTGCTCATTCTGCCTCTGGACTGC
Organism: Danio kyathit; assembly: GCA_903798195.1. Classification (NCBI taxonomy): domain Eukaryota; kingdom Metazoa; phylum Chordata; class Actinopteri; order Cypriniformes; family Danionidae; genus Danio; species Danio kyathit. Next base: position 45,283,826 of record LR812529.1, read on the forward strand.
TTTGCTCATTCTGCCTCTGGACTGCTTTGCTCATTCTGCCTCTGGACTGCTTTGCTCATTCTGCCTCTGGACTGCTTTGCTCATTCTGCCTCTGGACTGCTTTGCTTATTCTGCCTCTTGACTGCTTTGCTCATTCTGCCTCTGAACTGCTTTGCTCATTCTGCCTCTGGACTGCTTTGCTCATTCTGCCTCTGGACTGCTTTGCTCATTCTGCCTCAGGACTGCTTTGCTCATTCTGCCTCTGGACTGCTTTGCTCATTCTGCCTCAGGACTGCTTTGCTCATTCTGCCTCTGGACTGCTTTGCTCATTCTGCCTCTGGACTGCTTTGCTCATTCTGCCTCTGGACTGCTTTGCTCATTCTGCCTCTGGACTGCTTTGCTCATTCTGCCTCTGGACTGCTTTGCTCATTCTGCCTCTGGACTGCTTTGCTCATTCTGCCTCTGGACTGCTTTGCTCATTCTGCCTCAGGACTGCTTTGCTCATTCTGCCTCTGGACTGCTTTGCTTATTCTGCCTCTGGACTGCTTTGCTCATTCTGCCTCTGGACTGCTTTGCTCATTCTGCCTCTGGACTGCTTTGCTCATTCTGCCTCTGGACTGCTTTGCTCATTCTGCCTCTGGACTGCTTTGCTCATTCTGCCTCTGAACTGCTTTGCTCATTCTGCCTCTGGACTGCTTTGCTCATTCTGCCTCTGGACTGCTTTGCTCATTCTGCCTCTGGACTGCTTTGCTCATTCTGCCTCTGGACTGCTTTGCTCATTCTGCCTCTGAACTGCTTTGCTCATTCTGCCTCTGTACTGCTTTGCTTATTCTGCCTCTGGACTGCTTTGCTTATTCTGCCTCTGGACTGCTTTGCTCATTTTGCCTCTGGACTGCTTTGCTCATTCTGCCTCTGGACTGCTTTGCTCATTCTGCCTCTGGACTGCTTTGCTCATTCTGCCTCTGGACTGCTTTGCTCATTCTGCCTCTGGACTGCTTTGCTTATTCTGCCTCTGGACTGCTTTGCTCATTCTGCCTCTGGACTGCTTTGCTCATTCTGCCTCTGGACAGAATTGTTTAGACAGAATTACTTGCTGCTTGCAGCTATATTTATTATTATTATTATTCATTCATTCATTCATTCATTTTCTTGTCGGCTTTGTCCCTTGCGGGGTCGCCACAGCGGAATGAACCGCCAACTTATCCAGCACGATTTTACGCAGCGGATGCCCTTCCAGCCGCAACCCATCTCTGGGAACTTCCACACACACATTCACACTCATACACTATGGACAATTTAGCTTACCCAATTCACCTGTACTGCATGTCTTTGGACTGTGGGGGAAACCGGAGCACCCGGAGGAAACCCACGCGAACCCAGGGAGAACATGCAAACTCCACACAGAAACGCCAACTGACCCAGCCCAGCCGAGGTTCGAACCTGCGACCCAGCGACGTTCTTGCTGTGAGGCAACAGCACTACCTACTGCGCCACTGGGTTGCCCATTATTATTATTATTATTATTATTATTATTATTATTATTAATTATTATTGTTTTGTTGTAAATAAATGTTCAGAGTAAACAAAAAATTCAAATTAAGTTAAGTGGAAGTAAAAAAAGGTTAAAAAAAATGGTTTTGTGAAATGTAATTTTCAGTTGATGATTTTGACTGAAATTAGAATGATTTTAATGCCAAGGTATACTATTATAGTCTTGTTCAAATCTTTATTAGAGAGCAGTGCTGTAAAAAACCCAAGCATTAATAAATGTAACACTTGGCTCTGAGCGCTTGAAAATATGCTTTGTATAATTACAATGCAGAAGAAAACAAACAAACAAACAAACACAGGTATATATTTAATTCTCTTGTAGATTCCTCCCCCGTTTGCATATTTCACACGTCTGTTCATTAAAAATACATTCCGTGCTAATGTAAAACATTATGTTGCTATTCCCATCAGGATGGCATGCATATTCCTGTCTCATTAGGAGAAGCTTTACATTTTTAGCCCAAACTGCATTATGCTTAATCGCTCTGAGGCTGTTGGCTGAGTAGTTTCTGCAGTGTTTGAGACAAGATTATTGTTATTATTTATTTTATTTTTATTTTTTTGTATCAGTGACATATTACTTAAAGTGTTTCTCAATTAATAAAACATTTCTTATTTTATTGAAAATTATTTTTTTAGTGTTAACGTATTATATTTTTATTATATTATATTTTTATTATTTTATTTTTCAAACTTATTTTTAACCCACAATGCATTTTCCTTAATCACTTTTATTTTATTTTATTTTATTTTAATTTATTTTATTTTATTTGTTTATCTTTGTTTTGTTTGTTTATTTATTTTTGTTTTGTTTTATTTATTTTATCTATTTTTTCAAACTTATTTTAACCCACAATGCATTTTCCTTAATCACTTTTATTTTGTTTTGTTTTGTTTTGTTTTGTTTTGTTTTGTTTTGTTTTGTTTTGTTTTGTTTTGTTTTGTTTTGTTTTATTTATTTATTCATTCATTCATTCATTTTCTTGTCGGCTTTGTCCCTTGCGGGGTTGCCACAGCGGAATGAACCGCCAACTTATCCAGCACGATTTTACGCAGCGGATGCCCTTCCAGCCGCAACCCATCTCTGGGAACTTCCACACACACATACACTATGGACAATTTAGCTTACCCAATTCACCTGTACTGCATGTCTTTGGACTGTGGGGGAAACCGGAGCACCCGGAGGAAACCCACGCGAACCCAGGGAGAACATGCAAACTCCACACAGAAACGCCAACTGACCCAGCCCAGCCGAGGTTCGAACCTGCGACCCAGCGACGTTCTTGCTGTGAGGCAACAGCACTACCTACTGCGCCACTGGGTTGCCTTTATTTATTTATTTTCAATTTTATTTTGTTTTGTTTTGTTTTATTTATTTTATTTTGTTTTGTTTTGTTTTGTTTAATTATACCAACGACATATTACTTAAAGTTTTTCTCAATTAATAAAACCTTTTTTTTATTTCATTTACAAAAAATCAAATTTTTTATACCACAATGCATTTTCTCTAATCATTCTAATTATTATTATTTGTTTATTTTTAATATTTAATAAACCATTGATCTTTTAATTTAATTTAATTATTATTATTATTTATTTGTAAACATAAAAAAAATGTTTTAGCCTAAAATGCATTCCTAATCTGTCTCAGGTAATTTGTGACTTATTACTTAGTGTTTCTCAATTAATACATTTTATTTATTTATTTATTTATTTATTTATTTATTTATTTATTTATTTATTTATTTATTAACCATTGATTAAATAAATAATATAACATTGCTAATTTAATAAAAAATACATATTTTTTTAACCCATAATGCATTTTCCTTAATAACTTTTATTTTATTTTATTTTATTTTATTTAGCTTATCCGTGTATCATTCCCCTTCCCATCCATCCATCCATCCATCCATCCAAACATTCATTCAATCATACATTCAATCATACATTCAATCATCCATCCATCTGTCTATCCATCCATCCATCCATCCATCCATCCAACCATCCATTTAACCATCCGTTTAACCATCCATCCATCCATCCATCCATCCATCCATCCATCCAAACATTCATTTAATCATCAATTCAACCATACATTCAATCATCCATCCATCTGTCTATCCATCCATTCATCCAACCATCCATTTAACTGTCCATCCATCCATCTGACCATCCATCTGACCATCCATCCATCCATCCATCCAAGCATTAATTTAAGCATCAATTAAGTCATACATTCAATCATCCATCCATCTGTCTATCCATCCATCCATCCTCCCATCTTACCAACCAACCATCCATTCATACATCCATTAATCCATTCATCCATTCATCCATCCATCCATCCATCCGTCCGTCCGTCCGTGAGACCTTTTTGCAGTGTCAGACCTGTACTGTTTAACACACTGTCATCTTTTCTTCATCAGTTTTTCCTCCATTAATCCTCACGCATGATAAACACTTCCACCCGAAAAAACCAGCCCAGCCCAAACAGAGAACGCTTAACTTAGTGTGAAAGTGGAAAAAAGAGAACAAGTTAAGCAGCGTTTGTGATTGTGCGCAACTGTAAACTTATTTCACCACAGGCCACTGACTTTTCTGCTTTTGATGGATCGACTCTTTAAAATGGCATTTTTTTGAAGGGGCGAAAGATTAGAAATAGTTTTTAAAGGTGTTCGCTTAATTCTGTTGTTTTGAGGAAAGGCATTCGTCATGTCTGACAGGATCTCCATGTGTAATTGTGTCATGAAATTGGCTGCTGAAAGAGAGTGTAAAAGGTAGAGATTAGTTTTGCTGAAACACATAGAAATCACTTGAGGAATATTTGCTGTGATAAATCTGTCAGGGAGGAAAATGACTTGACTAAACTGACCGCTTTGTAGAACAGAACTAATGCTTATGACGGGCAGATTGAAAAATGAATGCCATGATTTTTGCAATGTGGAAAACATACTGACAACACTCTGAAAATGCTGGGTTGTTGTTACTTCATGTTGGGTTAAATATGACCAAACCCAACTGCTGGGTTACAAAAATGTTAAGTTTAATTGAGAAAATTACCATTTTAACATTAACGTTTTGTTTTGTTTTAATGTTTCCGTTTTGGCGGTTCATTCCGCTGTGGCGACCCCTGATTAATAAGAGAAGCTGAAAAGTAAATGAATGAATGTTTCAATTTAACTTTATTTATTTTATTTTATTTTATTTCAGTTGAGCTTAATTTATTCATTCATTTTCCTTCGGCTTAGTCCTTTATTCAAAAGTGGTCGCCACAGAGGAATAAACCGCCAACTTATCCAGCCTATGTTTTACACAGCAGATGCCCTTCCAGCTGCTACCCAGGACTGAGAAACATTCATACACACTCATCCACACACACACACACACACACATACACTACGGCCAATTTAGTTTATTCAATTCACCTATAGTGCAGGTCTTTGGACTGTAGGGGAAACCGGAGCACCCAGAGGAAACCTATGCCAACATGGGGAGAACATTCAAACTCCACACAGAAATGCCAACTGGCCCCGCCAGAACTTGAACCAGCGACCATATTGCTGTGAGGCGATCGTGCTAACCACTGAGCCAAGGCTCCGCCCCAGTTTAGCTTCATTTATTTTATTTTTTCTTTTATTTCAGTTTTTCTTCATTTTATTTTATTGTAGTTATTTTTTCTCTGTAGTATTGAAGTCCATATCTATAAGTGTAAATTAAAAATGTGATAAAGAAATAATGGTTTATGACAACCCAGCATTTTGTAGAGTGAATTCAATTCTTTTAAGCAAATGTTTATTTCTATAGCACTTTTTACAACGTAGATGGGTTAAAAAAAACGCTATTTAAATTTAATTTAAAAAAATAACCAAATGATGGTCCATATTTGACCCAATAATGTGTTACTGTTTTATTTTATTTTATTGTTACAGTTTAAAAGAGACTAAGCCAATTAAAAATGAATGTTTCAGTTTAGAGTCATTTATTTTATTTATTTTATTTCAGTTTTGCTTCATTTATTTTATTTTATTTAAATTTTTTTCTCTGTATTACTGAAGTCCATATGTATAAAAGTCCATATCTATAAAATAAAAATGTGATTTTAAAAGTATATATAAAAAAAGAAATAATGGGTTTTGACAACCCAGCATTTTTAGAGTGAATTCAATTCTGTTACGTTCGTTTTTATTTCTACAGCACTTTTTACAACTTAGATGGGTAATAAACGTTATTTAAATTTAATTTTTTTAAAAATAACCCAATGATGAGTTTGTTTATATTTGACCCAATAATGGGCAACTGTTTTATTTTATTTTTATTTTTTTTTATTATTTTATTTTATTTTATTACTTTTTTCAATTTAGCTTCATTTATTAAATTTGTTTTCTTTTATTTCAGTTTTGCTTCATTTATTTTGTTTTATTTTATTTTATTTTTGTCCTTTTATTTTTGTTTCTTTCTGTATTATTGAAATCCATATCTATAAGTGTAAAGTAAAAATATGATAAAAAATATATATTCAGTTGAAGTCAGAATTCAGAATTATTAGCTTTCTGTTAAAACGGAGAGTAGATTTTTTCAACACATTTCTAAACATAATAGTTTTAATAACTCATTTCTAATAACTGATTTATTTTATCTTTGCCATGATGACAGTAAATAATATTTGACTAGATATTTTTCAAGATTCTTCTATACAGCTTAAAGTGACATTTAAAGGCTTAAATTAAAAAGCTAGGTTAATTAGGTTAACTAAGCAGGTTAGGGTAATTAGGCAAGTTATTGTATAATGATGGTTTGTTTTGTAGACTATCGAAAACAATATATAGCTTAAATGGGGCTAAAAATTTTGACCTTAAAATGGCTTTTAAAAAATTTTATTCTAGCCGAAAAAAAACAAAGGGGGGCAAATAATTCTGACTTCAACTGTATATAAAAAAAGAAATAATAGGTTATGACAAACTTTTTTTTAGAGTGAATTCTTTTATTTTTATTTAGTGAATTTATTTTATTTTATTTTATTTTTATCTTTTAATTTAGTTTTTTCTCTGCAGTATTGAAGTCCATATGTGTAAGTGTAAAGTAAAAATGCAATAAAAATATTTTTAAAATAAAGAAACAATGGTTACAACATCTTAGCATTAAATTAAATTAAATTTTAAAGGAAAAACTGTATTTTCTACAACATTACATGACCGTTTTCTCTGTCACGTGATCCTATGATAAAACAAGATCCATCCATCCATCCTAACATATTTTCTTTGTATAAATATCCAAAAGTTTGTAACTGCATTTAGCCAAAATCATCACAAGATCTTCTTATTCTTTGCATGAATGCATTAAATACTGGCAGTTGTCTTTGAAGACCATAATAACGTAATTGCTAGTTCAATAAACATCAGAGTCAGCACAGGTTCTTAATCAAATTGTAATTTTTATACGTTGTCCTTCTCTATACAAAATCATCACAAAATGGCAAGGATTTTTTCTCCTAAATCCCACTTTGCATAAGTAAATTTTTTAGGGCACTGTACTTATTTTTATAGCATGTGTGTTTATACATGTTTGACTAAAATGAGCCAGACTTCTCAAACGTCGGCTGCAAAAGATTGTATGCAAGATGCAGCGTGACAAAACTGTGAAATGTCTCAAACTATACTGCTACACAGACTGAAGCGTGTCACTCTCTGTTCAATCTGTGATGAAAATCCCCTCAATGTGGTTTACCTGCACAGTGTCATGTTGACATGCAGATGTCGGAGCTTCTGATCTGTGTATTATTCCCCTTCCCATCCACCCATCCATCTCTCCATCATCCATCCATCCATCTAACCATCCATCCATCCAAACATTCATCCATTCAATTATCCATTCATCTATCCATCCGTCAATCCATCTATCCATCCAAACATCCATCTATCCAGCTAAACATTTATCCGTTCAATCATCCATTCATCTATCCATCTGTCAATCCATCTATCCATCCAAACATCCATCTATCCAGCTAAACATTTATCCATTCAATCATCCATCCATCTATTCATCCGTCCATCCATCCAAACATCCATCCATCCATCCAAAAATTAATCCATCCATTCATCCATTTAATCATCCATCCATCCAAACATTCAATCATCCATCCATCAATTCATCTATTCAATCATCAATCTATCCATTCATTCAAAAAACCTTCCATCCATCCATCTAAAGATTCATTCATCCATCCATCCATCCATCCATCCAAAAATTCATTCAGTTATCCATCCATCCATCTATCCATCCAAACATTCATCCATTCATTCAATCATGCATCCATTAATTTATCTATTCAATCATCAATCTATCCATTCATTCAAAAATCCATCCATCCATCCATCCATCCATCCATCCATCCATCTAAAGATTCATTCATCCATCCATCCATCCATCCAAAAATTCATTCATTCATTCAGTCATCCATCAATCCATCCATCCACCCATCCAAACATTCATCCATTCAATCATCCGTCCATCCATTCGTCAATCCATCCATTCCTCCATTCAATCATCCATCCAACCATCCATCCATCCATCCATCCAAAAACTCATTCATTCAGTCATCTATCCATCCAAACATTCATCCATTCAATCATTCACCTATCTATTCGTCAATACATCCATTCATCCCTTCAATCATACATCCATTTAATCATCCATCCATCCATCCAAAAATCCATCCGTCCAAAAATCCATCCGTCCATTTATCCATCCATCTATCTGTCCATTCATTCATCCATTCATCCAAACAATTATCCATTCAATCATCCATCCATTCATCCAAGGCAAAATCTATCTCAATTGGATTCAGATCAGGACTATGACTAGGCCACTTCAAAGTTTTCATTTTGTTTTGTTATGTTTATTTTGTTTGTTATCGTTGACTAATATTTACCTTTCTTTGATGATTGACAAAGTTTGATGAAAGAAGCACTTAACAGATTTCTGGGATGTTTTTTTTTACATTACATTGAATTAAAAAAAAGAAAATATCTAAACTTTTAAATTGGCAGCCCGGTGACTCAGTGGTTAGCACTGTGGCCTCACAGCACGAAGGTCACTGTTTCGAGTCCCAGCTGAACCTGTTGGCATTTCTGTGTGGAGTTTGCATGTTCTCCTAATGTTGGCGTGGGTTTCCTCCGCATGCTCTGGTTTTCCCCACAGTTCAAACACATGCACGATAAGTGAATTAAATAAACTAAATTGGCTGTAGTGTATGTGTGTGTAAATGAGAGTGTATGGGTGTTTCCCAGTACTGGGTTGCAGCTGGAAGGGAATCTGCTGGGTAAAACATATGCTGGAATAATTGGCGGTTCATTCCGCTCTGGTGACCTCTGAAATATAGACTAAGCCAAAGGAAAATGAATAAAATAGCCAAATACCCCCCAAATTTAAAACTGACAGGTGTACGAGCAGGGGGCTACTTTTAGTTAGTTACACCATAACACTGATTTATAGAAAGGAGCCAAAGATTTGGAAGGAAAGAATTGGAGAGAGAGAGAGATAGAGGCCATCTGTTCCTCCTTTCTGACCCACTGCTCTCATCAGAAACAGCCTTTCCAAATTAAAGTCCAATCACCAAGTGCACTAATGCCGCTGATTACAACACGTGCTCCCTGTGAGAAGGAGAGATCAGAGCCAGCTAAAAAAAAAAGTTCTCCAAGTACAAAATTAACCAAAGTGATGACATTTAAAATAATGACAAAAATGCCATGGACAGCCTGTTAATGAGCAGAATGAGGGAGCTTCTCTGGAGGACTGCACTGCTTTTACATGGAAAATAGCAAAGATAAAGTGGAGCTCACTTGAGACCTGATTTGGGCTGGTGTGAAAAAGTCTTTGCCCCCTGAGTTCTTTTTTTTTGCATGTTTGTCACACTTTAATGTTTCAGATCATCAAACAGATTTAAATATTAGTCAAAGATAACACAAGTAAACATGTCATGCAGTTTTGAAATGAAGGTTTTTTTTAAGAGAAAATAAAATACAAAACTACAGAACCCTGTGTGAAAAAAAGTATTTGCCTCCCAAACCTAATAACTGCTTGGTCTACCCTTAGCAAGAATAACTGCAATCAAATGTTTTCGATAACTTGCAATGGGCTTGTTACTGCGCTGTGAAGGAATTTTGACCCACTCATTTTTGTAGAATTGTTGTGATTCAACCACATTGGAGGGGTTTCAAGCATGAACTGCCTTTTAAATGTCATGCCACAGCATCTCAATTAGATTCAGGTCAGGACATTGACTAGGCCACTCCAAAGTCTTGTTTAATGTTAACATTTTGTCTAATAGTATTTGACTATTAATAAGTCATGCCACGAAATCTCAATTGGATTTAGGTCAGGACTTTGACTAAGCCAATCCAAAGTCTTGACTAATATTTGCACTTTGACTAATAGTCTTTGACTATTAATAAGTCATGCCACAGCATCTCAATAGGATTCAGGTCAGGACTTTGACTAGGCCACTCCAAAGTCTTAACTAATATTTACACTTTGACTTACAGTCTTTGACGATTAATAAGTCATGCCACAGCTTCTCACTTAGATTCAGGTCAGGACTTTGACTAGGCCACTCCAAAGTCTTGACTAATATTTACACTTTGACTAACAGTCTTTGACTATTAATAAGTCTTGCCACAGCATCTCACTTAGATTCAGGTCCGGACTTTGACTAGGCCACTCCAAAGTCTTGACTAATATTTACACTTTGACTATTAATAATTCATGCCATGGAATCTCAATTGGATTCAGATCAGGACTTTAACTAGGCCACTCCAAAGTCTTGACTAATATTTACAATTTGACTAATAGTCTTTGACTATTAATAAGTCATGCCACAGCATCTCAATAGGATTCAGGTCAGGACTTTGACTAGGCCACTCCAAAGTCTTAACTAATATTTACACTTTGACTTACAGTCTTTGACGATTAATAAGTCATGCCACAGCTTCTCACTTAGATTCAGGTCAGGACTTTGACTAGGCCACTCCAAAGTCTTGACTAATATTTACACTTTGACTAACAGTCTTTGACTATTAATAAGTCTTGCCACAGCATCTCACTTAGATTCAGGTCCAGACTTTGACTAGGCCACTCCAAAGTCTTGACTAATATTTACACTTTGACTATTAATAATTCATGCCATGGAATCTCAATTGGATTCAGATCAGGACTTTAACTAGGCCACTCCAAAGTCTTGACTAATATTTACAATTTGACTAATAGTCTTTGACTATTAATAAGTCATGCCACAGCATCTCAACAGGATTCAGGTCAGGACTTTAACTAGGCCACTCCAAAGTCTTGACTAATATTTACATTTTGTCTAATAGTCTTTGACTATTAATAAGTCATGCCACAGTATCTCAACTGGATTCAGGTCAGGACTTTGACTAGGCCACTCCAAAGTCTTGACTAATATTTACACTTTGACTAAAGCAGGTCGCACACCAGAAGCGCCGCTAGGCGACTCGCCGCACAGCGCCACGCATTTCAGAATTCTAAACATAGGTTTCTATCAGAGTTCACACACCGGCACCGCAAGTTGGCAGCTGTCCACAGCACCCAGCCACGACTCAGGACCCTGTTCATATTTCTGCCGTGCCACAGAGCGCCATCTGATTAGTTTCATTTTAAATAGCATGCGAATGTGCGCGTCTGGTGTGCGATACTTTCAACTGTCATGTGCGCACCCTGTCGCGGCGCTGAGTGGCTCATCCGGTGTGTGACGCTTTTAAGTCTTTGACTCATATTTACACTTTTTGAATTATCTGAAACATTAAAAGGTAACAAACATGCAAAAACACTTTTTGTGACACTGTAAATGCTCAATTCATTTCAGTTTGTTTTTAATGACAAATAAAATAAATGGGGTTTGTTTAGATAAGTAGTTTGTGTTAAGACACTCACATAACATGTACAAAATTTGAAATTTATTTTCCATTTGAATATCTCTTAAACTGTAATTTATTCCTATTTCAGTATCATTGCTTGAATCTTCAGTATCTTGTGATCCTTTAGATAATGATTTTTTTAAAACCCCATTTGGTCCATCGTGTACTGCTATAATCCAAACATGTGAGTGTGACACCTTTGTTGTTACTTAATTCAATTTCACCTATCATTTTTTTTTTGTCTTGTTTTATTAATACACCATAAAGATTTTGTCTCCCTGCCTCTCCCGTTTTTAAAATAAGAGTCCTATAGACATAGTAAATTTCATTGGGTATCATTGTTGTAATCTCACAAGGAAACTTTGTGGCCAATCAAACACTCTAAGGCGTGCATTTTATTGATACCATGTGCAACTTAATAGTCTGTGCTTTGGTCAAATTGCCTTGTTTTTCACAGGGATTTTAAACTTACAGGATTTGCATGAGTATGTGAAGCAATGGTGTTTGAGGCTCACAGTATGTCATCTCCATGTTCTGTTATTATTCAGCTATAGGCATATTCAGATTTTCATTATATGGGACATTTAATGTTGAAAACATTACAAAATTGCATTATTAAATAAATGATTACAATACACTACAGATTACAATTCAAAGTGCATTGAATTAACTTAAAATGCACATATAATGAATGAATGAATGAATGAATGATACGCAAAGAAAAGAAAAATATAAAATAATAATATTATGAATGAATAAATTAATAAATAAATTCATTCATTCATTTAAATAATATAAAAAAGAAAAAAGAAAGAAAATACATTTTTAAATATCATAAATAACTAAATAAATAAATACATTCATTCATTCATCCATTTAAATAATATAAAAGAAAAAATAAAGAAAAAATATATTTTTAAATATTATAAATTAATTAATTCATTTAAATTAAATAAAAAAAAATAAAGAAAATTAAAAATATAAATGAATAAATAAACAAATTAATTCACTCATTTAAATTAAATAAAAGAAAAAAATAAAGAAAATTAAAAATATAAATGAATAAATTAATTCATTCATTTAAATTAAATAAAATAAAAAATAAAGAAAATAAAAAATATAAATTAATGAATAAATAAATAAATTAATTAATTTAAATAATTATTCATTAAATTAAAGAAAATAAGTGAAATAGAGAAAATTAAAAATATTTTAAATAAACTAATAAATAAATAAATTCTAATAAATGTAAAGTATTTGTTCAGTTATTAGTATTTCAATAAGATCAATGTTTTTTAAATCATTATTGTTCCTCTTTACACAATTTTTAAAATAAAATCCTCGCAGTGCAATTCACATGCAGATCAGATATTAGCCAAGTTAAAACTAACAAACAAACAATAAAAAGGTTAATCTATCGCTCATTTGAATCAAAAACCAACCGATTCCGTTTTCTGTCCAGCCACAAATGCTCACAAGTCATGTCTAAGTGTGAAGAGTGTGATTTAAAGGTAATGTGTTGCTCTGTGGTTCCTGTGGGACACTGGAGATGTTTTGTGTTATCTGTTAGTGCTCTGCCCGACACGCGTCCAGCTGGCAACTGGCATTCCTTCAAATTGAAGGTGACTCCTTGTTTACCCATTTCCAACTAGTCGGGTGTGCTGAATTTAAAGCATTGATTCAGGGTCTCTGGGTTTACTGGGGTGGGTAAAAGTGGGTCAGGTGAGCGTTTCTTCTGCACACATCTGTCAAATCTTCCCTCGTCAGGTGTCATGCAAATCCCTAATCACAGTCCCAAATGGAGGGGACCAGTAGCATGTAGTTTACTATGCTCAAATCATGATTTGGTCTTCGGATACAGTCACGGGAAAAAAAAGAAAGAAAAAAAAAAGCTTGCTCCTTGGTGACCTTGATTTGTACACTGAAAACAGAGTGTCTGGTCATCAATAAAGCAGACTGAATGTCAACGATATGGCTCTACATGTTTTATCAGGATACAGTTGGGTGTCTGTATGAACTGTTCTACAGGAAATTGATGTTTTAATCTGTGTTTGTTTTACAGTAACAATATCTGAAATTATGGCACCTACTGTGCCAGTGAGAATCTAGTTTATTTGTAGAAACTGTATTTATGTGCACACATGAGAATTTGAAATATATATATTATTAAAAATGCTGTTCATTATATTATATTATATTATTTTATTTTATTTTATTTTATATTGTAATATTATATTATATTATATTATATTTTATTTTATTATATTGTATTATTATATTATTATATTATATTATAATTTATTATTATATTATATTATTATATTTTATTATATTATATTATATTATATTATATTATATTATATTATATTATATTATATTATATTATTATATTTTATTATTATATAATATTTTATTATATTTTATTATATTGTACTATTATATTATATTATATTATTATATTTTATTAGATTAGATTAGATTAATTATATTAACAAAGTTCTATAGTATATAAATGTAGTCAAAATAATTCACAAGTAAAAATGTAACATATATTTCAGCTGCGATTTGGAAACGCGACTGGCCCTGGCTCACACCAAAGAGCATAGAATCACTTGATAAAATATAGAAAAGTAATATATTTGAAAAATATACAACAAACAATATTAATAAATATTTTAACTTTCATATTTTATTTGTTGATTGCACATAACATGTTCGCATGGGTTTCCTCCGGGTGCTCTGGTTTCCCCCACAGTCCAAAGACATGCAGAATAGGTGAATTGAGTAGGCTAAATTGTCCGTAGTGTATGAGTGTGTATGGATGTTTCCCAGAGAAGGGTTGCAACTGGAAGGGCATCTGCTGCATGAAACATATGCTGGATAAGTTGGCGGTTCATTTCGCTGTGGCGACCCCAGATTAATAAAGGGAATAAGCCGAAAAGAAAATGAATGAATGAATGAATGTATATAATAATTAATATATTATTGTTTAATAATTATTTTAATTAATTATTACAAAGATAATCAACTAGACTGTATCTGTCTATTACACTTTATATCATACATTATAAACATTAAAAACAAGACTTTTTGTCTTACAAATACAAAACTACAAACCTAATAACTGGTTGGGCCACCCTTAGTAACTACAACTGAAGTGAAGGGTTTTTTGATAACTTTCAATGAGTCTGTTACAGTGCTGTGGAGGAGTTTTGACCCATTCATCTTTGTAGAATTGTTGTAATTCAGCTAAATTGTGTCACGATCAGCAGCAATCTAACCACCATAGATCTCTGGAGAATATTCTCCTTCACACGAACTACACTCCTGTCTCAAAATGAACTACATATCCAGTCATGCAACAGACACACACACCTGCTCCTAGTCACCATTGATTACACTCCCACAGCTGATGCTGTTTTATGACTGATTACACCACACATTTATGCGGCTCACTTTGAGACATACTGTTGTGAACATTACGACGCAGTTTCCCTTGCCTTCCAAGTTTAAACCTTGCTTCTCAATAGGATTCAGGTCAGAACTTTATATTATATTATTATAAAATCTGTCCGTAATCTACCTGTAGTATGTAATACATTTAAACAATATACAAAAAGTAATAATAATTATAAATATTTTAATATTCATGTTTTATCTGTCGATTGTATAGAATAATTCATATATTATTTTTTATTAATTCTTTTAATGAGTTATTACAAAGGCAATCAAATATACGGTCTATTTCATTTTTTATCAAACATTATACATATTAAAAACACGATTTCTTTGTCTTACAAATACAAAACTAAACAGTCCTGTGTGAAAAAGTGTTTGCCCCCTAAACCTAATGACTGGTTGGGCCACACTTAGCAACATCAACTGCAATGAGGGGTTTTTGATAACTTACAATGAGTCTGTTACAGTGCTGTGGAGGAGTTTTGACCCACTCATCTTTGAAGAATTGTTGTAGTTCAGCTACATTGGAGGGTTTCTGGGCATGAACCGCATTTTTAATGTCATGTCACAGCATCTCAATAGGATTCAGGTCAGGACTTTGACTAGGCCACTCCAAAGTCTTCATTTTGATTTGTTACTTTTGTTTTGTTTGTTATTTTTGACTAATATTTGCATGTGGCAGCATGGTGGCTATTATATTATATTATAATATATTATATTATATTATATTATATTATATTATATTATATTATATTATATTATATTATATTATATTATATTATATTATATTATATTATATTAATTATATTATATTTATTATATTATATTATATTATATTATATTATATTATATTATATTATATTATTATGTATTATGTATTCTATCTGTAGTATGTAATACATTTTAACAATATACAAAAACAATATTAACTGCAAATATTTTAATATTCATATTTTATTTGTTGATTGTATATAACTCATATTTTTTTATTAATTATTTTAATTATTACAGAGATAATCCTATATTCTGTATCTGTCTATTTCATTTTATATCATGCATTATAAATATTAAAAACACGACTTTTTTTGTCTTACAAATACAAAACTACATAGTCCTGTGTGAAAAAGTGTTTGCCCCCTAAACCTATTGACTGGTTGGGCCACACTTAACAACATCAACTGCAATGAAGGGTTTTTGATAACTTACAATGAGTCTGTTACAGTGATGTGAAGCAATTTTGGCCCACTCATCTTTGTAGAACTGTTGCAATTCAGCCACATTGGAGGGTTTCTGAGCCTGAACTGCATTTTTAATGTCATGCCACAGCATCTCAATAGGATTTAGGTCAGGACTTTGACTAGGCCACTCCAAAGACTTCATTTTGATCTGTTACTTTTGTTTTGTTTGTTATCTTTGACTAAGATTTGCATGAGGCAGCATGGTGGCTAAGTGGTTATATTATATTATATTATATTATATTATATTATATTATATTATATTATATTATATTATATTATATTATATTATATTATATTATATTATATTAATATGTATTCTATCTGTAGTATGTAATACATTTTAACAATATACAAAAACAATATTAACTGCAAATATTTTAATATTTATATTTTATTTGTTGATTGTATATAACTCATAATTTTTTTATTAATTATTTTAATTATTACAGAGATAATCATATATTCTGTATCTGTCTATTTCATTTTATTTCATACATTATAAATATTAAAAACACGACTTTTTTGTCTTACAAATACAAAACTACATAGTCCTTTGTGAAAAAGTGTTTGCCCCCTAAACCTAATGACTGGTTGGGCCACACTTAACAACATCAACCGCAATGAAGGGTTTTTGATAACTTACAATGAGTCTGTTACAGTGCTGTGGAGGAGTTTTGGCCCACTCATCTTTGTAGAACTGTTGCAATTCAGCCACATTGGAGGGTTTCTGAGCCTGAACTGCATTTTTAATGTCATGCCACAGCATCTCAATAGGATTTAGTTCAGGACTTTGACTAGGCCACTCCAAAGTCTTCATGTTGATTTGTTACTTTTGTTTTGTTTGTTATCTTTGACTAAGATTTGCATGAGGCAGCATGGTGGCTAAGTGGTTATATTATATTATATTATATTATATTATATTATATTATATTATATTATATTATATTATATTATATTATATTATATTATATTATATTATATTATTATGTATTCTATCTGTAGTATGTAATACATTTTAACAATATACAAAAACAATATTAACTGCAAATATTTTAATATTCATATTTTATTATTAATTATTTTAATTATTACAGAGATAATCATATATTCTGTATCTGTCTATTTCATTTTATATCATACATTATAAATATTAAAAACACAACTTTTTTGTCTTACAAATACAAAACGACATAGTCCTGTGTGAAAAAGTGTTTGCCCCCTAAACCTATTGACTGGTTGGGCCACACTTAACAACATCAACCGCAATGAAGGGTTTTTGATAACTTGCAATGAGTCTGTTACAGTGCTGTGGAGGAGTTTTGGCCCACTCATCTTTGTAGAACTGTTGCAATTCAGCCACATTGGAGGGTTTCTGAGCATGAACTGCATTTTTAATGTCATGCCACAGCATCTCAATAAGATTTAGGTCAGGACTTTGACTAGGCCACTCCAAAGACTTCATTTTGATCTGTTACTTTTGTTTTGTTTGTTATCTTTGACTAAGATTTGCATGGGGCGGCATGGTGGCTAAGTGGTTATATTGTATTGTATTATATTTAAATTTATTTTATTACTATAAAATCTGTCTGTAATCTATCTGTAGTATGCAATACATTTTAACAATATACAAAAAACAATATTAATATATATATTTTTATATTCATATTTATTTGTTGATTGTATATAATTCATATATTATTTTTATTATTTATTTCAATTAATTATTACAAAGACAATCACATATACTGTATCTGTCTATTACACCTTATATCATACATTATAAGTAATAAAAACAAGACTTTTTGTCTTTTTTTCTCATATCACAAAGAAAGCATCAGTGACAGCATTATAACTAGGCACCAATACATATTAATATTTATAGTTCATTGCATCTGATTTCTGAATCACAACTATCTTTCAGTAAACTCCAATTTGTCCGTCTTGTGTATTTGTTATTCAGCAGCTGTTAGTGTTTAACGCTGGGTTAAATTGTCATATTGATTGAGCCGTAAAAGGTTTTAGGCTCATGGAGGAGCATTAGCTGAACATTTAGCTGAATATTTGTAATGGTTTTGGCTCTTGTCTTTAAAGGATGACACTTGTGGCATGTTTTGTCCTTGAGCTGACAGATTTTATTACCTTCATTAGATGTCAGTATTTCATAAAGATCGTGTTAGGAGTTCAGAAGTCGGTCTGTTTGAATGAGAAGTGTAGGATCTGTTTAACACTATATACAGTAAAGTGATTAGTTGAGTTTCCTATAAAAATGAGTAAACCTGCTGCTTTAAAAGTATTAAGTGAATGAACTAGTACAATTATAAAATTTAAATTAAGTCAGCTTATCTTTTATAAGCTACAATGGGTTTACTTGCTTTGAGTAAAGTAGCTAATCGTGTTTTACAATTCAATTCATCTTTATTTCTATCATCTATATTTACAATGTAGATCGTGTCAAAGCAGCTTAACAGAAGTTCTAGTAAATTGAAACTGTGTCAGTCCAGTTTTCAGAGTTGAAGTTCAGTTTAGTGTGGCTTAATTTTCACTGCTGAAAGTTCAAACACTGAAAAGCAAATCCATAGATGCGCAGCTCCACAAGTCCCAAACCAAGCAAACCAGAGGTGAGGAACAAAACCTCACCAATTAACGAAAGTGAAGGAAAAAACTTTGAGAGAAACCAGGCTCAGTTGGGCACGACCATTTCTCCTCTGGCCAAACATCTTGTGCAGAACTACAGTCTAGTCGTTGGAGGCTGGAGAACATAATTTTACAGTGAACAAATATTTGTAAAAAATTAAAGAATATATCCATAAATAAAATATATCCTTAATCTGTACATTTTTTTTATTTATTTATGCTTTTGAATAGCATTATGGGATCTTGATCTTTCCTCCAACAAATTTTGATCTTGAAAAGTCTGAAAAAATGGGTTTTCTTGATATTTTTAATAGTTTGAAGTGATATATTGGCGTTGTAAATTACAGTATAAAAGCCTAATAATAAACTGCCAGTAGTTTTCTGTTATTTAACAGCCTTAATTCTCTATACAGTTGAAACCAGAAGTTTACATACACTCTAAAAAAAGAAACATAACCATTTTTTTTTTAAATGTCTGATGGTAAATCTTACTAAACGTTTACTATTTTAGGTCCGTTAGAATTACCTAAATCATTTACATTTGCTAAATGCCAGAATAATGAGAGATTTATTTTATTTTATTTTTTGAGAATTTTTTAATAATTTCTAGACAGTCAAACGTTTACAAACATTACCTTGGTATTTTTTTTAGCTTTGCTTTTAAACTCTACAACTTTGGTCAAATGTTTTGGGTATCCTTCCACAAGCTTCTCACAATAGTTTGAAGGAATTTTGGCCCATTCCTCCTGACAGAATTGGTGTAACTGTGTCAGATTTGTAGGCTGTCTTGATCGCACAAGCTTTTTCAACTCTGCCCACAAATTTTCTATAGGATTGAGATCAGGGCTTTGTGATGGCCACTCCAAAACATTTGCTCTGTTGTCCTTAAAGCACATTTTAACTAATTTGGCAGTATGCTTAGGGTCATGGTCTGTTTGTGGCCAAGTTTTAATTACCTGGCTGATGTCTTGAGATGTTGCTTCAGTATTTCTACATAATGTTCTTTCTTCATGATGCCATCTATGCTGTGAAGTGGACCAGTCCCTCCTGCAACAAAACAGCCCCACAACATGATGCTGCCGCCCCCATACTTCACAGTTGGGGTTGTGTTCCTAGGCTTGTAAGCTTTCCCCTTTGTCCTCCAAATGTAACACTGGTCATTATGGCCAAACAGTTCAATCTGAGTTCCATCAGACCACAGGACATGTCTCCAAAAATTATTATTTTTCCCAGTGTAATTTAGCAAATTGTAATCTGTCTTTTTTGTTGATTCTGGCTTGTTGATTTTCCCATGTTGCCACACAAGGAAGCAGTGTGTTTGAGGTTTTCTTAAATACTATTCTACAGTTGTGCCTCCAATTAACTCAAATGTTGTCAATTAGCCAATCAGAAACTTCCAAAACCTTGACACCATCATCTGAGCTTTTTCAGAGGCATAATAATCTTATTGTATGTAAACTTGACTTTCAAGAAAAGTTATAACAATTTCTCAAAAAATATCTCTCTCATTGTTCTGCTATTAAGCATAACAGAAACAAATGTGATAATCCTAACTTACCTAAAAGAGAAAAAGTTTAGTCACATTAACATCTGACTTTTTTAAATGGTGATGTGCCTTTTTATACAGTGTATGTAAACTTCTGGTTTCAACTGTATATTATGTCTTAATTTAATATTTCAAACTACTAAAATGTCAATAAAAGCCATTTTGTTAAACTGCAGAGTTGCAGCATCAAATGTCGACAGAACTCAATCAAGATCCCATAATGCAATTTACAAATTCATAAATAAATATAAAAACCAGAAGCACAAAATACAAAATAAAATGTTAATTAATGATTTTGTTTTTTGCACCGGAGAAGACGATCAGAATGTTTTTAACTTATATATAGTAACTGATTATACTGGAGATATGCACCATGACTTTTAGTAAAAAAAAAATATGTTTGTTTTCCAGTGAATCTCCTTGACACAACTAAAATATCAGGAGACTGGGGCTGGCTCACATATCCTTCACACGGGGTAAGATATGCTGCTTTTCTACGTTTATTATCTGCGGTTTGACATTTGGACGTGTGTAATTGTTCTGTTAAGAGGCAACACACTCATATATAGATGTTCTGAATTGTGTAAATATTGTTTTGTTTGTTTGAACTGTTGAACACATCCTTCAGCAAGTGCTGTAAATATATCTGTTAATTAACAGTTGCTGTATTTCGTGATTTACTGGTGTTTTCGGTTTATTTACGGTTGAGAATTGTATTTGGGGATGTTAATCTCTGCTTTGTTGGCTTTTGATGTTGAAAATTCAACACTACACTTTAACAAAGTGACTTTTATTGACTCTTTAGTAGTTTGAAATAATATAATGGATAAGAAATAACACAGAAGGAAATAAGTCTGTAAAGTAACTTACAAGGTTTCTTACAAGGTTTTTGTAGCATAATCTACAGCACCAACCCAGATAATACGTATATCACTTTAAACTATAAAAAATGTTAATAAAAGTCATTTTTTCAAACTTTTCAACATCACAAGTTGTTGAAGGTAAGATCAAGATCCCATAATGCAATTCAAAAGAATAAATAAACGAATCAACGTCTATAGATATTTTTGTTTATTTAAATTGACCAATTTGTTTAAAGAAATAGTTTGCAAACTTCAAAATGTATCTGAGGGTGCACTCACACTAGGCTATCCAAACTGTGCTCGGGTTCATTTCCCGGTTTGTTTGACAAGTGTGAGTGCTCTGAATCAGCCCCAGGCGCCATTCGGTTGGACTGCCCTGGCCCGGTTGGAGGAGGTGTCCCAGAGCACGGTGTGTGGTGTGAGTGCAAAGCGCACCTGAGTGCGAAACTTAAGATGCAACATCA
Organism: Danio kyathit; assembly: GCA_903798195.1. NCBI lineage: Eukaryota > Metazoa > Chordata > Actinopteri > Cypriniformes > Danionidae > Danio > Danio kyathit. The sequence continues at coordinate 45,305,492 of LR812529.1, forward strand.
CTTTTAATGGGCACCAATTTTACCTCTTTTACAAGATTTAATGTAAAGACTTTGGTGTCTCCAGAATGTGTCTGTAAAGTTTTAGCTCAAAATACCCATCAGATTATTTATTTATTATATAATTTATTATAATTTATTATTATTTATTTATAATTTATTATAATGTATTATATAATGTTGAATTGGTTCATGTTTGTGTCTGAGTACTGTGTAGCTGTTTTTGTAGCCTGTGGCTATAAATCCAATAAGCTGCTTCTCCCCGTCCACTGCTGCGATATGCTTATCTGCTTCTCCTGCATTACGTTAGATAAACAGCAGTCAGTGATAAAGACAGACTCGGATGAAGCTGAAATACAGCTCACTAGTCAAAAATACCAAGTAAGTTTATTTGATGTATTTGTGGTGGAGTTTGTTCAAGCCTTTCTGAAATGATGAGTCACACACAAATGCCATTTGCAATACACACACATATATATGCGTGTTTACTGACACCATTCAGCCAAGGTGATTATATTGTTAAGAATTACAAAGAGATTTTACTCTCTTTATTACAAACATGCTCTGTTTTAGAAATGTCTTAGAAACTTATACAATTAATTATAGAAGTGCAGCTGATCACATAGACTTGTAACCTATGTTTTAATCCCAGTTTCTTTGCAAAAAAAAAGTTCTGTGGACATGTGTATACATGTTATTATGGAGACATGGTACCTGTCAATCCATTTGGTGGGCAGGGAAAAGCACCCTCCTACGTCACGTTGCGGTGGGCCTCAAAATCACTGGGATTTGGATCCTATTTTAACGTCAGTAATTTTTAAAAAGAGAATTGTGTTTATATCACTCCAATATGACTGTAGACACACTATACATACACACAGTTCAGTCCAAACAGCCTACAAAAGTTGATTTACATCATAGGTGCCCTTTTAAGGGAGTGTTTCATATGGATTTATTAATCATTCTTACTTTTCAATAAACGCGAACTGGCATAGTTTATTAAAGATACAACCCCCCCCCCCCCCCCCCCCCCACCCCAGCTGGACATCAGCTGCCACCTTTAGCCAACCTCCTAACACCTGCAGCACGAGGACTTCATGAAAGTTTATGAGCGTCAAAAGTAGTGGATCTGTTCAGCAAAACAAACACACGAACATTACAACATTAAAACCATTGTATATTATCTATAAACAAAGGGTAAAAATTTTAGCTAAAAAGCCAAGGAGCTATCACTACTGTAACTGTATTGCACAACATAAATTACTAACATTCGACAGTTTCTTATTTTATGCTGATGTGTGTTTAATGTATAAAATATTTAATGATCTTGCACCACCACATCTCAAACAATGTGTGATTGTCTACAAGGACAATATAAGACAGACTAGGTCATCTGTTAGAGATGATTGTTCAGTTAAACTTAATGGACAATCGCACCTCGGCGCGATTCAATGCAACCGTACCTAGTGTGAGTACACCCTGAAACTGCTTTCTGATTGGCTTGTTTACTTGTAATTTTTTTAGAGCCGTTTCCTCTGACTACATTTGGACTGAAACTAATTTTACTGTTATATAACTGTTTCTATGGAAGTTAAAGTTAGCTTTGCAAATTATGTTCAACGAAAAAACAAAACCTCATAAGAGTTTGGAAAGAGGGTGACTAAATGGAGAGTCTATTTGAGTTCTTGTGTGAATGATCTGGTTTTCGAAGTGTTGCTAATTTAGTGATGAGTTGGCTACGATATCAGATCTGTCTTGTTAGCGGTGTTAGAGCCGGTGGCACAGAAATTACATAATGCAGCTGTAAAGACTGCATGAAATCAGAAATGACCTATTTGCTTTCTTAATTCATGTCACTGGCTTTATTGTGAACAGCTGGTGCATATTATTTGAAAGATTAAAATAAAAAGATACATCTAAAGGTGATGGGAAATTTACTTATTTGCTTCACCTGTGAAACCTATTTCAGACTGGGCCCAAAAAATGAAAAGGAAATATATATTAAATTTCTTTGTTAATGAGGACAATAAAAAATCATGAATTAGTGCTGGACAAAGATTAATTGCTTCCAAAATAAAAGTTTGTTTTGACATACTATATGTGTGCGTGTGTATTATATATATTTATTATGTATATGTATATACACACACATACATAGAAGCAAAACTGTACAAAACAATGTTGTTACATAGATATTTAAATGTACCGGTATATATAGTTTGTAGCATTTATATAGACTACCTGACAGAAGTCTTGTCGCCTATCCAAGTTTTAGGAACAACAATAGTAACTTGACCTCTAATAGATCCCTTGGTATCAAAAGTGGCTTAAATGAAAAGCAAAGTCATCTGGAATGGCAAAGAAAGCGTTCTTGCAGGACTCCCAGAGTTCATCAAGATTCTTTGGATTCATCTTCAATGCCTCCTCCTTCATCTTACCCCAGACATGCTCAATAATGTTCATCTCTGGTGACTGGGCTGGCCAATCCTGGAGCACCTTGACCTTCTTTGCTTTTAGAAACTTTCATGTGGAGGCTGAAGTATGAGAAGGAGCGCTATCCTGCTGAAGAATTTGCCCTCTCCTGTGGTTTGTAATGTAATGGGCAGCACAAATGTCTTAATACCTCAGGCTGTTGATGTTGCCATCCACTCTGCAGATCTCTCACATACCTCCATGCTGAATGTAACCCCAAACCATGACTTTTCCTTCACCAATCTTGACTGATTTCTATGAGAATCTTGGGTCCATGTGGGTTGCAGTAGGTCTTCTGCAGTATTTGTGATGATTGGGATGCAGTTCAACAGAGGATTCATCAGAAAAATCGACCTTCTGCAACTTTTCCAAATGATCAACTAAGTCAAGTTATTTGTTGCTCTTACAACTGGCATCGACGACAAGACTTTTGTCAGGTAATGTACATATATACAGTTGAAGTCAGAATTATTAGCCCCCCTGTTTTTTTTTTCTTCCCAATTTCTGTTTTTAACGGAGAGAAGATTTTTTTCAGCACATTTCTAAACATAATAGTTTTAATAACTCATTTCTAATAACTGAATTATTTTATCTTTGTCATGATGACAGTAAATAATATTTTACTAGATATTTTTCAAGACACTTCTATACAGCTTAAAGTGACATTTAAAGGCTTAACTAGGTTAATTAAGTTAACTAGGCAGGTTAGGGTAATTAGGCAAGTTATTGTATAACGATGGTTTGTTCTGTAGACTGCAGAAAAAAATAGCTTAAAGGGGCTAATAATTTTGACCTTAAAATGGTGTTTAAAAAATTTAAAACTGCTTTTATTTTAGTCGTAATAAAACAAATAAGACTTTCTCCAGAAGAAAAAATATTATCAGACATACTGTGAAAATTTCCTTGCTCTGTTAAACGTCATTTGGGAAATATTAAAAAAATTATAATAATTCAAAGGGGGGCTAATAATTCTGACTTCAACTGTATATATATATATATATATATATATATATATATATATATATATATATATATATATATATATATATATATATATATTATATCTAAATATAAATAACAGATACAGGATATCTATCTAAAGATGTTAAAATATACTTATTCTATACCTAATTAAACATATTAAATAATTTGTGGTCATATACCAACATTTATTATGTTACAATTATTAAAACATTTTGAAAGTTAGTGGCAAAGTGTGGAAATAGCTAGTATTTTGAAGATTTATGATGCTTTATTTTATCAGTTGGTGCTTGAAAACAAAAATCATGTTTCATTTATGCTTAACCTGTCCCCATCAGCACATATGCTGAAGACACAAACATATGCTTCATTCACACACACTCACACACACGCACTTTCTCTAATCTGAAACTCCTCTCTCCCACTTGTACCTTTGACATATTATGCGCTCTCATCCCTTGTGAATGTTTATGTGTGTGTGTGTGTGAGAGAGAGGTGTGGACAGAGCAGGCGATGAAGGCGATGTTCCGAGTTGGCTTGATTTGCATATCCTAATGGAGAAAATGATGCATGGGGTATTGAATTAGCGGCGCACACAGTGATCTAAGCAGTGAACTGTCACAATTAGCGCGGGTGTCTGTCAGAGAATGACGGCGGTGTGATGTCCCTCTGAGCCACCATACCATCACCAGCCCACCATTATCAACTCACATCGTTATGACTACTGAAATGCTTCTAAATTCCTCAAAGCAGAGCCGGAGAGTTATTCAACAGGGTTTGAAAAGCAATATATTTATGAATTATGCTGTTTTTGGTGGGTCATTCTGCTGTGGCGACCCCTGATAAATAAGGGACTAAGGAGAATGAATGAATGAATGAATGAATGAATGAATGAATGAATGAATGAATGAATGATGCTGTTTTTAGAGCTTGTTGTTGAGAGTTTTTAGGACGTGGCTTTGTGGTTTTGTTGCGGAGTGTTGTTAGGGTGGTTGATAAGCGGTTACTTTGTGAAATTCTAGTTTTTTCTTTCTTATTTCTTTCTTAATTCTTGTTTCTCTTAAAATTTTGCTTAAAAAAGATTATTTGTTTATTTTTAAATGATGTTTTTATATTATATTATATTACAAATTATATAATTCTTATAATTACCAATAACAAACACTTATATTATATTATATTATATTATATTATTCATAAATTGATTTTCTATTCGGCTTATTCCCTTTATTAATCCAGGGTCGCCATATCGGAATGAACCGCCGACTTATCCAGCACATGTTTTACGCAGCGGATGCCCTTCCAGCAGCAACCCATCTCTGGGAAACAACCATACACACACATTCACACTCATACACTACGGACAATTTTAGCCTACCCAATTCACCTGTACCTCATGTCTTTGGACTGTAGGGGAGCACCCGGAGGAAACCCACGCGAACGCGGGGAGAACATGCAAACGCCACACAGAAACGCCACACAGAAACACCAACTGACCCAGCCGAGGCTCGAACCAGCGACCTCCTTGCAGTGAGGTGACAGCACTACCTACTGCACCACTGCGTCGCCTGTATTATATTATATTATATTATATTATATTATATTATATTATATTATATTATATTATATTATATTATATTATATTATATTATATTATATTATTTATATTATATTATATTATATTATATTATATTATATTATATTATATTATATTATATTATATTATATTATATTATATTATTTATATTATATTATATTATATTATAATATCTTATTTTTATTATATTATATTATATTATATTATATTATATTATATTATATTATATTATATTATATTATATTATAATATCTTATTTTTATTATATTATATTATTATATTATATTATATTATATTATATTATATTATAGTATCTTATTTTTATTATATTATATTATTATATTATTTATTTTATATTATATTATAATATAGTATATTGTTTATATTATATTATATTATATTATATTATATTATTTATATTATATTATATTATATTATATTATATTATATTATTTATATTATATTATATTATATTATTTATATTATATTATATTATATTATATTATATTATATTATTATTTATATTATATTATATTATATTATATTATTTATATTATATTATATTATATTATATTATATTATATTATATTATATTATATTATTTATATTATATTATATTATATTATATTATATTATTTATATTATATTATATTATATTATATTATATTATATTATATTATTTATATTATATTATATTATTTATATTATATTATATTATATTATATTATATTATATTATTTATATTATATTATATTATATTATATTATATTATATTATATTATATTATTTATATTATATTATATTATATTATATTATATTATATTATATTATTTATATTATATTATATTATATTATATTATATTATATTATTTATATTATATTATATTATATTATATTATATTATTTATATTATATTATATTATATTATATTATATTATATTATATTATATTATATTATATTAGGGCAGTGGCGCAGTAGGTAGTGCTGTTGCCTCACAGCAAGAACGTCGCTGGGTCGCAGGTTCGAACCTCGGCTGGGCTGGGTCAGTTGGCGTTTCAGTGTGGAGTTTGCATGTTCTCCCTGGGTTCGCGTGGGTTTCCTCCGGGTGCTCCGGTTTCCCCCACAGTCCAAAGACATGCAGTACAGGTGAATTGGGTGAGCTAAATTGTCCATAGTGTGTGAGTGTGAATGTGTGTGTGGAAGTTCCCAGAGATGGGTTGCGGCTGGAAGGGCATCCGCTGCGTAAAATCGTGCTGGATAAGTTGGCGGTTCATTCCGCTGTGGCGACCCCGCAAGGGACAAAGCCGACAAGAAAATGAATGATATTATATTATATCATATTATATTATATTATATTATATTATATTATATTATATTATATTATATTATATTATATTATATATAAACTTATAAAACTTTAAAACTCTGAGCACAGTTTGAGATAATTTAGCATTTCTGAAAATATACAGTACATGAGATTTAATAGTGGATTTTTTAAATATAATTTTATAATTTATGTAATTTTATAGGGATAAATTATCAAAAAGCCAAAATCTGAGTCAAAAGTTAGTTTGGTCTTTTTTCTTTTTAACTTCACTGCAGTCCAGCATATAAAAGAAAAGAGATTTAAATTAGACAGTCCATTTGCTATATGTATTCCTGTTTGCTTTAGTCAAGTTAAACGCACATTTAAAAATACATAAAAAATAAAAGTAGAGCCATTAGAGACACAAACCCGAGATTCTGTACTTATACATGAGCGTTGCGCTGTGTAAATGTAAATGAGATGCTTTTTTTCGGGGACATCGCCATCACATCACACAGGTACACGAACTAATGCAGAGCTGTTAAAACACGCCACTAATTTTAGCGAGCTGTCAAGTAATAATTGGGGAGGAGGTGTTCGCTGTAGCGCCAATCTAACATCGTCTATTTGTGGAAATCATTGTTACAGTTCAGAGAAGAAGAAATGAGCGGCTGCTTGGGTTTAATGGCTGTTCCAGGCCTGCGCTGTTTTGTTTGCGTGACTGAGTGCCTGCGAACGAGAAAAGGTGGCGAAGTTCATGTAAATAGCTTGCATTATTTTCAGAGAATACATTGAACAAGCTGTAATTAGAGGGCAAACGCAGACGGCGAGGCTCGTTATCTGGCTGTTTTATACCGCGTTACTGCTTGTTGACTCGCATTGAAAGCGCACTTCAGTGAATTATGTGCGTCCCAGTTTACAGCTTTCAGGTCGTAGTAAATGCGCTGTGTGTTCAGGAGGAAATCCATTTCATCTGTGCCTTTATGACTGTACGGTCATTCAGAAAGACTCTCCTGTGTTGTTTTCTGACACACTTAACACCTACTACGTGGAAAATGAGAGTTAAAATAGGGTTTGCTGTGTAACTTTTTTAGCAGATGAAGTTAGTCAAATGTATGTTTTTTTTAATGTTTCTGAAGTTTTTGTGTTTGAGGTTTCTATATGCTAGATAAAGGTTTATATAATGTAATATAATAAATTATAATATATTATAATAAATTATAATATAATATAATAAATTATAATATAATATAATGTAATAAAATATAATATAATATAATATAATATAATATAATATAATACAATATAATATAATATAATATAATATAATATAATATAATATAATATAATATAATATAATAAAATATAATATAATAAAATAAAATATAATATAATATAATATAATATAATATAATATAATATAATATAATATGATATAATAAAATATAATATAATATAATATAAGATAATATAATATAATACAATATAATACAATATAATAAAATATAATATAATATAATATAATATAAGATAATATAATATAATATAATATAATATAATATAATATAATATGATATAATAAAATATAATATAATATAATATAATATAATACAGGGTGATATAATGGGATATAATACTGTATGTATAAAATAATTAATGAATAATAGAATACAGTGGGGAAAATAAGTATTGAACACATCACTATTTTTCTCAGAAAACATATTTCTAAAGGTGCCATTGACTTGAAATTTTCCTCAGATTTTGGTAACAATTGTATATATTATATATATATATTTTATATATATATTATATATATATATATATATATATATATATATATATATATATATATATTTAAAATAATAATTATAAATACATTTAAATATATTTATTTATTTTTAATAAATATAACAATTTGATTGTTATGATTATGATTAATATTATTAGAAGTAGTATTTCTAAAAAATAACATAAATCAATCCTAAATGTAACTGAAAAACAATGTAAAGACACAACTGGAGTAATATTCTAAGACTTTTGCATGAATATTAATTATGACAGTTCAATAGAATACAAAAAAATATATGTTTTATAGATTTATCTGTTGTCTTAGACCCGACTCATGGCCGAGAATTAATATTATGATGTCTTAGTTACCTCCCTGACTCATTATTCCTCCTTTCTGCTTCATAGCCATGCTTAGTCAAAGTATCATCATCATATTATATAAACTTTAGTTTTGTCGACTTGCATGTCGACGCATATCGGCGTGCATGTAAACAACCGGGATCAGGGGGCAGCACGTGTGAGGTGCGCGGGAATGGCTTTCTGCACACATGCATCAATTTGTTTTCAAGTTTCGGTTGTACATAAAGAATAACAAACTTGTGTGTGCAAAAGACGTCAAATGTGAATGGCCTCTAACATCTTTATTCTTGGATAACTGCTCTATAAACTTGCATAAAGTAAATCTTATCTCAAAGTTTTTATTGGGGCACTTTTTTGTCTCTCCATGCCGCCCCCAGCAAGATGCCGCCCTGGGCGATCGCCCATATTGCCCATGCCTAAATCCACCACTGCCAGCAAACAATTTTGTGCTTAATAGACGTCTAAAAGACATCTAAACATAGACAGCTTGGCTAAAACAAGACTAAACTTGAAAAGTCACTGAAAATCTAATAGACATCTAAGAAGAGCCCAAAACTAGACTAGACTAGACTATGTGTAGTCATTCATTTCTGTTTATTTGATGACTAGTCTAGTTTTGGCCTATTCTTACACCTCTATTAGATTTTTACTGACAGCCCAAATAGCCTTGTTTTAGCCAAGACGACTATGTTTACACTTCTATCAGACATCTATTAGACATCTTTTAAAAACAAAAAAATTCTTGCTGGCATACCTTACATGAAAAGCTGTATCACACACATTTTGTTTTTGCTTTATTCTCTCTTTGACCCAAATATAAATAGATATGCTGAGACAGCAACTTTGTTTCTACTAAAATGAATTGTAGTTAAATCACAGCTGAGATCTCCATTGGATCGCTAAAGGATTCATCTGGGATAGCTCCTGTTGTGGGTCCAAACAAAGTAGAATGCCAATCACGTCTCTGGTAAATACAGTTTGTTTGGTTGTCCCAGGCCTGACCCTCATGTTAAAGCGCATACCGCTGTCTGCTGGAATCGCTATTGATGGATTAAATACTCCAGCTCGCTTTGTGCCCCTGATTCCCATTCGCTGAATGATTCGCTGCGTGGACACTTTCCTCTCTATCCATTCGTCTTTTCCGAGGATTCGGCACTTCCATTTTCTTCAAATCCTCAGTCTTCTTCTGAATGCTACGTGACTTATGTGTAGTGGTTGCATAATGCATGTTAGTATACTGTCAGGGACAAGAAGAGAGAGTGCACAAAAAGATTGCACTCCCTGTTAGACGTCTTATTTTTTTGGTGGTTGCCTAGCAACATAAAAAGCACAGTGCACTGCAAAAAAAGACTATTAAAATATTTATTATATTATATTGTATTATATTACAATAGGAGGATCCGGCCAATGGTTGAACCTAGGATCCAGGAGGAACAATGCGGCTTTCGTCCGGGCCGTGGTACACTGGACCAACTCTATACCCTCACCAGGGTGCTCGAGGGTTCATGGAGTATGCCCAACCAGTCCACATGTGTTTTGTGGACTTGGAGAAGGCGTTCGACCGTGTCCCTCGTGGCATTCTGTGGAGGGTGCTCGGGGAGTATGGGGTCAGAGGCGCTCTGTTAAGGGCCGTCTCGTCCCTGTATGAACAGAGTAGGAGTCTGGTTCGCATTGCCGGCAATAAGTCAGACTTGTTTCCAGTGCATGTTGGACTCCGGCAGGGCTGTCCCTTGTCTCCAATTCTGTTCATAATTTTTATGGATAGAATTTCAAGGCGCAGCCTGGGGCTGGAGGGGGTCCGGTTGGGGGACCACAGAATCTCATCTCTGTTATTTGCAGATGATGTTGTTCTGTTGGCTTCATCAAACATGGACCTTCAGCATGCACTGGGGCGGTTTGCTGCCGAGTGTGACGCGGCTGGGATGAGAATCAGCACCTCCAAGTCCGAGGCCATGGTGCTCCACCGGAAAAAGGTGGTTTGCCATCTTCAGGTTGGAGGAGAGTCCTTACCCCCAGGTGGAGGAGTTCAAGTATCTCGGGGTTTTGTTCACGAGTGAGGGAAGGATGGAACGTGAGATTGACAGGCGGATTGGTGCAGCGGCAGCAGTAATGCGGTCGATGTACCGGTCCGTCGTGGTGAAGAAGGAGCTAAGCCGAAAGGCAAAGCTTTCGATTTACCGGTCAATCTACGTTCCTACTCTCACCTATGGTCATGAGCTTTGGGTCATGACCGAAAGGACAAGATCTCGGATACAAGCGGCTGAAATGAGTTTTCTTCGAAGGGTGGCAGGGCGCACTCTTATAGATAGGGTGAGGAGCTCTGTCACTCGAGAGGAGCTCGGAGTAGAGCCGCTGCTCCTCCACATCGAGAGAAGTCAGTTGAGGTGGCTCGGGCATCTGTTTCGGATGCCTCCTGGACGCCTTCCTAGGGAGGTGTTCCAGGCATGTCCCACCGGGAGGCGGCCTCGGGGAAGACCCAGGACACGCTGGAGGGACTATGTCTCTCGGCTGGCCTGGGAACGCCTCGGGATCCCCCCGGAGGAGCTGGAGGAAGTGTCTGGGGAGAGGGAAGTCTGGGGTTCTCTCCTAAGACTGCTACCCCCGCGACCCGGCCCCGGAAAAGCGGCAGAAAATGAATGAATGAATGAATGTATTATATTATATTATATATTACATTATATTATATATTATATTCTAATATATTATATTTTATATTATATATTACATTATATTATATTCATTCATTCATTTTCTTTTCGGCTTAGTCCCTTAATTAATCTGGGGTCACCACAGCGGAATGAACCGCCAACTTATCCAGCATGTGTTTTACACAGCGGATGCCATTCCAGCCGCAACCCAGCTCTGGAAAACATTCACACTCATACACTACGGACAATTTAGCCTACCCAATTCACCTACAGTATACCGCATGTCTTTGGACTGTGGGGAAAACCGAAGCACTCGGAGAAGATAGATAGATAGATAGATAGATAGATAGATAGATAGATAGATAGATAGATAGATAGATAGATAGATAGATAGATAGATAGATAGATAGATAGATAGATAGATAGATAATGAATTATAAATCAATCTTTTTCTTTTTGGCTTAGTCCCTTTATTAAGCTGGGGTCGCCACAGCAGAATGAAACGTCAACTTAACCAGCATATGTTTTACGCAGCGGATGCAGTTCGAGCCGCAACCCAGCACTGTGAAACACCCATACACTCTTATTCACACACATACACTACCTCCAATTTCACCTATACCGCATGTCTTTGGACTGTGGGGAAAACCGAAGCACCCGGAGGAACCACTCGAACGCAGGGAGAACATGCAAACTCCACACAGAAACGCCAACTGACCCAGCCGAGTCTCGAACCTGCGACCCAGCGACCTTCTTGCTGTGAGGCGACAGCACTACCTACTGCGCCACTGTGTCGCCCATTATATTATATATTATATATTATATTATATATTTTATTATATTATTTTATATATTTTATTATATTATATTAAATTGTTATATTATATTATAATATTATATTATTCTAAAACTTACAAAATAAAACTGATCCTGTGATGTATTTTCTGTCACAGCATCGTATGTGTCTTGTGGGATTGAAGATCAAGCATTTGCCGTGGCAGATTGTCTCACATGAGGAGGACTTGTTGTCGCTTTACACACTCATTGAGCACAGCTATAAGAAAACGTAGCATATGGTTAAAGTGTCACTATTATACTTTTTATAGAAATTCCTTTTTAGATGTGAACCAATTGGCTGAACATAAATCTTTCGCTTTTTTGGCTGATCTTAAATGAAAGGTTAGGCCACACTGAAAAAAAAACATTCATTGTATTTTAAAGGTAAGTGGTTACAAATTTATAATTTATAAGGGCTGAATTTAAACAAACTAATTAATTTGAACGTTACTAAATTTAATTTGTTTGTTTAAATTCAGTTTGTGACTACTTTAAAAAAAATCTATTTTTTAGTGCAGAGAAGCTAATGGCTAATGATAGAAACTCAGAGTTCACAGAATAAAACCTGCTCCTGACCAGGTTAGGTTCACAGAGTAAGTTACTACGGTAACAGACTCAGAAACAGGCTTGACTTACACTGCTTTCTCCAGTTTGACAATCCTGCCATTTTGAAACTGAAAACTCAAAGTTTCTCTCATTTCAGGGTTAACATACTCTGAGTTTTCACTTAACCTCTTTTCTAAAACGAGGCCCTGGAGATCTACTTTCCTGCAGAGTTCAGCTGTGGTCACACTGGACTTTTCTCCCCATAGACTTTTCTATTCATACGCACTCGAATGCGTCAGACTGGAAACGCAAGCTCGTGCGTCAAGTTTCGCAGTTCGCTGCATTGCAAAGTTTAAGCTTGGTAAACTCTGACCTGCGATATCGCATCACTTGACTGCGTGAGACAGATCGAGGATCAAAACATGACCTCGCTGGACAGAAATTTGAAATATGGACCAATCACTCGCTTTTTTTAAATGTCTAATCATCTTGTTTAATACTGCCCCCTTTTCACAGCACCGTATGACAGAGGCTGTCTCTCAATTCCAAGAACGCAGAGAACGGACTTGCATTCTTGTGAAGACCGGTCTTGCCAGGTGTCCTCGGAAGAAGAACTCGGGAGACCACGAGAACAGAGAACGTGTCCTGTGAGAAATGAGATGCTGCGTTCTTCCCGATGGTCACGTGACCTTCACGCATTTTTAAAGAATATTTATTTAAACATTACAGCATTCATACAATGATTTATTGTTTTTCCCCCTTTTCAAAATATAAAGTCTGCATAAAAACATTATAAATATACGTTGCACAATACAAATAAAACAGATTTTAATACGAATTTCAGTAAACAAACACCCTTAATGTGTTTATGCCTTTATTAAGATTTTTATGGTCTTAATAAAGTTAGTTGATTGTATTCACCGTCTCATTTAAAAAATCCTCCTGAGGTAAATAAGTTATATCTCTGAACTTTAATAATAAATCTAAATAAAATGCTGCGCTTCCCACCTCCAGTCGCAATGACTTCTGGGACTTCTAGAGCGAGATCGGCGCTTAAGTCTGCATCAGTGTGTCCTCGATATCAAGAATGCATCCGGGAAGTTTCACGCGTCCTCTGTTCTTGCGGTCTTGAGTATTGGAACTGAACTTTGGCAGCTGATGATGTTGTTACACGAGAACACAAGACCGCTGAAGAACGCATATTGAGAAACAGCCAGAATTCCACAAGCTCAAACTCTAGTGTGACTGCAACTTTCCGCTGCAGCATTGATCAAACACACCTGTGGTTAATTACCATGTGCTCCTCAGATTCTACTTAGTAGGTTTGGTTGTGTTTGATCAGATTTGGACTCTGAACTCTGCAGGAAAGAAGATCTCCAGGAACAGTGTTGAGCACCCCTGAGGTAAAATGAAGGACTTTGTACAGGAGTTGTTTTGGATGTTGTCCATTTTGAAACCATTGTTTAAGATAAATATCCGTTTGTACATTCTCCAGATTGCTTTTCTTCAAAGGACAGAATGTTTCCTCAGAGCTGTGGTTCTGGCATGTTTCCCAGTCTATATTCTCTCTCGCATTTGCAACTTTATACTCCAGTGTTATTTGCAGCAACTCCATCTCACTGTCGGTCCATTTACAGATTGAGGTAAAGCTGGATTTATATTCAGACTTTCTTCTTAAAGTTTCAATTTCAGAAAAGTATTCTTGCAAATTCTAAATAGAGAAATCATATTAGGAGCCAGTGGTTATCAAAGTACAACACTGTTCACAGTCAATGAAATAGTGCTAATGTTGTTTTGAAGTCATTCTACATGCGATTTCAGAATATTCAAAGTGCAATCTAGGCACCATGTCACAATGTTGTCACTGTTCAAAAATGAACAAATGTGACAACTAAAAAAACAACTTTATTGCTGTTGACATTTTAAAGACATGAAATACCACCGGCCACTTTATTAGGTACACCTGTCCAACTCAGCCAATCATCGACATCAGAATGGGAAAGAGAGGGGATTTAAGTGACTTTGAACATGGCATGGTTGTTGGTGTCAGATGGATTGGTCTGAGTATTTCAGAAACTGCTGATCTACTGGGATTTTCATGCACAACCAACTCTAGGATGTACAGAGAATGGGCCAAAACAGAGAAAATATTCAGTTAGTGGGAGTTCTGTGGGCGCAAATGCCTTGTTGATGCCAGAAGTCAGAGGAGAAATTGATGAGGGCTGCAAATTATTCATTCATTCATTCATTTTCTTGTCGGCTTTGTCCCTTGCGGGGTCGCCACAGCGGAATGAACCGCCAACTTATCCAGCACGATTTTACGCAGCGGATGCCCTTCCAGCCGCAACCCATCCCTGGGAACTTCCACACACACATTCACACTCATACACTATGGACAATTTAGCCTACCCAATTCACCTGTACTGCATGTCTTTGGACTGTGGGGGAAACCGGAGCACCCGGAGGAAACCCACGCGAACCCAGGGAGAACATGCAAACTCCACACAGAAACGCCAACTGACACAGCCCAGCCGAGGTTCGAACCTGCGACCCAGCGACGTTCTTGCTGTGAGGCAACAGCACTACCTACTGCGCCACTGGGTTGCCCGGCTGCAAATTAACTTTATGCTATATGCCCTACAGTATGTACGTGACATCGATTGTCTTTGTATAACAATGTCAAGTATATTGTCCCTGTTAAATAAACAAGAAAATAACATTTCCAGACTGGTTTAAGCTGTTAGAAAGGCAACAGTAATGCCAATAACCACTCATTACAAAAGCACAACACGTCCAACCTTGAGGCGGATGTGCTACAGCAGCAGAAGACCACACCGGGTGCCACTCCTGTCATCTAAGACCAGGAAACTGAGGCTACAATCACAGAGGCTCACCAAAATTAGACAATAGAAGATTGGAAAAAAAATAGAACCAAAATAGAAGATTGGAAAAATGTTGCCTGGTCTGATGAGTCTCGATTTCTGCTGCAACATTTGGATGGTAGGGTCAGAATTTGGCATCAACAACATGAAAGCATGAATCCATCCTGCCTTGTATCAATGCTTCAGGCTGGTGGTGGTGGTGTTATGGTGTGGGGGCATTGTGTCAACGCCACAGCCTACCTGAGTATAGTTGCTGACCATGTCCATTCCTTTATGATCACAGTGTATCCATCTGGCTACTTCCAGCAGGATAACGCACCATGTCATAAAACGCAAATCATCTCAGACTGGTTTCTTGAACATAACAATGAGTTCACGGTTCTCAACGGCCTCAACAGTCACCAGTTCTCAATCCAATAGAGCACCTTTGGGATATGGTGGAATGGGAGATTCACGTCACGGATGTGCAGCTGACAAATCTGCAGCAACTGCGTGATGGTATCATGTCAATATGGACCAAAATCTCTGAGGAATATTCCAGTACATTGTTGAATATATGCCACAAAGTATTAAGGCAGTTCAGAAGGCAAAAGTGGGTCCAACCTAGTAAGGTGTACCTAATAAACTGGCCGGTGAGTGTATAAATGTAAATAAATGTCTTAACGCTTGCACAATAATGACCTAATTCTTCAATGCGGAAGTGCGCTCATTTTTGCGAATGTTTTAGAACTTCCGATTTAGTTGCCTATGGGAGAAAAGACTAGGAACAATAAACGGCAAAAAAAACTGTCAAACTACCTACTCTACAAACAAGTGTTTGCATAAATATACAGACGAATCATAATAATATAATAAGAAAATATCAGTTTGCAACACCATGCAGCAAAACGAGCTGTTTTTAATGTTTAAAAATGAATGAAAGTGAATGAGACCGGAAGTCTCGAGCCAAAATGATTCAAATGGCTGCGCCCGCTCGTACGTGGAGAATAAGGTGAATAGGAATGGAAGCATTTTCTGTTTTTGTTTCAGTTCAGATGACCAACTTTTTAGGAAGCATTAATGCGGACGCAGAGCATTTTTAGATGAAAACAGCATTTTCAAATTCATCCGGATTAGTGTAGACGTAGCCAGACACAGTGAGAAAAGAGCTGATGTGGAAATTTATTTTATGAGAACATGAAAGTGTTTTTTGACCTTGGATGGTGTAAACCGATTATAGGAGACCTCCAAAATTAAATGAGCAAAAAATAGCATAATCGTGGCATTTCAAAGCAAATATGGCATGTGCTTTATATACGTTGGAGCTGATGCTTGATTGGTCTGGATTAGAAGGTTTAATCGTATCATATTAAGAAGAAAGTGGTTGACTAGCATGTACTGAATGTTTTATCTCACTCATGATAGTAATAAATATTAGACTGTTTTCTCTGACAGCCGCTTAACACATTTCATCTCTGTATATCTCTGTTTTGGTTCCTTGGAGGTCTGGAAGCTTGTCAATTTTATCTGGCTGTTTTTGAAGCAGTTTTAGGAAAGGTTAGAATTGAATGATATAGAAATGAATTTATGAATCGGGAATGCAGGTGTACATGAATATATTAGCCATTGCAATGAGTTAAAGTCTATTTTTGAGTATCTCTTTGTAAATAACCTTTTTTTTTAATCATTAATTGTACTTTAGACAGACGTTTTTGAATGTGTCTTACATGAAATATGAAAATATGAAATGATAAAATGTGAAATATATTTAAACATGACACTTTTTAACTTCAATTTAACTTGTTATAAATATGTATTTTTACATTTTTATAAATCTAATTTGTATATTTACATGGCTTGCACTAATTCATTATTGTACACAAACTATTTATTTATTTATTTGTTTGTCTATTTATTTAATTATTTGTCTATTTATTTATTCATTCATTTATTTGTCTTTATTTAGCAGTTAATTAATTGGGGTACAAATTCTATTATACTCAAAATACATCATGAAGTTGATTACGGTTTAAGTTTATTTAAATACATTTTATTTCAAAGTTTTATAATTGTTTAAAGCAAATATGTCTTTTATAAAGCATTTTATATAACCACAAATATTTATGTTTGTCTTTTTAATAATTATTTGTCTATTTATTCATCTATTTATTGTAATATCCTTTTAAAGGAGTAGGACCAAGAGAAGTTAGAGTTTACAGTATTTAAAAAATATAAATAAAAACTCAAACACTGCCTTGATGTACATACAAGACTTCTTTCCAAACCTTGACAAGTTAAACGCTTTTTTGACTCCTGAACTACTGAATATAAGTGTATTTGGCCATGTCCTGGCTAAAGTCCCTCAATCGGCACTTGCCCATCATGGCCTCCTAATCATCCCCATCCACTGAATTGGCTCTATCACTGTCTCTTCACTCCACCAATAGCTGGTGTGTGGTGAGCGCACTGGCACCATTGTCCTGTGGCTGCCGTCGCATCATCCAAGTGGATGCTGCACACTGGTGGTAGTGTGGAGAGACCCCCCTCATGATTGTGAAGCGCTTTGGGTGTATGGCCATACACAATAAATGCGCTATATATAAATACACATTACATTACATTATTTTTACACTGTAAAACATAAAAAACCCTACATAAGTTACAAAACAATACATTAATATTAACCAGAAATACTGGAGATTTTCTCTTGTTTGGCTCGTTTCCCTAATTTACATCAAATATCAACAAACATCACTTCTAATTTGGCCTTGCCAGCATGGGGTTACACACACACATGCAGAAGAAATGTACTGCACACACTAGAGTAAGTTAAAAAGTGCAACATTTCTTCATTTTTCAGTCCATGTCAGCTCCTCATCACTCCTTTATGCTTTATGCTCGCACAAACTTCCATAAGCCTCCTACTTGCATGAGGGAACGTGATGGATTTCATAGTCAAGGTGCTGGTTTAATCCAATTTTAATCCATCTCCCCGGGCCTGAGTTTGAGATGGCTTTTATTCCCTTTGTCAGGTTACTGCTGAGAACGCAACCCATTCTCATTTTTCATTCATACTTATGTGTACAAAAAGAGACGCGTGCACACAAAAACAGAGGAAAAGACTGGAGAGAATATGTGATTGAAGCACACAAATATAAATTTTTGGTTATATAAAATGGTTTATAAAAGCTATATTTGGTTTATAAAATGATGAAATAAAAATTTAAAATCAATTGGCCCAAATTAATTGATATATTATGATATGATCTACAGTTGAAGTCAGAATTATTAGCCCCCTAATAAGCCTAATAATAAGCCCACCTTTAAAAGGATTTTAAAATACTTATCAATACATTCATTCATTTTCCTTTGGTTTGGCCCCCTTATTCAGCAGGGGTCGCCACAGCGGAATGAACCATCAACTTATCCAGCATATATTTTACACAGCGGATGTCCTTCCAGCAGCAACCCAGTACTGGCAAACATCTATACACGCTCATTCACACACACTCATACAGTACGGCCAATTTTGTTTACCCACTTCACTTAAACTGCATGTCTTTAGACTGTGGGGGGAAACCAGAGCACCCAGAGGAAACCCACACCAACACGGGGAGAACATGCAAACTCCACTCCTCATCCTAACCTGGGGGATCGATGCCTTGCTCAAGAGTCTTACCTCAGAGGTGGTATTGAGAGCACTGGTTATTCACTCCCACCACATACAATCCCAGCCGGTGCCGGGACTCGAACCTGCGACCCTTCAGCCCAACTCTAAATCCAACTCTCTAACCATTGGTTCTAGGCTGCCTATAAAAAAACATTTAAACGTCAGCGATAACTAACTGTGTGCAAGCCATTCATACCTGTACACCCTCCCTAAGACCTTCATTCATCAGAAAAGTGGACAAAAGAGACATATAAACGCAATCGTTTTACACATCTTAGCACCAGTCCTGGTATACTTCAAATGAAATCGAAGAACAAACTGAAAGGACAGCTTTTTGAGCAAAATCTAGCCAAAACAAAGTTGTTTTAAAGTTAATTTTGGCAGTTTGAACCCACTTTTTTTTGTCTGTTATGGCCAATTTCCACTGAGTGGTCCAGTATGGGCTGGTACACTTTTATGCCCATTTCCACTGACTGGTACGGTATGGTACGAGTCGGTACGGGTCACCTTTATCAGGCTTGCGTTTCTACTGCCAAAAGGGTACCAAGGGTGGGCATGGTGTACGACAAAGTTTTAGTCGACGTCATTCTCGCTAGAGAAAATGTCTACAGTAAAGCTGTACGGGTCGTTCACATATCATATGAGAAGCACTTCTCTCAAAACAGATGCTTTATACACATAAATACTTGTGTATAAATGTTCATTACTAACCTTTTTATGAACATGAGTTGATTATAACTGCAGGTCAATGATAATGCGAAATAGCCTACTGTAACGTTTGCAGTTATATAAAATATATAAATAAATAAATAAATGCAACTTGTATGAACACACACAGACCCTTACAGTCTCCGATATGTTACCAATTACAGAAAAACTACACACAGCATACATTTAGTTCTTATTTGGGTTCAAAAACGACACGCAACATATAGCTCATTGTCAGAGCAAACCTCTCATCTGTATCTTTAATCTTTAATGTGACCTCTGTTAGAAAGGGATTTCATTATTCCAAGTTAATAGTCCATAATAGTCCAAAATGTGATGATAATAGTATCGTAGATAACATGTATGTGGATAACATGGCAGTTTGTTCATGTTTTAGGTTGGTAAAAGAATCATTTGCTCTGTTTTTTCTAGCTTCTCCTTAGTTTTTTCGCACTTCACTCTCACGTTTGTCTGTTTATGAAAGGATCAGATGTCAGAAGCACTTCAATAATCAAGCGCACATTATCATCAGCTCAAGAAGTTCATTATTTTTAAATCTAGATGCATGGCGAGTGAAACTGCTTGCACTTTTAGACTGCTTCGTAAAAACAGGACACGGCAGATTTTGTTCTTCTTGGCTTTGTGGCTGTACATCAAGACGACGACGACAAGGTTTGGTTGTGCTCGGGTCAACCATGGCTTGTTATTATATGCATATAGTATTACGATGTAATGTCTCAGCTGTGTATTTAAAGCATGGTGGTTTCTTTGTTTTCATTCTTCTGCTTGTGTACGCAGGAGTGACGCTTCTCTGTTTGGTACCCTTTTGTCATGCTAGGTACCCTTTGCAAAGGGTGACCAAAAAGTGGTAAGGTACGGTTTGCTTTTAGGTACCTTTTGACAGTGGAAACTGCCATAAAAGCGTACCGTATGGTACCGCTCAGTGGAAAAGGGCCAAAAAGGTACCAAAAAAAATGAACCGTACCATGCCACTTTTTGGGGACCCTTTTGACTCTACCTAGCACAACAAAAAGCTACCAAAAGGTGGAGCGAGACGTGCAGCTGAATGCTATTGGTTTACAGAGAAAAGTCACTAGTGTGTACACAAGCCAAGAAAATGAAACAAAGGAACCGCCATTTTTTAAAACACAGTCGAGACATTATGCCGTAATAAAATATACATATAATAATAAGCCATGGTCGAACCGAGCTTTAACAAACCTTGTCGTCATCTTGATAAACAGGCACTGTCTCTTGTGAGCTATATTTGAAATGTATATGCGCTCGCCACGTGTCTATTTTTGAAATAATAAACTTGAGCTCATAATAATAACGTGAGCGTGATTATTGAAGTGCTTCCGACCAGTGGCTAAGCGCAAAAAGTGGGGGCCCCCTTGCAGCGATTATTGACAGGCCCTCCTTGTGAAGAGGTTGAGGGGGTTGTTGGAGCGATAACAAAACTGAACAGGGGGTTGTTGGAGAGATAACAAACTGAAGAGCGGGAAGGGGGGAGTGGTAGTGGGGGGACGTTTGTGTACGACACGGTGCCCGTCCGCAACACCACTGCTTCTGACAGGCTTTCAGAAACAGACAAACGGGAGAGGGACGCATGCAAAAACAAAGGAGAAATAAAAAAAAACAAAGGACCAAATGATTCTTACAGCAACCTAAAACATGAACAAACTGCCATGTTTAATTTTTATCATCGACTATTATGAACTCATTATGACAATATTTATTTTATTTTTTTTTTTACTGTGTTTTTATTAAAGTTTTTATAAACATACAAATAACATTTATTTAGGATGTTTACAATCTCAGGAAACAAAAAAACAAATACATAGAAAATAATAATTAATAGAAATTATAATAATAGCCAAATAATAGTAACATCTTATAAAATAAAAAAAAAGGGGGAAAAAGAAAAGTAGATAGATAAATAAATAAACAAACCCCAATATAAAGGCAATAACTACGACAAAGACAAAGCCCCTGACAGCCTTTCAAAGATCAAGTATGTTTCTATTAATGCCCAGGTCTGTTGGAAAAGGTCTGATTTCAACTGCAAATCTGCAATCATTTTCTCAAATATGTATATCTGTTTCAGCCTCTGTGTCCATTCGGTCAAAGTAGGTTGGCGTGTCTTCATCCAGTTCACTGTAACTATCTTCCTAGCTGTTATTAATAATATATGTAGTGTAGATAGGTGAGCCTTACTGAACTGATCAGGAGGGAAGCCATCAAGCAAAAAAAAAATACTGGGTGCATTGGTATGTCATATCCTAAAACTTTACTAACCTCCCTTTTAACCCCCTGCCAATACACTTGTATTTTGGGACACTCCCAAAATATGTGAACGTAGTCCCCCACTTCTCCACAATCTCTCCAGCATTGTGATAATTGTATAGCAATATCAAATTTGGTGACCACTAATGGAACTCTGAAAAGCCTTATCTTCATAATGACAATATTTTTAACAAGATGTTAACGTTACATGTGCTGGGAAAGAATAAAGATGTTTGTACTGACTGTGTAGGTTTTGTATCGTTTATGAACCCAAATAAAGCCTTAATGTATGTTTTGGGTATTTTTTATTTGTAATTGGTAACATTTCAAAGACGGTAAGTTTCTGTATGTGTTCATATACGTTTTATTTATTTTTTTTATTTTATATCGCAGACGTTACAGTAGGCTATTTTGCATCATTGATCTGCAGTTATAATCAAATCCTGTTCATAGAAAGCTTAGTAATTAACATTTATTTATACATTTGTTTAGTAAGAAGTGCTTCTCATACAATATGTGAACTTCAAGTGAGAATGACCTCGACTGCAACTTTCTGTTGTACACTACACCTACCAAAAGGGTACCATTTGGCAGTGGAGACTCAAGCCTGATAAAGGGGACCCAAACCATACCGTGCTATACTGTACCACTTAGTGTAAACGAGGCATTAATCACCTTTAGGGCTAGCATTGGCCAACAGTGGCTTCCATTTTTCTTTTTGATATTTGATGCCAGTTTATTAGGAAGTAATAATACTGTTCTTTTTGGCTCTAATTAAATCTTATTTGCATCTTTGGATGGCAATATAGCTATTGTTGTGTTTAGGGGTATATGCATGCAGCGTTACACATTTACAACTCTGCCTACTACAGCGCAGAGATGTTGGAGTAATCAAAAACAGTATACTGTCGCTCAGTCTCTTTCAAACTTATTTTTGTCATCAGAAGTAAAAGAAACTTAATTTTAAGTATACCAGGGCCTTAATGAAGTATAACAGGGCCTTAAAAAGGTCTCGTGAAGTGCTTTGAAATGTGCATTTTAATTCGATGTTTCACGTAATCTCAACTGAAACTTGAAGAGAGGGCGGGACATAGAGTAACTCCTCCCCTTTAAAAAGAAAACAGCCAATAGCATTTTACATTATCACCACTCTGCCAGTGAGAGTGGTTGAGCTTGAGCACATCAAATGTGAGCGTCTTGCAGGGGGCGGGGCATGTCAGACATTAGAGAGCATTTGATTGGTCGGAAGATTTGATAAGAAACTGAATTATGAGGCGACAAGTAAAACCGTTGATCCATTTAGGCAGTGACAAACTACAAGCTTTACATTTTCATATCTCCTAAACATGAATTTTGTCACTGTTTTGCTGCACACTAGCTTACAAATATCCTAAAAACTAACACTACTGATACTAACATGTGAAAAACTTTATTTTAATAGCTTCAGATGTAGTGACAGTGAGAGTACACTGTGAAAAGCACTGTCCTTTCGATGACACCTTAAACTCGCAGTCATTAAAAATCTCATGGCACTTCTTGAGAAGATGCTGAATTTCTAAATGTAGTGTATGTACAGTTGTCATCATCCAGTCTGTGTGGAGAAATGTCCTCTGCTTCAACTCTAATGTGACTGTACAGCAGTCTGAATTTGTCTTGCACTTTGGCAGTAACCCCTGTCAGAGTACAGGTTATGGACACTTGCGAACTGTAAAAAAAACAGTGTTTGATCAGTTCTGCTGTACTGTTAACTGCTCAGATTCCTCCAGAGCTGGAGCCAAAGAGTGGCAGTGCAACCCGTCCCTTCATGACAGATTCTCCAGGATTTCGGTTGGTTACAGACTGTGCAAGGTGACACTGCCAGCCCGCTACTTCTGATTGAGCAGTATAAAAAAAAAATGTCATAATTTCAACATGTGCAGCTGTCTCAGCAGGGTGTTTTCACACCTCTAGTTTGGAAAAAGTCAGGAAAGTGGGTGTGTCCAGCTCGGTTTAGGTGGGAGTGTCGGGGGAGGGAAAGAGGGAAGGATTTGCATAAAAATGTTTCCGTTTGAGCACGTGCTGATTTTCACAGAGGCAGAACAAACACACAGACGCAGGGGAGAAAGACAGTGACTGTGTTTACATAGACATCAGTAATCAAATTACTTGCCAAATTATTAATTTGTCGACTTTAACTGCAGTTTGACACTTTACTCTCTTTTTACTCTCTAGCCTTGGTATATCAGTATTTTAGTGTATAGATATATTATTTTTACTCTTATGTTTTTAATATTAGTGTAATGGTCTTTAGCCTCCTTGTTACTGTGCGTTCACACCGAAGGCAGCGAGAGCGCCAAAGTAGCTGGAAGCATTCATTTTCAATGGGAGCCGGCGGTGATAAGCGGCGGGGTGTGTCTTCACTGGTGTGGGTGTCGAGGAGAGTTAAAATCAAGTCAACTTTATGGTAATAAAGGTACACAGCAAAAATTCCGGTGTTAAATATACAGTGTGATTTTTTTTTTTTTTTTTTTTTTTTTTTTTTTTTTTTTTTTTTTTTTTTTTTTTTTTTTTTTGTTGTTCAGTGTTAAAACCCGGAGTACATTTCAATCCATGAGTGTGAAAGAGCGTATATATATATATATATATAGGTTTTTTTTTTCAGTGTTAAACTTTTAACCCAATATGCAGTGTATTTCCCACTGTGTGAAGGGAAGTCGTTTTTATTACTCGAACCGGTTCTTTCGTACAAACAGTGATCAAACCTTCTTGATGATATAATAAATTATAAGATATAATAAAATAATTCTCATCAAAAGCAGTATGCACTCATTAGCTTATACACATGAACTCTGTGAGTAATGTACAAATTTCACACTTTAGAAAGTGTTATTTTAACTCCAAAATGGAGGAAGTCATATGTACACCCAAGGAGTGTTAAGTTAAACTCAAATTGAGTTAAATGTACACTGATTTTTTTTTTGCTGTGTATGATGCGGTTCGGTGGCAAGCAATCAGAATGTTGAAGTCCACCGCTTGAGAAGAATCCAGAGAACACAGTCCTGTCAACTTTGTATCTGAGCACTGTTGTTCCCAAGTGTTTTAAAGGGCCAAATACCGCACTGCGAATGGGAGAAAAAAAAATCTACTATTTATTATTATTTATTATCTCCCATACTGGCAACGCAGTGGCGCAGTAGGTAGTGCTGTTGCCTCACAGCAAGAACGTCGCTGGGTCGCAGGTTCGAACCTCGGCTAGGCTGGGTCAGTTGGCGTTTCTGTGTGGAGTTTGCATGTTCTCCCTGCGTTCGCGTGGGTTTCCTCCGGGTGCTCTGGTTTCCCCCACAGTCCAAAGACATGCAGTACAGGTGAATTGGGTAGGCTAAATTGTCCGTATTGTATGAGTGTGAATGAGTGTGTGGATGTTCCCAGAGATGGGTTGCGGCTGGAAGGGCATCCGCTGCGTAAAATCGTGCTGGATAAGTTGGCGGTTCATTCCACTGTGGCGACCCCGCAAGGGACAAAGCTGACAAGAAAATGAATGAATGAATGAATGAATCTCCCATACTCTCCCATTTATTGCGCTCTAAGTTTACCCAACTATGACGACTTCCGCTTCTGAGAAACCTGGAAATGTGAAAAGGGTCCACTAATATATTAGTTAAATCTGTTTCTCACAAATGAGGGCAGATTCTGAAAATTGGCCATATCCTGGCTTTTATTAGATGTAATATACGTCTCAGAAGCTGCTAAAATATTTCTGTGAAGTTTTAGCTCAAGGTAGCTCATGTATCATTTATTTTATCATGCTGTAAATGCCACACTTTGGTGGAAGTAAAATGGGCAAATAAGCTGCTGCACCCCATTCCCTTTTCCAGAAAAGGGTGGAGCATACCTGCCAGGGGGTATGGATGGGGAGTGTGGTGAAGGGGGTGTTTGTGGTGGTAGTAACTGTACCATGGACGGGCTTTGGTGGCAGCGATCGGATACTACCAAAGTTGACGACAGTGTACCAAAAAGGGGGATAAGAGGAATTATGGGAGTGATGGCACGTATAGGGTGGAGCCTTACTCCATAATGACAATGTGAAAAAATATTTTTTTAAATTGTTGCAAATTTATTAACAATAAAAAACCTGAAAAATCACATGTAGATAAGTATTCACAGCCTTTGCTCAATACTTTGTTGATGCACCTTTAGCAGCAATTACAGCCTCAAGTATTTTTGAATTTGATGCCACAAGCTTGGCACACCTGAATTTTTGCCCATTCCTCTTTGCAGTACTCAAGCTCTATCAGGTTGGATGTAAAGCGACGGTGTACAGCCATTTTCAGATCTCTCCAGAGATGCTCAATAGGATTTAGGTCTGGGCTCTGGCTGGGCCACTCAAGGACATTCACTGAGTTGTTGTAAAGCCGCTCCATTGATATTTTGGCGGTGTGCTCGGATCCTACCAATGTTGATGACAGTAGGAGGTTTGGGCCTTGGAGACCAAAAAGGGGGATAAGAGGAATTTTGGGAGGGATGGCAGGTATAGGGTGGAGCCTTTGCAGCTTGTGTACACTAGAAATAACACACAATACATATGCATGTATTGTCAAGCCTTGTCAATTTAAACTGCACAGTTTTTTTTTGTTTTTTATGGTTTATCCCAGCCGCTTTGGTGCATTTCTCAACTCAGAAATGAAATATTCAAAACTACTTGTTCAATCTCCACATCATCTAGTCACTTTTACACATCATAGTTTCTTATTTTGTTGAAAAATGTATGCGCAATTCAGTATGTGGTTTCCAACATTATACGTTTCTCATGTTGCTGAAATTGTGTTATATAAACCTGATCTCATGAGGAAATGGAATTATTTTATGTCTTGCCAGTTAAGTGGCTAATTCATAGTCCTTGAACTATGAACACATTCATTTCATTGTATGAAAATGTGTTTTTTAAAAGGAGGCTTTGCACCAAACCTCATCCCTAAACCATTGAGGGATGAGCAAATCCTACTAAATTGTTATGAACTGCTGTGAGATATCGTTGGTTATATAGCTCTCTCTGCAGTTATCTAACTCTTCAAACATCTAGTCATTAGTTGTTCATGTGCACATGGGTAAATTCTTCAGCAGGATAGCGCTCCTTCCCATACTTCAGCCTCCACATCAAAGTTCCTGAAAGCAAAGAAGGTCAAGGTGCTCCAGGCTTGGCCAGCCAAGTCACCAGACATAAACATTATTGAGCATGTCTGGGGTAAGATGGAGGAGGCATTGAAAATGAATCCAAAGTATATTGATGAACTCTGGGAGTCCTGCAAGAACGCTTTCTTTGCCATTCCAGATGACTTTATCAATAAGTGGTTTGAGTCATTGCAGAGATGTATGGATGCAGTCCTCCAAGCTCATGGGAGTGATTTACAATATTCATTCTGTTTCCACTGCAGCATGACTTTATATTCTATACTGTATATTATTTCTGTTAAGTGTTTTGTTTAAGTAAAGTCAGACCTCACTGACCTAATTAAATCATAAAAAATCAAAGCATGATCATTTTATTTTGGTAAAATAAGTGTAATCTAGAGGCCTTTACCTTTCATGTAAGCCATTTCTGATACCAAATGATCAACTACTGTAGAAGTCAATAAATTATTTGTTCCTAAAACTTGAATAGGCGACAAGACTTTTGTCAGATAGTGTAAGTCATTGAATGCAAAATGGTTGATCTAGTTGACATAAACTGTCAAGCTAAACATTTCTCAAGACTTTACATTTTGATGGCACTGATATCGACATAAATACTTTTAAGAGATGGATGAATGGATGGATTTTAAAAAATGATGTTTGCTGTTTGTTCAAACTACTTATTTACAGTTTTTCTCTGTGGCTTTGGTGCATTTTTTACAACACTATTTACATTTGCACAACAGTTAATGCATTTCTCAAAACAATTAGTCATTTTTGCACATCACAGTAGCAGTTTCTCATTCCTTCCAACAAATTGCAAATGCTTTTGGACATGCACCGATTGCTTTCATACAACTCTCTGCTGCTTATAACATTATCATTTGCTTATGTCATGTCAGTCAAAATTAACTAAACTTGTGAATGCTGAATAGTCATTCCATATAAAACTAACAGTCCTCATTTTATTACTTGAGTCAATACATACAAAAATGTTGAACTAGTTGTCAAAATCTGTCAAGCAAATTTGATAAAGTTAATATATTTTTCCTGAAAATGTCTTTAAAATTGAACAATTTCATGAATGATTTACAGACCTGTGTATGTTGTAGGTTCAGTTCCAATATGTACTGCAATGTTGTTTACAGTTGTGCACAGCTCTACCCAAAGGAAGTTTATGTGTGTTGTAAATAAGGGTGTAATTATTCTTTTGCACAATGCTGTGAATAAATTAGATTTGCTAAGAGCAAATGCAGTAAAAATGTCAAACACACATATTCAGTGTCTTGTACTCAGATACCTCACTAAATGCAGTGATGTCTAACTTTAGTGTAGTTTTCAAATGGCTGTGCAAATAGTATATAGTGCTGCCTTAATGAAACTCTCATAATGAAAACATGACAAAGCCATCTGACTATCTTGTTCATATGGTGTCAGGACTTTTCATCTTGATGACACTGACACTTTCATTGACATGAATACTTGCTTTTGAGGAATGAGCTCTCCATTTTGAGCAAGTGACACGCTTTTGCAGGTTATCAACCATACCTGTCAACATTGGGTAGTGAAATAGGGGATACTCGACCCCAACCCCCCACCCCCGTTTTTACTATTATTAACAAAGGATATAATAATTAGTATACATAGAAAAAGCTGCAAATAAATTAGCAAACAGTTCAGCTCATTAAAACTATTAGCTATTATAAAGAAATAGAATCAAGTTATCAAATCTCATTTTTTCTTTACTATATAATTTAAACATTCTAATTAAAGAGCAGCGAATGAATCTCTCATTTAGATTTTTTTGGTTTGATTACATTAAATAACAGAGCTGTCACTTTAAAACTGCACAGATCTATATTGAAAGCATTTGGCTGTTTTCCTAACTGTTTATGCTCATTTAAGACAAAATTTGTTGCGTTTCAAAGAAAACCCAACAAGATCGACATGTCTAGATGTTGTTGTTGTTGTTGTTGTTGTTGTTGTTATTATTATTATTATTATTATTATTATTATTATTATTCATTCATTCATTCATTTATTTTTTTTTACGGCTTAGTCCCTTTATTAATCTGGGGGCGCCACAGCGGGACGAACCGCCATTATTATTATTATTACTATTATTATTATTATGATGATGTGTATATGTCTAAGCACGCACCCAAAACGCAGTGTCCTCTTGAGCTCAGCTTCAAATCGCGTACGTACAGAAACCGCTTGGGAAACAGCGTCTATTATCACTATGGAGAGCATCAGCTGACAGTCATGCATCTTTATATGAACTGACTGTTTTGAGGATTGCATGGGGGCAATGGCGCCTGTAATGCAAAGGAAATGAATCGCGCCGTTTTCATGTTTATTTCATAGTGTTTCCATGTCTAAATAAAATGAAAGCACAGAACCGTTTCATATTTAAGAGCAAGGGCGGCCCCTGGTGGTTCGGCGGTATGGGTTGCATATAGGGAGGATCGCCTCTTCTCAGAAAGATTAAAAAAACGGGAGAAATACGGGAAAATACCTTTATGGGATGACAGCGGGATAGAACTATAAAATACGGGAGAATCCCGGGAAAAACGGGAGGGTTGACAGGTATGGTTATCAACTAGGTTTTGCAGTTTGTACTAACTGTTTTGAGAAATGCATTAACTGTTGTGCAAATGTAAATAGTGTTGTGAGAAATGCACCAAAGCCACTGAGAAAAACTGTAAAATGAGCTGAAGCAACACAATTCTTTTGTTTTTTTGTGCTACAACTTAATTATTTTATGTTCAATCCACTTAAATTTGTAATTTCCTTCATGTTGTCCCAACAAAAATTGATTGTGTGGAACCCAGCATTTTTTTACAGTATAGATGGATAGATGGATAGATCTTGGCAAACCCCACTAATCATCTTAGTGAGCTGCATGGTAAATCAGATCCTTCAATTTTTAATCCAGTCTTCCTAACACTCAAATGTGGCACTAATGATGGATGCCGGGTTTGTGTCCTCCTGCATTGTTATGGACCGTCGCAGCAGTCAGGCAACCACTGAATCATTTATGGCCCTTCATGAACTCATAGTGAGATGTCTTTTTACAGTCCAATTGAGGCTGGCAGTGATACGCCTGACCCTCGGTCGACCCTGGCACAAATCTCTGCCTTCTGCACATTTTCCTGCAGGGCTCCAGTCGCCATCGGCTGTCACTGCGCGCCGAATCAGTCAGCTCCTGACAGCCGCTGTCCCATGACTTCATTATGTCTCTATCTGGCTCATGTTTGCCGTGACACGTCTATTGACACCCACATGCTTTTTTTTTTTTTTTTTTTCGCCCACCCCTCCACAATCGATAGGACAGACGGAGACGATGACAAATGGACTTTGAGAGGGAGATGATGTGGATGCATCCAGATGTCCACCCACTCCCCCCCCCCTGTCAGCGTCTCCAGATGTCAGATAGGGGTGCGCTGCATTACTTTGTGGAGCGACTGCAGCACCTGAATCGGGTCGAACGGTCATGTGTGATTGCAGATGTGCAGTGATTGCATCATGCTCGCTGGATTCATGTCAGGGCTGAGAAAACACCCCGGGGTGCCAAACTGCGATGTAAATGAATGCGGGTGAAAATGTGGCCTGCATTCAAAGTAAATGAGTAAAAGAGGATTTAGAGTGAGAGACTTTAGAATGAGAGACTGTTGTGCAATAAATGGCAATAACAATATTAATAGATTGTAAATGAAATTATAAACATGAATTTAAAAAAAATATATAGAGATGTCCATGGAAAATTTCAATGTAATTGAACGCAACTTGCATTTAAAACTAAATATAACTAAATGAGTTGTTAAAAATACATATTAATGAAATGATAACAGTAATAAAAGGTGTACATTAGTGATACATTACATTATTGCATTTGTTTACATCCTTTTCTTGCAAATCATTTCAATATAATTTTGAAATTATTCAATATTTATACTTTTCAACCCTATTTGTTTGTAATTTTTTACCAATAGTTTTAATTTATCCATCAGTTAAGTATATGAAATATAATATTTGCCATTCTTGAAATGTTACAACATTAATATATCGAAGTCAATATTGAACAATATTATTATTATTATTTATATACACTTTATTAGGTACACCTTACTAGTTCTGAGTTGGACCCCCTTTTGCCTTCAGAACTGCTTTCATCCTTCATGGCATAGATTCAACAAGATACTGGAAATATTCCTCAGAGATTTTGCTCTACAGTATATTGACATGATAGCATCATGCAGTTGCTGCAGATTTGTCGGCTGCACATCCATAAAGGGATGGACATGGTCAGCAACAAGACTCAGGAAGGCTGTGGTGTTGACACAATGCGCAGTTGGTACTAATGGGCTCAAATTGTGCCAAGAAAATATCCCCTACACCATTACACCACCACCACCAGCCTGAACCATTGACACAAGATCGGATGGATCCATGCTTTCATGTTGTTGACGCCAAATTCTGACCCTACCATCCGAAAGTCATAGCAGAAATCGAGACTCATCAGACCAGGCAACATTTGACTTCTTCTATTGTCCAATTTTGGTGAGCCTGTGCGAATTGTAGCCTCAGTTTGCTGTTCTTAGCTGACAGGAGTGATACCCGGTGTGGTCTTCTGCTGCTGTAGCCCATCTGCCTCAAGGTTTGATGTGTGGTGCATTCAGAGATGCTCTTCTGCAGATTTCAGTTGTAATGAGTGGTTATTTGAGTTACTGTTGCCTTTCTATCAGCTGAAATCAGTCTGGCCATTCTCCTCTGCCGTCTGGCATCAACAAGGCATTTGCACCCACAGAACTGCCGCGCACTGGATATTTTCTCCTTTTCTGACCATTCTCTGTAAACCCTAGAGATGGTTGTGCATGAAAATCCCAGTAGATCAGTTGTTTCTGAAATACTCAGACCAGCCCGTCTTTCACCAACAATCATGTCACGTTCAAAGTCACTTAAATCCCCTTTCTTCCCCATTCTGATACACGGTTTGAATTGCAGCAGATCGTCTTGACCATGTCTACATGGCTAAATGCATTGAGTTGCTGCCATATGATTGGCTGATTAGAAATTTGTGTTAACAAGCAGTTGGACCTAATTAAGTGGCTGGTGAGTGTATGTTATTATATTACGTTAAACATTCTCTTTCACTCTTTATGGTGCTCCTTTTGATCCTTATTTACATTGAAGCATCCTTTTAAACATGGCTGGCACGGTGGCTCAGTGGTTAGCACTGTTGCTTTGCAGCAAGAAGGTCGCTGGTTTGAACATTTCTGTGTGGAGTTTCCCCGTGTTAGCATGGGTTTCCTCCGAGTGCTTCGGTTCCCCAATTTTGTTGAATTGAGTAAACAAAATTTGTGTGTGTGAGTATGGGTGTTTCCCAGTGCTGGGTTGTGGCTGGAGAGGCGAATAGTTGGTGGTTCATTACACTGTGATGACCCCTGATAAATAAGGGACTAAGCTGAAGGAAAATGAATGAATGAATGTTTTCAAGATTGATAATAATAATTCATGATCATTATATAAAGTATACTATCCACATTGGATGGTTTAATGGAGCTTCTTGGTGACTTTTGATGTAATTACATTGAAATAGCATCTACTCATCTTGTAGAAGAGCTTGATCTTATTAAGAAGAGCTGGATGTCGTGTTTGTCCGCTCAGGAGGACCATGGGAGCTTAAATAAATACTGAGATTTCATAATCTCTGAAGTAGCCATGGAAAAGCAAAGGTCGTGAGCAAATATTTCAGAGGGTCCGAAAGGTTGGTAGATATCTGGTGTCAAGAAAATGTGTTTGCACAAGAGCGTTATATCAGTGGCCAGTGAAGACGTCTGCTCAGAGGAACACTTTATTGCTCTTTTGGAGCTCAGGAGACTTTTATAACCCAGAAGTTCTCAGTTTAAAGAAAAAAATAAACAAGTTTTGACTTTTCTAAAGTAAACCTTTTTTTTATTATTATTATTTTGCAGTGATGTTGTAAATAATGTTCATAATTGCAGATCATTTTACCTAATAAGACCTCAGTGTATCATCAGGATCCACAGATAATCATTTTTTGTCTGTATAAGTTTTTGACTCCCAAAATGAATCATCAACGCTGTAAACAATGATTGAAAGATGATTCTTAATTTTTTAAAGACACTTTTAGCTGCAAAAACTTTCACTGCAAACTTTCTGCAAAGTGGTTGTAGACCATTTATTTGGGTTGAATTGAAACAAACTGTAATGTGAAGCGGGACGCTGATAAGGAAGTGAGGATCCAAATGCAGGTTTTATTATGCAGTCAACACAGGAGCAAACAGATGTATACAGGCAATCCAGAATCATAGTCAATAAACAGGCGGATGGTCAAAAGCAGGCAGCAGACATGAATAAACAAACAAAGCAAAGATCGGTACATTGCAAGACTAGGCAAGGGAAACACTTCATAATGTTCACAGTAACGTATAACAAGACTCAGCAGTAAGAGTCTCAAAGTGAGCTATATATAAAGTTTACATACACTCTAAAAAGGAACAACCATTTTTTTTTAAAATGTCTAATGGTAAATCATACTAAACGTTTACTAGTTTAGGTCCGTTAGGATTACATGAATGATTTACATTTGCTAAATGCCAGAATAATGAATTCTTTTTTTTCGAGAATTTTTTTTTAATTAATTTCTAGACAGTCAAAAGTTCACATACATTTCCTTGGTATTTTTTAGCTTTGCTTTTAAACTGTATAACTTTGGTCAAATGTTTTGGGTATCCTTCCACAAGCTTCTCACAATAGTTTGCAGGAATTTTGGTCCTTTCCTCCTGACAGAATTGGTGTAACTGAGTCAGATTTGTTGGCTGTCTTGCTCGGACAAGCTTTTTCAACTCTGCTCACAAATTTTCTATAGGATTGAAATCAGGGCTTTGTGATGGCCACTCCAAAACATTCAGTCAGTTGTCCTTAAAGCACTTTTTAACTAATTTGGCAGTATGCTTAGGGTCATGGTCTTTTTGTGGCCAAGTTTTAATTTCCTGGCTGATGTCTTGAGATGTTGCTTCAGTATTTCTACATAAAGTTTTTTCTTCATGATGCCATCTATGCTGTGAAGTGGACCAGCCCCACAACATGATGCTGCCACCCCCATACTTCACAGTTGGGATGGTGTTCCTAAGCTTGTACCTTTGTCCTCCAAATGTAACACTGGTCATTATGGCCAAACAGTTCATTCTTTGTTCCATCAGACCACAGGACATGTCTCCAAAAATTATTCTTTTTCCCAGTGTAATTTAGCAAATTGTAATCTGGCTTTTTTGTTGATTCTGGCTTGTTGATTTTCCCCATGTTGTCACACAAGGAAGCAGTGTGTTTGAGGTTTTCCTTAAATACTATTCTACAGTTGTGCCTCCAATTAACTCAAATGTTGTCAATTAGTCAATCAGAAACTTCCAAAACCTTGACACCATCATCTGAGCTTTTTCAGAGGCATAATAATCTTATTGTATGTAAACTTGACTTTCAAGAGAAGTTATAACAATTTCTCAAAAAATCTCTCTCTCATGATTCTGCTATTAAGCATAACAGAAACAAATGTGATAATCCTAACTTACCTAAAAGTGAAAAAGTTTAGTCGCATTAACATCTGACTTTTTTTTTTAAATGGTGATGTGCCTTTTTATACAGTGCATGTAAACTTCTGGTTTCAACTGCATGTGTAGTGTTATCAGTCAATGAGCAGCATCAGCTGTATGAGTGTAATCAGTGGAGACTTGGAGCAGGTGTGTGTGTGTGTGTGTTGCATGACTGGATATTGTAGTCCGTATACCAGCAGGTTTGTAGTTCTCCAGCGATCTGCATGTGCACGCAGATCTCTGGTGACTGTGACACAAACAAATTAGGTGGATCATTACGAAGTTTAATTTGTTTGTTTAAATTCAACCCATATAAATTGTGTGCAACGACTTTGCAGAAATGTTTGCAGTGAATGACTATGGTTTCAGCTAAAAATGTCTTTAATATTCTTCTAGACTAACAAAAAACAAAAAGCAAAACAAAGAATCACCTACACCTTGGATGAACTGATGAAGGGCGTGTAAATGAACAGCAAATTAGATTTATCTTAGGGTCAGTATGACTTTAACAGTGGCTGAGGCTTAGAGGGAGATGTTCTTATAAGCTCATGGCAGCGTTCGGCAGACTCGCACAATTAACAGACACGCTTCACAAAGGTTATCGCTGTCAAACGCAAACAGCAGACGAGAAATTCAGCATAAATCAAGATTTCTCTCTCGTGAGTGAAGCGGATGCAGACGTTTCCCAGATTAAACGTCTGCCTTGATGCTGTGTGATTGTGTCACTGCAAATACCAGCTCAGGACGGACAGCTGCATGTCGCTTGTGTCCAAACATATTTCAAAAGGGATTTTCTCTACACAAACTAACATTCAAAACTTTAGAAGAGCACTTCAAAAATATGTTTTTCTCGACAAAACTGCAATTCTTTAATGCAATAAAAACCCCTCAAATATTTATTACACTACTTAAAATATTTTTCAGTTATGTTTTAAAAAGTAATTTATTCTTGCTCATTTTTCAGCTTCGTTACTCCAGTGTCACATGATATTTCAGAAACTATTCAAATATATTGATTTGCTTCTCAGGAAATATGAATAAATATTATTAAAATATTTTTTTTTACACAATTTTCTTTGAGTGAAATCTATTTCACAAGAGCAAGGTTAAAATTGTTACTCACCTGAAGTGTATTGTATTAATTTTTAGAATTTGTCATTTTACAGCAGAAAGGGTTTATGGAGCTGTATTATAACACCATTTAAATCATTTCGAAGAGTTGAACTAACAGTGTTTAATTTGATTTTGCTGCCAAGAAAATATTTTTATTTGGTTTGACTTAAAACTAAGACAAATAATATCAAAACGATAGGGATTTAGGGATTTCCCATCGATGTAGGGATTTTTATCGTGTATATACAGTATATTCTATTCCCCTGACCCTGAACTAGATAGATAGAGACTGAAATTAATGAAAAGAGATGTTATTAATGCAAGGTATGAATTATGCCATTAATATTTACATTATAATATTTTTGTCTATGGATCACACACACACACACACACACACACACACACACACACACACACACACACACACATACAGTAAGCTTTTATTGTACAGGAAAAAAATTTAATAGACTTACATTAGAGGCCACTATATTAGGTACACCTAACTAATACTGGGTTGGACCCCCTTTTGCCTTCAGAACTGCCTTTTTCAACAAGGTACTGGAAATATTCCACAGAGATTTTGGTCCATATTAACATGATAGCATCACACAGTTGCTGCAGATTTGTCAGCTGCACTTCCATGATGTGAATCTCCTGTTCCCCCACATCCCAATGGTGCTCTATTGGATTGAGAACTGGTGACTGTGGAGGCCATTTGATTACAGTGAACTCATTGTCATGTTCAAGAAACCAGTCTGAGATGATTTGAGCTTTATGACATGGTGCGTTATCCTGCTGGAAGTAGCATCAGAAGATGGGTACACTGTGGTCATAAAAGGATGGACATGGTCAGCAACAATACTCGGGTAGGCTGTGGCGTTGACACGATGCTCAATTGGTACTAATGAGCCCAAAGTGTGCCAAGAAAATATCCCCCACACCATTCCACCACCACCAACCTGAACCGTTACAAGGCAGGATGGATTCATGCTTTCATGTTGTTGATGCCAAATTCTGACCCTACCATCCAAATGTCGCAGCAGAAATGGAGACTCATCAGACCAGGCAACATTTTTCCAATCTTCTATTGTCCAATTTTGGTGAGCCTGTGCTAATTGTAGCCTCAGTTTCCTGTTCTTAGCTGACAGGAGTGGCATTTGGTGTGGTCTTCTGCTGCTGTAGCCCATCCGCCTCAAGGTTGGATGTGTTGTGCATTCAGAGATGCTCTTCTGCATACTTCGGTTGCAACGAGTGGTTATTTGAGCTACTGTTGCCTTTCTATCGGCTCGACCCAGTCTGGCCATTTTCCTCTGACCTCTGGCATCAAGGCATTTGCGTTAACGAGCAGTTGAACAGGTGTACCTAATAAAGTGGCCGGTGAGTGTATATTTAATTTAGAGTAACAGGAGTAAATGTTGACAGTTTAGATTTATTTATTTATTTATTTATTTTTGGAACTTTTGTTTGAATTTTTGTTAGTGTAATTTGCATATTATTTTGGGTAGCAGCATATTGTATGGCAGAAGTGGAAGCAAATGTTGTTTTTGTGCATATTTTTGGTGCATCTTCTCTTTTCCGGATGGCTTTATTTCCGCTTGTGTGTCTGCAGCTGTTTGTTTGGTGCTGGTTTCAGGAACAGGATTCTGAATGGATGCATTGAGGGGAAAAGAGCTCTTCTCATTCACAACCAAAATAAACAGCACACACTTCAATGTTTTATCCAAACAAAGATGCTGAATTGTGAATTAACGAGGGTCTGAAGTGTGATGAAAATACTGGATGAAGTGTCAGCTGTTTCACTAGCTAAATTGATATATATATGCTTTATTAAAATTAAATGTTTAAAATGGGAATAAACTAACTGGGAAGAAAATATTGCTAATTTTCTTAATTTATTGTCTTAACAAAAAAATGAGTAATATCATTTCACAGATTTTCAAACATAAAAGTTTTAATAACTAAATTATTTTCTCTTTGCGATGATGGTACATAATATTTTACTAGTTAAATAGGGCAATTTAGGGTAATTCAGTACACTAAAAAATACTGTAACATTTAGGCAAGGCAAGTGTATTTATATAGCACATTTCATACACAGTGGCAATTCAAAGTGCTTTACATAAACAAGAATAAAAGACAAGTATACGAAAATAAAAAAGCAAATAATAAGTGATTAAAAACAGATAAAAAATGTGTTAAAACAGGTTATAAAAGAATGAAAAGAAAAGAACGACACAATAGTGCGATCTGTGGGATGTAGCATAGTGCTCATTCAGTAAAGGCACAGCTAAACAGATGTGTTTTCAGTCTTGATTTGAATGTGCCTAATGTTGGAGCACATCTGATCATTTCCGGGGGCGTAGTAGCTGAAAGCTGATTCACCATGCTTTGACTGAACTCTTGGAATTTCTAGTTTGTATGATCCTAGAGATCGGAGTGTTCTATTGGGTTTGTATTCAGTGAGCATATCTGTAATGTATTGAGGTCCTAGGCCATTTAGTGATTTATAGACAAGTAGTAATACTTTAAAATCTTTTCTGAATGTAACTGGGAGCCAGTGTAAAGACCTGAGGACAGGTGTGATGTGCTCTGATTTTCTGGTTCTGGTCAGAATCCTGGCCGCAGCGTTCTGGATGAGCTGCAACTGTCTGACTGTCTTTTTGGGAAGGCCCGTGAGGAGTCCATTACAGTAACTCACCCTGCTGCTGATAAAAGCATGAACAAGTTTCTCTAAGTCTTCACTGGAAACAAAGCATCTGATTCTTGCAATGTTTTTGAGATGATAGTATGCTGATTTACTAACGGTTTTGACATGACTATTGAAAATCAGATCTGACTCCAGAGTCACACCAAGATTCTTGACCTTATTTTTTATTGTTTGACCTTTAGAGCCAAGGTACGCATTCACCTTGAGAACCTCATCTCTGTTCCCAAACGCAATGACTTCAGTTTTCTCTTTGTTTAACTGAAGAAAGTTTTGGCACATCCAATTGTTCATTTCATCAATGCATTGGCAGAGGGTGTCAATGGGGCTGTAGTCATTAGGCAGTACGGCTAAGTAGATCTGAGTGTCATCAGCATAGCTGTGGTAGGAAATTTTTGTTCTTTCTCATTATTTGGCTTAGAGGGAGCATATAAAGGTTGAACAGGAGAGGTGCCAGAATTGAGCTTTGTGGGACTCCACATGTCATGCGTGTCCACCTCGACCTATGGTCACCTATACTGACATAGTAACCTCTCCCTTCAAGATAAGATCTGAACCATTTAAGGACCGTCCCAGACAGCCCAACCCAGTTTTCCAGCCTATCCAGAAGTATGCTGTGATCGACAGTGTCAAATGCAGCACTGAGATCGAGCATTACCAGCACTGTTAGTTTACCTGAATCTGTATTTAGGCGGATATCATTGATTATCTTTATAAGAGCGCTCTCTGTACTGTGATGTGCTCTGAAACCAGATTGAAAATTGTCTAAACACCCCTTGAAGTTTAAGAACGTGTTAACCTGGTTGAAAACAACTTTTTCAATGATTTTGCCAATGAAAGGGAGATTTGAAATCGGCCTGTAATTGCTCAATAGTGTGTTATCCAGGTTGCTTTTTTTCAAGACTGGTTTAACAACTGCAGTTTTAAGTGAGTTTGGAAAAATCCCTGAGAGAAGTGAAGCGTTTATCACTTTTAGAAGGTCCATTTCTAAACAGTTTTGAAGAATGATGTGGAGAGCGTGTCAAGACTGCAGGTTGATGTTTTCATAATTTGCACGATCTCTTCTAAGATTACATTATATCTAAAGCCTCGTACACACCGGGACGCTTTTTGTTTGCGTTTATCGTCAGCGTTTTACGAGTATGCAAAATTACTCCTTGACGTTAGATGGCGCTACACAACTTTAAGCTTCTGACACCCGCTTGTAACAGAAAAAGAAGAAGAAGAAGAAGAAGAGAGAAAGTTGACACGCTTGTTGTTAAAGTTACTGGCATTAAACGTTAAACGTCGACTGAAAACCCGAGCAAAAAGCGTCCCGGTGTGCACGGGCCTTAAGACTGTAAATTTACAAGAACACTAAATAAATAATTACAATTATACTGTATTTTTACATTACAATTGTAATTATTAATTTACAGTACGCTTGTAAATGTACAGGCTCATTACGGATACGTACCCCGGTCTACATTTCTGGGGACAGCAAAATACGTGACCGGAGGTACGTTTTTTTTTTTTTTTTTTTTTTTTTTGTCTGTGTACGCTTTATGATGATTCAAAATTTCTCTCGCGCATTCTCTTCACACATCCAATAGAGGGCGCAATATACTCTTCAGCCGACCAGGCCAGCTTGCTGTTGACTGACTGACCGACCCACCCCTGTCCCTAAACCCAACCAATAGTGTTTTTAAAAACAATCTAGAAAAAGAAGCCGTCGCTGCCGCGTGATTTCACCACGTTTTCAGAATGTTTATTTATTTTTTATTTTTTGCTTTTGTTGTACTTGGTTTCTGGAACCGTTCTTTGCCGGACTCGAATCCCGTCATCACGGTGAACTCCGATTTGCCTGCCAAATCTGCCAACGTACGTGGCAAGCTACTGAGCAAACTGGTAACACTGTATATGCCGTCCATAAGGGGGTAAGAAGTCAGCTGGTAGTGTGAAAAGGAACCGAAACAGTCACTGGCGTCATACCACCCCGTAGCATTCATTTTTAAGATGCTCTCCAGAAATGTAGGCAGGGGTACATTTCCACAATGAGCCTGTGTTGCAAAATATGCAGTAAGTTTACTGTAAACTATAACTTAATTTACAGTGCAAGTCATTGGACAACAGTACTTTGTTCTGTAGACAATGTCAGAATTATTTCTTTATTTATTTCTTTATTTATTTATTTATTTATTCCAACCTAACTAAAAAAATAAGGCTTTCTCCAGAAGAAAAAATTCAATAGAAAATACAGTGAGAAGTTTCCTTGCTCTTTTAAACAAAATTTTATTCACGCAATAATTTTGTCTTCAGCTGTACGTACAAAACCAAAACCAAAAAATAAAACATATTAAAATGAAAATCACACAATCACATTACTTTAAAACGTTCACTAAAATTAAATTAGTTGACTAATAAAACAAGTTACTTTCATTTAATTTCATTTTGCTTCGGCTTTCATTTCATTAACCACTAAGCCACCATGCTAATCATATTAAAACAATACATCAGTTAATTCTATAATATTAAAAGCTACATTAGTTGTTTAATAAATCTAAAATGACAATTAATAAATGTTTATAGTGCAAAAATATAACAAAACCCCCTGAAATGAATAGAAGTAACTAATTCATTCATTCATTTTCTTGTCGGCTTTGTCCCTTGCGGGGTCGCCACAGCGGAATGAACCGCCAACTTATCCAGCACGATTTTACGCAGCGGATGCCCTTCCAGCCGCAACCCATCTCTGGGAACTTCCACACACACATTCACACTCATACACTATGGACAATTTTAGCTTACCCAATTCACCTGTACTGCATGTCTTTGGACTGTGGGGGAAACCGGAGCACCCGGAGGAAACCCACGCAAATGCAGGGAGAACATGCAAACTCCACACAGAAATGCCAACTGACCCAGCCCAGCCGAGGTTCGAACCTGCGACCCAGCGACGTTCTTGCTGTGAGGCAACAGCACTACCTACTGCGCCACTGCGCTGCCCGTAGAAGTAACTGTTTATTACAATTCACATTTTAGGGCATAAATAAATGCAAATTTAAAACATAACTAAATATTACATTGCATCAAGTCATATCAGTTAATGAAACAGATGTCCAGTCCAAGCATATTTCTCATGTTAGACAGTGAAATGATCAAAGATCTGCACTTAAAAAGATTATTATCCCTTAGATATCGATATGGAGATCATGTAGATTAGCTGGATTTACATGAAACGGGTCTCAATTACATGAAAAAATGTCAGAGCAGAAGGATTTTCACTTTGATTCATTTCACTCATTTTCTTCCATTGATCGTCTCATTTGTGATGTGACTAAAACAAAACGCAGACTTCTATTAATGAAAGCATGAAGCAAATTTCTTCAAACCTCAAGGCAACCTAAAAACTCAGATTTTAACACTCTTTCTAATCTAAAATCTAAATCTTAATAATACAAGGACACATTTAATTTCTTTAAAAAAAAAGCTGTTAAATTATATTTATATTATATAATGTTTTGGTTTGATAGCTAAAATTAAAACAGTAAAAATAAAGTTTTCTTTTGTTACTTAACATAAAACAAACATTTTATTTAAAAAATGTTACTGAAAAATATTTATATTTCTTATAGCATTAATTAAAATTAAACTGGTCAACAAATTGAAATGACAAGCATACATTATATTACAAATACTTACTCTCAGGGCCGTATATATCGAAGTTGATATTTAGTCGCACCATGTTGGTGTTTCATAACAATACATTTTTCACAAGGTGAGTCGTTAGCCCAACACTCAACCCCCAACTTGGAGGACCAGGACATACACACATACACTACGGACCATTTAGCTTACCCAATTCACCTATAGCGCATGTCTTTGGACTGTGGGGGAAACCAGAGCACCTGGAGGATACCCACACCAACACGGGGAGAACATGCAAACTCAGAAATGCCAACTGGCCCAGCCGGGGCTCGAACCAGCGAGCTTCTTGCTGTGAGGCAACAGCGCTCCCCACCTAGCTGCCATATTACAAATATTTTAACTAAAATGAAATAAAAACTAAATATTTTATAATACTAAAATAAAAGGCCACTTGAAATCTAATGTTAAAAACTACTACACTTTTTAAAAATAAAATTAGTGGTTAACTTAATTCACGTTGAATCAAATTAAATGTATGAGTCATTTAAACTTAAAGGACATTTTACA
Source organism: Danio kyathit (assembly GCA_903798195.1). Taxonomy (NCBI): domain Eukaryota; kingdom Metazoa; phylum Chordata; class Actinopteri; order Cypriniformes; family Danionidae; genus Danio; species Danio kyathit. Next base: position 45,348,325 of record LR812529.1, read on the forward strand.
GCTTTTATGACTTAAAACTAAAAGTTTCGACAAGATTAACACTTTTCATAAGTTCAATTAATTTAAAAATATATGTTAGCATGGCTTATTGATCATTTTTACAGAGTGTAATTAGTTAATAATACTATAGCGAAACCGAAGACAATGGCAAAAATATAGACATATCAAGACACTGAAAATAATAGAGAGAATTTGGATCACAAAAATATTAATGTATAAATAAACACATAATTTTTTACATTCACATTATAAACAGACGGAGCGTAATGCTGTGTTCACACCAGACGCGGCATGAGTAAATAGCTGAGTGAACATTTTGAGTTTACTCACTTCATTTGCGCATCAAATTCGCTTCACAATAGACGCAGATTCGTGTCATGGGCGGGGATTCTTTCTGCCCGGTGACTCTAGCTTCGTTGCTAAATGGCTAACATGGCTTTTATTGAGAGATTAGTTGTGCTTTGTGTGCTTTAGGAATGCTGAAAAACAGCGTAGATTCATTCGGCGCCGTGTCTTAGTCTACTAGATCCTTTCAGAGGTGCACCCAGCTCTGTGAGTTCATCAACTTCTCCAGAAACTGTACCTGGATGATGGAAGATTTCAGCGGTGCTTCAGACTGAGCCTAGCCCAGTTTGTTGAGCTGTTGCCTGGTGTCGACAGAAGGATTTCCCCTCAGGACACCAACAAGAGGCACTACGTCATAATCATGCCCCTACAAGAGCAAGCTCATGATTGGTTAAAGTGTCGCAAATGTCCACTGAAATTCAGATTTTTCAACTCAAGCAAGACTCTCTGGTGTGAACGCAGCATATGAGTGAAATTAGCATTGAAGATAGGAGGCAGAATTGGACTTGAACACTAGACCAAGTGATTTTTCGCACACCTGGCAACCCAGGCCTTGAAGTTGCACGTGTCACTTGGTTGCATGGGTGAGTGTGACGTAACTGCTTTTGATTTTTTCACCGGAGTTCAGTGGCTGCCACGTCCAACAGAAGCTACAACTGTAACTGCAGCCAACACATTATGGATGCGATGGAATAGCACTTCAAATATACTATAGTCTTAATCGTCGTAAACACAAATTGTATTTAGATGTGGAGTATTCCTATTTTAGTTGCGTTACTGAAGTGCAGTACTTTTCAGTAGAAGTGCAGTAATTGTTAATATAATTAAATCATTATTAAATCTTTAATTGAGCCATTTAATTACACATTTACTTTAAAACACTTTGTACACTGTAAAAAAATAATATAATACCCTATATCTACTCAATAAAATTTATGCAATTATTAATTATTATTATTATTCATTCATTCATTCATTCATTTTCTCTTCTGCTTAGTCTCTTTATTAATCCGGGGTCGCCACAGCAGAATGAACCGCCAGCTTATCCAGCATATGTTCTACGCAGCGGATGCCCTTCCAGCTGCAACCCATCACTGGGAAACACCCATACATTCTCATTCACACTCATACAATACGGACAATTTGGCTTACCCAATTCACCTATAGCGCATGAGTGCTACCCACTGCACCACATGCCACCGTTAACTAGCTTATTTAAAACCAGTCATTCAAAATGAACAACTGCAAACAACATTGAAAAAATAAGCACATTTTGTACAAAAACATTGGGTTAATTGGACAAAAAACACGCACAATGTTAATGACACTATCAGCAGCTAACCCAAGCTATTTTTTCCTAAGAAGCCATAGATATTAAAAAAAATTAAATAAAATAAATAAATAAATTTTATATATATAAAATAATATATAAAAATATATATATATATATATATATATATATATATATTTTATATATATATATAAAAAATATATTTCTATCATTTTCCTCCATTGATCATCTAATATGTGACTAAAACAAACAAAAAACCCAGTCTTTTATGGGGAAGCTCATGAAAAGATGAAGCAAATTAGTTCAACCCCGGAGTCAACCTGAAAACTCTTAGATTTGAACACACTCTCTAATCTAATCATTAATGCAAGGACAAATTCAATTTAAGCGCTAAAGACTCAAAGTTGTGCGTCGGCTCTCCAACAGTTTAATTAGCACACTGTGCTTTTCTTTTTTCCCCTTCATTCCCTGTGGGCCGAGGTGAGCTGATCTGCTGTTCTTTTCAGATGAGGTTTAGGTTCAGCTTCAGGTTCACGGTGGCTGGGTTTAAGGCTGGTCTGAGGTCAGTGTTTTCCCTTTCAATTAAAGCGGCTGCTTCTCTAATGCATTCATTGCAGCCGATGGACTCAAGGCTGCTGAACTGCTGAAGCTCACACTTTTTATTTTAGAGCCTATTCAACAAACAAATAAATAAATAAATAAATAAATAAATAAATAAATAAATAAATAAATAAATAAATAAATAAATAAATAAAAATAGACAGCATTAGAAAAAAAATCTATTATTTTTAATTTAAAAAATGAAAATAGACAGTATTATTAAAATATAACAGTATTAGGATTTTTTTTAAGCACCATTATTTGATCAAACATGCAGTAATATTATGAAATATTATTGTGAATTCACTAAATAATAATATTCTTTGTGATACTTATACAGTATGTTGATTGCTCGCTGATTATTATCAGTAGTGTTCAAAAATTAATGTTCTTGTTGTTATCAATAGCCCCTTTCATACAGACCTTTTCGGAAAATTACCAGCAGGGCTTAATTTGTGCCTGAACACGCCGTATCCTGCACCTCTGAAATCTGATCCGGCACCTCATTTTACCGATCCCCCTCCTCAACCGCCCTTCTCCCCGTCTGCTGTTCACTTTTGCTTTGTTCCGCGACTCCCCAATCCTCTTCACTGTCGTCCGCGGCACCCCCGCCCCGCTCACTTTTGTCCGCGACACTTCTCCGCCATCCACCCCACCCCCGTCCCCACTTTCGTACGCGACACCTCTCCATCCTCGGGTAACATGCCTGATCCGTTACCCCGATCTGTTCTTGCACCTCGCAATTCACAAATTAAGCTCTGATTACCAGCAATTGTCCGAAAACATCTGTATGTGTGAACAGGCCCTTTTTAAAAAATACCAGTAAATTCGTTTCGGCAATTTTCCAGAAAGAAAAGTTGTAACATTACCGGTAATTTGCCAGAATGCTGCGCTGTGTGAACGCAGAAGCATAATTGCCGGAAAGAGCGCGTTCATGATTAGAACACTCTGACGTGAGACGTCTACTCCAGCCAATCAGAACATTCAGACGCATTCACATCCGTGCCGTTTATGAAAATAAAAACCTTTTGAATATTTTTCTAGACACATTTAGCTGCTAGATGTTAGTCAGATAACATTTCTATGTTCCTTCTTAATGCCAACTGTGTAAAAAAAATTATCGATAAAATGCTCATGATAAACCGCTGTTTGTTTTGTTTCTCTAGGACAAAAGCAGCTGCATGAATGCTAAAGCTTTAAATAAAAGTGAAACCATCAACAAAAGCCTGATCCCTTCTATGTTTACAAATACAAACGCAGCCGTTTAGAGCTCATTTCTGGTTGATGTCAGAATTTGCCGGTATTTTGGATTGGATGTGTGAATGGTCTTTTCTGGAAAATTTCCCTAACGTCCTTGCCTGTGTGAACAGCGCCTTTTTGAATTTACCGGTAAAGTCATTCTGAAAGCTTCTGTAACATATTAAATACCTGATTTATATAGTAACTGTTTTAGTCATTAATAACAGTAATAATTATAATTAATATATACATGTATAATTTTGTGAGCAACATATAATCATATTAGAACGATTTTAAGGGTCATGTGAGATTAAACATTTCAATAATAGACATCGTCTGATTTAAAATGTAATAATACTTCAGAATATTTCAGTTTTTCCTCTATTAAATAAATAAATTTCAGAATCAGAAATCAGAAAGAGCTTTATTGCCAGGTGTGTTCACACATACGAGGAATTTGTTTTTGTGACAGAGCTTCTACAGTGCAACAGAATTACAGACGGGACTAAAAAACAGATAAATATATTTTAAAAAGTAGTGAGTTTAGTGAGATTCTTTCAAACACAGAAACTAATTATTCCCCATTTTGTCCATTTCCTCCATAAAAAAAAAAAGTGTTGCTTCCCTTAGTAAGTGCCACTAATTATCTTTTTCAGCAGAATTTTTTAGTTTTTTTTCCAGCAGTGTTTTGCTGGCAGGTATGACCCACAAAACATGCTGTTGCTTTGTTGTTCTTCGCTGCTTGTAGTATCTGATCTGTCAAAGACTTTTCCTGCCTTGTTTTCGTGTCTGCCTGTTGTTTATCTCATGTAAGAGCATGTATTAATATCCACAGAGGAGGAAATCGATGCGAGATTGGCCTTGAAGAGCAGCGGGAAAATAACAGAAGATCCCGAGGCTCAACACAGGCCACAAACCAGCAGTTTTGCATAAATACATAATAATAAATAATGCCAAGCGGTGCTGTTTGGCTGCTGTTACTGCGACTAAAGGCCACAAGTACGCAGATGGAGATGTGTGACACCAAACAGTAGAGAAATAAATGAGGAAAAACACCATATTATTACTCCTGACTCTTTGTATTTGGGCAGGACCCCTTTTTTTGCTTTGCGTCTCTACGCACACCTCATTTGCCTTCATTTTGCGACAATTTTTTTGGTTGTTCACAATATTAACTGTGGCCTTCTTAAACACAGATATGAATATGACATGTACAGCTTAAATAAATGCCAATATTCAGTGCTTTGGTCCATAGATAGAAATTTGATCTTATTTAAAAGAAGACACTTGCCTGATTGTATAGCCAAAGTGGAAAAAGTTCAAAAAGTTTAATAGAACAAAAGTTATGCACCTTTATGTTGCCTTTTTTAGCCCAATTTTCACAGAAAATCAAAGCAAAATATCGGAACAAATTATATTCCAAATTTGAAGTTGGTATCTCAAAAAATGAGCTTTCAGTGGAATGTTGTTTGGACGCAGTACCAGACGTCACCACAAGTTGACAATCAGTTCACATTGGTGGCCATATGAAGGCGCTTCCTATTTCTGTGTTATGTTTTGAATATGAACCAAAATATGAACAAAAGTAATGTGACTGGTAACGTCAGATTTAGTCGGTGATCTGAAATATAATTTAAGTGTGAGTTCAGTGAGCAGCTTTTGATATTTCAGGACTCCCCATTTATTTAGGGATTCACTTCTGGCAGCTAGCTCTCTGCAACTCTCACATGGTCGCCCACTAAAGCTAAGCAGGGTTGTGCCCGGTCAGTATCTGGATGGGAGACCACATAAAGCTAGGTTGCTGCCGAAAGTGGTATTAGTGAGGCCAGCACGGGGTCCTAACATCCCAGTATAGTGAAGTGGACTCTATACTGTCTTTCGGATGAGATGTTAAACAGAGTAAAACAGAGGTCCTGACTCTCTGTGGTTGTGAAAAAGATTAGGGGCATCCTTGCCTCTGTTCACCATGGCATTCTAACCATATTATAATTGGCTTCATCACTCCAATCAGCTGGTGTGTGGTGTGCGGTCTGGCGCAATATGGCTGCCGTCGCATCATCCAGGTGGATGGTGCACACTGGTGGTGGATGAGTAATGTGTAAAGTGATTTGAGTGTCTAGAAGAGCGCTGTATAAATGTAAGGTATTAATATTATTATTATTATTATTATTATTATTATTATTATTATTATTATTATTGGATAGGACTGGCGCTGTATCTGAAAACGGCCACTATTTCCTCATGACAATCATGTTTATGACAGATTTATGACAAGTTTTGTTATCTTGGTAATATAGTCATTTCATTTTATTTTTTAATAATAATTGTTTTGGGGTTTTCATCTTTAATGGACAGGACAGTAAAGAGTATTGACAGGAAAGTGTGGGGAGCAGGAAGAGGGGAAGGATTGGCTTAGGACCTCGAACTAAAATTAAATGTTTAAATTAAATGTGCATACAGTAAATCAGGTTATTAAAAATGTAAATACTGTCACTCGAAGGCAGAGAACAATGCTCAAAACATTGACAAGCAAATCAATAAAAACTTCACACATATATATATATTCTTAAATATAAATAAATATTCTTAAATATTAAATATTAAATATTAAATATTAAATATTAAATATTCTTAAATTCTTAAATTCTTAAAAATTCTTAAATTCTTAAATTCTTAATATTTAAATATATTAAATATTCTTACGATCAAATATTTTAATATTTATTTTTAAATCTTTATAAATTAGGAAATTACCATGGCAACTTTAATGTAAAAGTTTGGTATATTTACCTTTGGCCCACCACCCTCAATCAAGTTTGGTTTCCAGCCCTTGGATTATCGGCCCAGTCTGTAACGGGGGATGTGACACTGACAACAGGGGTCAGGATCCAAATGCAGGTTTATTAGCAGGATGGTTAGGCAAGCAACAGTCAACACAGGGGCAAACAGATGTATAAGGGCAATCCAGAATCGTAGTCAGATAACAGGCAGATGATCAGAAGGCAGGCAGCATACAGGGAGAAACAGACAAACCAGGCGAGGGTCAAAACACGGCAAAACAAGACAAAAAGGAAACGCGTTGTAGTGTCACTTAACAGATAACAAGACTCAGCAACTAGAGTGAGTGTTTGTGCTGCTTAAATAGTGTGTGTAATCAGTCCTTGACAATCCTCCGGTGGTGTGTGTGTGCAATCAGTCAGGATCAGGAACGTGTGTGTGTGTGAGTGCATGTATGAAATTGTAGTCCATGAAATGGCGGATTTGTAGTCCACTAGTGATTGTGAATGTTTTCCAGCGATCTATGGAGTTTAGATCGCTGTGATCGTGACACAGACAGAATCTGCGGACATTTTTTGCTATTTCTGCAGAGAATATTGTAAAAAACCTGCGCATTTAAGCAGAATAATTTTAGGAGTATCATAACTAAAAACTTAATATATGAAACATAAAAAATACCTTTTAAAAAATCTTTCATTTAATGTTTACAATGCAAATCTAATTAGATCTACTTATTTGGTAAACAAAGCAAGTCTCTCATAATATATCTACTAAAAGACAGAAAATATTACTTTACAAACTGTATTATAAATAAATCATATATTCATTTGAATATTACTATTATTAGATCACAATAATATTAGTGAAATTAATTAAACTAAATATAAATTTACACAAGTAAATACATTGACTCACTGATAGGCAAAAAATCGGCAGAAATCTGCACGCACAGATTTCGTGTGGGCCTAATTATCGCTGATTACTGATGAGAGACCAACCACAATCAATCATATCACATGCTCCTCTTGAAATTAGTTTATAAAACCTCACAAAATGAGTTGAAACCATACAATTCTTATTTTTTTTGTGGGGACAACTTAATTTTTTATGTTCAATCCACTTAAATTTGTTGAAATGATCAAGTTAACTTAATTGATTTGTGTTGGGACAACATGAAGGAATTGTGTGGATCCCTGCATTCTTTTTTACAGTGTATGACAAAATATGAAATAAATGACAATATTTTTATTTTAAATTTGGATATACATACCTTTATAGAATACAATAAACATTAGCATTTTCCTAAAGAGAAATCCCAAAAATGCAGTCTCTTAATTTTTTTCTTAAAAGCTTTTCATCCGTTACATTTAATTGCAAATGTCCTACTAATTATGATTGATTTATTAAAAACACTCAGTTTTTTGAAACACAATAATGAGGGTCTGATTAAGTTATGAATTTTATACTCTGTTGCCCTTTTTTAATAGTTTCTATTAGGGATGATCATAAATGACCAGTT
>LR812529.1:45363596-45368596 GCA_903798195.1 Danio kyathit
AGCGGAGGTCTTCCTGGAGCGTGGAGCTGTGAAGGGCCTGGAGAGTGGAGTTGCGGAGGGCCTGGAGCGTGGAGCTGCGGAGGGCCTGGAGCGTGGAGCTGCGGAGGGCCTGGAGCGTGGAGCTGCGGAGGGCCTGGAGCGTGGAGCTGCGGAGGGCCTGGAGCGTGGAGCTGCAGAGGGCCGGGAGGTTTAGGTTCTAGAGGTACTGGCAGTTTGCTAAACCCCAGTGAGTCAGGAGGCTTAGGTTCAGGAGTCGCTGGCAGTTCTTTCAGCCCTAGTGGGTCAGGAGGCTTAGGTTCAGGAGTCACTGGCAGTTCCTCACACCCCAGTGGGTCAGGAGGCTTAGGTTCAGGAGTCACTGGCAGTTCTTCAAACCCCAGTGGGTCAGGAGGCTTAGGTTCAGGAGTCACTGGCAGTTCTTTAAACCCCAGTGGGTCAGGAGGCTTAGGCGGCGGCGGCCATTCAGGAAGCTTAGGCGGCGGCGGCCATTCAGGAAGCTTAGGCGGCGGCGGCCATTCAGGAAGCTCAGGCGGCGGCCATTCAGGAAGCTCAGGCGGCGGCCATTCAGGAAGCTCAGGCGGCGGCCATTCAGGAAGCTCAGGCGGCCATTCAGGAAGCTCAGGCGGCCATTCAGGAAGCTCAGGCGGTGGCGGCCATTCGGGAAGTTCAGGCGGCGGCGGCGGCCATTCGGGAAGCTTAAGAAGATCTGTAGCCCGCCATTTAAGGGATTCAAGGGGATCTGGCGCCCCTGGCCATTCGGGGAATTCAAGTGGATCTGGCGCCCTTGGCCATTCGGGGAATTCAGGCGGATATGGCACCCTTGGGCATTCGGGGAATTCAGGAGGATCTGGCGCCCCTGGCCATTCGGGGAATTCAGGAGGATCTGGCGCCCCTGGCCATTCGGGGAATTCGAGAGGATCTGGCGCCACTGGCCATTCGGGGGATTCGAGAGGATCTGGCGCCCTCTCCGGGGACTCAGGAAGGGGGTCTGGCAACTCTGGAGGATCTGGCAACTCTGGAGGATCAGGCAGTGACTGAGGATCTGACAACTCTGGAGGATCTGGCAGTGACTGAGGATCTGGCAACTCTGGAGGATCAGGCAGTGACTGAGGATCTGGCAACTCTGGAGGATCAGGCAGTGACTGAGGATCTGGCAACTCTGGAGGATCAGGCAGTGACTGAGGATCTGGCAACTCTGGAGGATCAGGCAGTGACTGAGGATCTGGCAACTCTGGAGGATCAGGCAGTGACTGAGGATCTGGCAACTCTGGAGGATCAGGCAGTGACTGAGGATCTGGCAACTCTGGAGGATCAGGCAGTGACTGAGGATCTGGCAACTCTGGAGGATCAGGCAGTGACTGAGGATCTGGCAACTCTGGAGGATCAGGCAGTGACTGAGGATCTGGCAACTCTGGAGGATCAGGCAGTGACTGAGGATCTGGCAACTCTGGAGGATCAGGCAGTGACTGAGGATCTGGCAACTCTGGAGGATCAGGCAGTGACTGAGGATCTGGCAACTCTGGCAGTAACAGCTCTGGTGGTGGCAGTAGCTCTGGCAACTCAGGTGGTGGTGGCCATTCTGGTGGCTCAGATGATGGCATTTCAGAAACAGGAACTTGGACAGGCACTACGGCAGGAACGGACTCGGAACAGGAAGCCATCTTGTGAGCTAGTGGCAGACTGGCGGTTACCATTGCGTGAGCTGGAGAGCTGGTTGTGGCCACATTGTGAGCTGGAGGACTGGATGCGGCCATTTTGTTAACTGGAGGACTAGAGACAGCCATTTTGTGAGCTGGCAGACTGAAGGCGGCCATTTTGTCACCTGAAGGATTGGAGGAGGCCATCTTGTTAGCTGGAGGACTAGAGGCGGCCATTTTGTCAACTGGAGGATTGGAAGCGGCCATTTTGTTAGCTGGAGGACTGGAAGACTGATAACCTGGAGACAGGAGTACAGATGATGCCAGCATAATATTGTTACAGGGTTGGGCAGCAAGCCCCGTTGCCAGCGGGTCTTGCTGTGCACAGCTCCCCCCCAAAAGACATTTAGGGGTTTCCTCCTCCACTTCGCCAACAGTGAAGGGGGACCCTGACATTCTTAAGGCCAAATCAATGTAATATTTCAAAGTCCAGTGAGGGTTATGCAGTGGCATAGTGGAATACAGTGGCTCAGAAAGACCTCCACGAAAAAATATCATTAGACATAACTCACTTAGGGATGTTAGGTGTGCCAGTTCAATGAAATCCTCCACGTACTCCTCAATAGATCGTGCTTCCTGCTGCAGCCGCATGATTTCAATACCCGCTGGATCCATGTTTGGCTTAGTCTTCTGTAACGCAGGGAGTGACACTGACAACAGGGGGTGCGGATCCACATGCAGGTTTATTAGCAGGATGGTCAGGCAAGCAATGATCAATACAGGAGCAAACAGTCTTATGAGGGAAATCCAGAATCGTAATCAATAAAGCAGGCAGATGGTCACAAGGATGGCAGCAGACACGGAGAAACAGATAACTAGGCAAAGGTCAAAACACGGCAAAGACAAGACAAGGGAACGCTTTGTAATGAAGCTGTAAACAGGCAACAAGACTCAGCAATAGTGTTTGTGTTTGAGCAGTACTTATAGTCCATGTAATCAGTATCTGAGCAGCTACAGCTGTGCCAGTCTAATCAGTGGAGACTTGGAGCAGGTGAGTGTGTGTGTGTGGCCTGACTGGGTATTGTAGTCCATATTTCAGCAGATTTGTAGTCCTTGTGAGTGTGTGTGTGTGTACCAGCGATCTCTAGTGGTTAGATCTCGCTGGTGACCATGACAACACCCCTTATTTTATTTTATTTTATTTATTTATTATTTATTTATTTTTCATTTTATTTTTTGTTGTTTTTTTTTTTAATACTTTTTCATTTTATTTTATTTTATTCTATTAACGTTTAGATATAAACAAACATTGTGCACTTCTACACATGTCGGGATACCTGAAACACTATTAGTTTTTCCACATTATGTGAACACTCCCCCTTGTTTAATTGAATTTACCTTAATTTTTATTTTATTTTATTTTAATAATTTGATTTTAATTATTTAATTTAATTTAATTTAATTTTTTATTTTATTAAATCTTTTTAATGTTTAGATATAAACAAATATTGTGCACTTCTACACAAGTTGGGATAATATGTGAACGCCCTCTTATTTTATTTTATTTTTATTTTTAAATTTATTTAAAATTTAATTTACTTTTTAATTTTATTTGATTTTATTTCCTTCTATTAATGTTTAGATATAAACATGTTGTGCACTTCTACACAAGTAGGGATAGTTGAAGCGCTATTAGTTTTTCCACATTATGTGAACACCCCCCCCCCCCTATATTTAATTTAACTGACCTTAATTTAATTTAATTAATAAAATTTTTTTATTTTAATTCATTTTATTTTATTTTAATTCATTTTATTTTATTTTAATTCATTTTATTTTATTTTATTCTATTAACGTTTAGATATAAACAAATATTGTGCACTTCTACACAAGTCAGGATAGCTGAAGTGCTTTTCCATAATATGTGAACGCTCTCTTATTTTGTTATTTTGAATTTTAATTCACTTTTATTTTATTTTAATTTAATTTAATTACATTTTATTTTCTTCTATTAACGTTTAGATATAAACAAATATTGTACACTTCTACACAAGAGCTGAAGCGCTATTAGTTTTTCCACATTACGTGAACGCCCCCTTGACGGGCAAAGCATTACTATCTCCCGCTGATTGACAAGTCATGGGCTGAGTGATTTCTCATTTTTTTGCCAAAATGCCGGATAATTGTTGCGCAACAAATGATTGAAATAATCTGAGATTTTAAACAAGATTACATTTTAATATTTAGCATTTATAAATGGCTGGTTAATGCCTGTGTAATTAAAGTCACTGGTGATATTTTGATCATTTATTTAATGTGTTAAATTCCAAATCAAGTGTTGAAAGTTATGCTGATCATTATTGAATAGTCATTATGCCATATTTACTGTATATTACATCCGTGTTAAACTATTTAAAGTTGCTGCTAACTTTATACATGCATTTCGCCATCTCAGTCTTGCACTTCTCACTGCACTGCAATGACCAGCAGCCACCGACTGTATTTTGCACAGGATAGATGACTAAATGCTGCAGAATTGTTATTAATTCAATTCCCCTGTGTTGCCAGTACGGCGACGCGCTCTGTTTTGAACATATAACTCAAACCGTCACAAACTCATATGCTGTCAGGTAATTTTCTGCTCGATCTGCGGCTAATAGCACTCACGGCAATCCATTTCTTTTGCTCCGGCTCCTTCCTAAAGTGCTGCGGCTGTCTGCTCGAGTCAGTAAAGGTTAAGTGTCTGAGCCGCAGTGGTGTCCAAACTGGGTCGCTGTGCTAATTCTCTCTGTGAACACGGCCTCTTCTAGTCACGCACATCTCGGGGACGCTGCTGTTGGACAATTCCAGAAATAAAAAAAAAGCTTAGTTTACCACTCTGGAGGCCTCGGGCGCAGACCATAGTGGAAGGATTGCATGTCGTGGCAATAGAAAATGTCAAAAGGCTTCACGTTTTTCTTTAACCGATGAACTCAAAGCAAGACCCTGCAGGCAAAATTGTATTATTTTTTTTTATTCACATCTATTATAAATTCAGTCTGATTTAGAGGAAACATCCAGAATGCACTTTTAAGTCACACTTTATGAGGCTGTGTCTGTAGATTTGAATTTCAATACATATTTATAAAGGCTGTTTTCTCAAAAAAAAAAAAAAATAAGAGGCAAAATTATATGAAAATCAGCAACACTTAAATTAAACTTCACAGTTTATTCATGTCTGTATTCTGCAGTGGGTCTTTTACAGAGGGTTATGCTCATTCATAATTTAAATGATTACAAACATTTTATTTATCAAAAAAAGTGTAAATGTGGCTGTTTGCAGTGTTTTTTTTAATATGTATTTTCTAATATGTTTATTTTCAT
>LR812529.1:45378596-45381096 GCA_903798195.1 Danio kyathit
TACCCTGCATTTACCATGTTTTTATGTATTAGGGAAGTCTTTGACATTTTAAATCATGCATGTGCATGTCTGTGCTGGCGTGATTTTAAAACATCAAAGATCTCCCCAATAAATAAAAGATGTTAAATGCAGTAAAACAATAGTAAAACTAATGTGAATGTGAAAATTATAGTGGTAATAATTAAAGTAAAATAGAATACAGCATATGGCAAATCTATTTACATGAATATTTTCATCCTACAATGAACAACAAATGTGAAAACACTCTGTTTTATATCGCTTGCTACTTTTCTAAACCCAATACATCCGACATGATTTCACTGGTTTTATAATGACAAACAAAATTTAATTATAATTATTTCCCAATAAACTAAAGCATGGTAAATGCATGTACAGTAATATAGTAAAATCTGGTAAAGTCTCTCATATACGACAAATCCTTTTACATTCATTCATTCATTACTGACATGTTGCAATGTGATCCAATGTTGTTTTAATTAAAAATATTATAACTCTTTTTATTATTTTGTTCACCCTAAATGAACAACACATGTAAAAACACTCCATATTTTACATCGCTTGCTACTTTTCTAAACCCAATACATCCGACATGATATCATTGGTTTTCTAATGACAGAAAAGTCCAAATAGTGGCAACGTTTAGCATTCAGTTGCACAAAACTTAAACTGAATCCACAACTCTTACACATCTGCAATATTAAAGTTAAAATGCAAAAAAGTAATTTACATTTTTTTTTACAGCCACATTGTATGTCAAAAGCGGCAGAACAATAGCAGCCGACAACACATTGGTGGCCCTGATAACAAACCCAGATATACAGTGCCTGCAAAAATGGAGAGAATGAGGATTTGCATGAGGGTGGAGTGGAAGGGGTGGACCACTAATTAGCCTTTTTTTGTGTCTTAGCCGGCCGTTCATTGTGTACGGCGTGAGGGTTTTCTGGCCAACATATTACACAGGGATTAAATGAGGAAAACAGGGAGCTCCAGTGGACAATATTAAAGCCCCACACGCCATTGTGGAGATGCTGTTTAATCTGTCCAAACACCACGCAGGAATAGTGCTGGGAAAAGAGATTTTTTTTCATTTTTTTTTTTCTCCCCGATAAGCCCACAAATTTTATCTCGACAAGACGGAGCTGCAGCGCGTCACTCACATTGGTATCAGAAATGGTCTGGAAACAGTCGTGCAGACAAACAATAACAGTGTTCATTTACTGCGTTCGTATTCTGTATTGCAATTTAGAGATTTTGACGCATTTATTATTCATTCATTCATTTTCTTCTCAGCTTAGTTCCTTTATTTATCAGGGGTCATCACAGCGGAATGTACCGCCAACTGTTCCAGCATATGTTTTACACAGCGGATGCACTTCCAGCGGCAACCCAGTACTGGGAAACAACTACACACTCGCATTCACAATCATACACTACGGCCAATTTAGTTTACCTAATTCACCTATAGTTCATGTGTTTGGACTGTGGGGGAAACTGGAGCACACAGAGGAGACCCACACCAACACGGGGTGAACATGCAAACTCCACACAGAAACGCCAACTGACCCAGCCAGGACTTGAACCAGCGAGCTTCTTCCTGTGAGGTGACAGTGCAAACCACTGAGCCACTGTGCCACCCTGCATTTATTATGAAGGTTTTAAAAATAGCTTTACCCTACTTCCCCCTTGATTTCTTTAATGTTATATTTCTATATGCAAATAAGGCAGTGTTTTATTAATCATCATGTGCTCATTTGCATAGATTACAAGTTTAAAAATCTGGACATTTGTCAATAAAAGACATTTGTTTATTGAATTCATGGAGTCAAGTTGAAATTTTGAATTCCCTTTCCTTTTTTTGGCATACTAGAGTCAAGGTTTTTACAGTGGAAATTTTGGTAATCTTTTTTTTTTTTGTCACTCTATAATTCAGAATGTAAAAAAATTTTTTATATATATATATATATATATATATATATATATATATATATATATATATATATATATATATATATATGAATAAAACTCTGTGGGTGTATGGAAGTGGAGATTTCTGGATTTAAAAAGTTTTGTAATTGACGTCTATCGACTTAAATTGCTGTGTGAGGAAAAACACTTAAGTGTACTTTGAATGTTGTCTTTACATTAGGCAGCAGCACTTACAAGCGCCATGAACCAAACTTTTTCAGTATTATTTATTTATTTTAATTAATTTCATTTCAAAAGGTTTTTGCAGATGGATTTACAGTTGCAATCAGAATTATTCAACCCCCTGAATTATTAGCACCCCTGTTTATTTTTTTCCCCAATTTCTGTTTAACGGAGAGTTTTTTTTTTTTTTTCAACACATTTCTAAACAAAGTAGTTTTAATAACTCATTTCTGATAACCGATTTATTTGATCTTTGTCATGATGACAGTAGGCGACACAGTGGCGCAGTAGGTAGTGCTGTTGCCTCTCTGCAAGAAGGTCGCTGGGTCGC